>CM040118.1:199925096-200362777 GCA_022559845.1 Amorphophallus konjac
AAACACTGTATCAGAAGAAGAACACGAATTTCTAAAATTAGATAAAAGGCTGATAAAAACTTAAGAAAATTTATGGAGGTAGGGGGTGATGGAAAGAACTCCCAGTAAAATTGGGAGGATTTGGACAAATCAAAAAGATGGTCGGAGGTGGGAAACATAGGGCTACTGTCACTGTAGATAGAGACAGGACATATCTCGGAATGATTAAAGACAGAAAATGTAAAAATAACAAACGATGGATTTTGGACCTGGAATTTTTTGTGGAGGAGGGGCTAGAAGGTGGGAACACACCATAAAAATTTCAATCCACGAAGATGCCGTGGCTGATAGCAGGAATTTCTGGAAGAGACCTCTGTTCAGCAGGACAGAACACCGAGAACGGTTTCGCGGCGGCTCGAAGGCGGCACGAACGGTGGCGGCGGCGGCACAGATGATCACCGGAGGTAGAGGGGAGGGGATAGAAGATAGAAATCCCTCTAGAACTGGAGGTTGGAGGAGAGAAACCAGAGGGAGAGAGGAGGGGCTCATGAACACTCTTGATTTTTCAACAATTTTCTCTTCATTTCTTCATTAATCTCTAATGACACTATACATAGGCTTATATAGAAAATGGAAAGGGGTGGGGGGCTGGGAATTTCGTGGGAAATAAGTCATTTTCTTCCCCCATGTGGTCAAAACTCAAAAAAAATAAATTACATATGAATGGAGCACTCCTTTGACGTGGTAGGTAAGGTAGGTGGCCAACCTTTGAAATTTTAACCCCTTTGTCTCCCATGTGGTCAATTAGCATTCAAACCTTCTAGATGGCCACCTAGGATGGTTGACCAGCCCCACATGGATGAGGGGGACCAATGGGGAAGGGGAGGGGGCCCCCTAACTGGACCTACTACACATTTGCACAAAAACCCACACAATCCTAGGGAATGACACATTAGCTTACAAAGCCTTACAATTGTACATATACTTTCCCAAGGATATAAAAGTAAATAAAAGGACTCAAATGTAAAAATAAAAGTTAATGCTCGGCGTCGATTCCCATCAACTCTCCCCGGGTGGGAGGAACTCGACCCCGTCGAGTAGGGGTATGGATGCTCGAGTACTCCAGCGGATCCGTCACCGTACCGAGTAGCGCGGGTATGCTCCACTCCAAGTGACTGTCACCTGCTCAATCCATATATGCTCGATATGCACAAGCTGCTATGAGCTAGAGGTGGACACTCCGGGTGGGGCACTCTCAAAAGGGAAGGAAGCAGCTCGAAGACTCACTAGGAATCACCGCTGAGTCCCTGTAGGTGACTGATCCGGGTATAGATGTAGAACCGATCCCATACTCATCGAGTGAGTCTACTCGCTTTCACACTCATAAGGGACTGACATCGACGAGCTTGCACACGACATATGCAGACTCACCATGCACTAACACACATATGCAGACCACACAAATAAGAAACCGACTCATACATGACTCTAGACACACCTATTGTTAGTCCGACCCGTACATAGGTGACGGCGGACCAGGACACCCGAATGTGTGCCATGCATGCATGTTATGTAACCGGAGATGGGTAGTATAGGGAACACCTAAACATCCAAGTATGACCCAGTCATGCATGGACGGCCCTTTGGATTTGGGGGACTTGAGAGGGCTAGGAGGGCCGAATGTTGTTGTATCGTGGATGGGCTTGGTGGGTGTAAATGACCCGGCCCGTGGGGTAGGAGTGTGATAGTGGACTCCCTTGAAGAAATGAACTATATAAGGTGGGTCATGGGGTCCACTAAGGAATGGGTCAAAGGGATCGAAGAAGGTATGACCCCTTGTGGTGGGCTCCCCCAAGTCACGGTCCCACGTGTAGAAGTTTTGAAGGTGTGGATAGTCAACTTCTTGCATTGTGATGGGTGGGACGGGGACCGTAAGTAAGAAGTATGATTCCTCCCTCGGACAAATGGGTATGGATTCGGGCTCGGCCGGTAAGGGAAGGAGTAAGAGGATCTTCGTGGTGACACAACCCACGGTACACTCGGAGGTAATGGACCCATAGGCCGGATGGGTGAAGCTAAGACTAGTGGGTTGGTCGAAGCCTCGGGCCAATAAATGTGTAAAGGTCAACTGCCGGTCTAACCCTTTAAGAAGGTCGTCCAATGTGTCCACATAGTGACGAGACTGGAAGGTGGTATGAAATGAGTTGCTTGACACTAGTGGTAGTGTGGGGTCCATTGATGGAAGGGAGGTGGGACCAAGCCATCCTTGAGCCAACTAAGAAGCGGCTCGGCTATGAAAAGCGTACCCGTTAGAAATACGGGTGGCTCGGGCCTTGGTGGTTCCAAATGAGAGGATTCCGAATCAAATTCGGAAATAGAGATGGATGACATTGGAACTCTCTCGAGTGGTGAAGCCCATGGTGTAGGCGGCTGGGAGGTGGATGCTTGTCGAAAGCAACCATACCGAGAAAAGTGTGACTCAAATGGTTCGACCACTAGAGCGACCGAATAGGATTCCGGTAGAGAGAATGCATTGCGGATAAGACATTCCAATTGGAAGTGAAGGCGCAAACCTCTCCGGAACTGAACAGCGGCCGTGTTGCTCTCCTCTCCCAAGCCATGTTCCAACCAATACTTATGATATGCCCGAATGTACTCGGACACGGACCTATCACCTTGGACGGGTCGACATGGGTTGGCCATAGTTGCCAAAATACGGGAATGGATCCCTAGGAATGGATATGCAAGGCCATTTGGGCAAGACACTAGACACGACCCTAAGTAATGCAAAGTTGGAATGCATGCACACTAAGGACCCTAGACGTAAACCAAGACTCGGTACGTTGCGGAGATAATTGACCCGAAGGTCACTCGCGCAAGTGTGCGGCCTTCCCGATAGGCGTAGCCTAACGTTCGGACAACACCTTTTGATATACCGAGTAAAGGGATGTAAATACAAAAAGACACTTTTTTTTTATTTTGAAACAATGATGACCCTAAACACGACTTAGACAATGACTAATGACTAGACGTAAATGACACTTTTTTTTTGTGAATGCAAACACCCTAGACTCAAACTCGCTCTGATATCAAATTGATGCGGGACGGGACCACGGACACGACAAGCTCGCGATCGTCCCTTAACGAGGGAAGCGTCGGACGTGCGCGGTTGAGAAACCGGCAAGAGCTAGGGTGGTCGGCTCTCTCTTTCGTGCCCGGATCAGGTCACGGGATGGTAACGCTCTCTCTCGCAGCAGTGGTGATATAAATAGAAAGCGAGCTAATTATCCTATCATGCTCTCTAGCAGCGGCATAAACAAGCATATATGAAATTAAG
This sequence comes from Amorphophallus konjac, assembly GCA_022559845.1. Classification (NCBI taxonomy): domain Eukaryota; kingdom Viridiplantae; phylum Streptophyta; class Magnoliopsida; order Alismatales; family Araceae; genus Amorphophallus; species Amorphophallus konjac. The sequence continues at coordinate 199,928,413 of CM040118.1, forward strand.
CAAAATGCCAAGTAAGGGAGTGAATGCGATACCTCCACGCACTCGGCGTGGGGACGACGGACCCGGCCGAAAACTCGTACTCCCGGGAAACTTAACACACAATAATTACAGCAATGGAAACATGCCCACTCCACGCAGAGAGGTAAAGGGCTATACAAATGGGCCCGGGAGGACCGAATTCGGGTTGACGGGCAGCTTCGGGTGTTGATTCGGCTACACGCGTGTTCACGACCGTGGGGCCCACGTGCTGTCCGGAGGGGCCGTGTGGGACTCGGTGGTACCTCTGTAGTGGAGACACTTGGAGAAGCGCTCCCCGGGCTGGTGGCACGCTGGTTCGCCGGCCGGAGGCCGGGCGGCTCCGTTCGGCACCGGTCGGAAAAACAGATCAGAAATCTGCCAGTTCTGTATTTCAGCGCGCGCTCCGGCGAGAACGGACGCTGCGATCAGCACCGGTGTCGGAATGCGACGTAATCAGAGCCCTTGGAAAGCTTCTTCGAAGTACTGCAATCTAGTGGTCTTCAGAAAAAATCACCAGATTTGTACTTTGTGTTGGTGAATTTTATATGCTGTTGTTGTACAGTAACCGAAGACTCAGATCTGCAGAGAACTTTCCTGTTGATTGCCTTTGACCGTGATGTAGATGTCCGAATTTGAAGATGTGTTCTTCATCAAGATTGTAGGAAATCAAACAAGGAAACCAGGGCTATTTTTGGATCTGGATTTGGCGGTGGGGGTGAGTTGTTCTGATTTTGGAAGTGGAGGGTGGTCGGATCTGGGATCTGACTAAAAACACTGTATCAGAGGAAGAACATGAATTTCTAAAAATAGATAGAAGGCTGATAAAAAATTAAGAAAAATTTTGGAGGTAGGGGGTGATGAAAAGAACTCCCAGTAAAATTGGGAGGGTTTAGACAAATCAAAAAGATGGTTGTAGGTGGGATACACAGGGCTACTGTCACTGTAGATAGAGACAAGACAGATCTCGAAATGATTAAAGATAGAAAATGTAAAAATAACAAAAAAAAATGGATTTTGGACCTGGAATTTTTTATGGAGGAGGGGCTAGAAGGTAGGAACACACCATAAAAAGTTCAATCCACGAAGATGCCGTGGCTGATAGCAGGAATTTCTGGAAGAGACCTCTGTCCAGCAGGACAGAACACCGAGAACGGTTTCGCGGCGGCTCGAAGGCGGCACGAACGGCGGCGGCGGCGACACAGATGATCACCGGAGATAGAGGGGAGGGAATAGAAGATAGAAATCACTCTAGAACTAGAGGTTGGAGGAGAGAAACCAGAGGGAGAGAGGAGGGGCTCAAGAACACTCTTGATTTTCTAACAATTTTCTTTTCATTTCTTCATTAATCTCTAATGACACTATACATAGGCTTATATAGAAAATGGCAAGGGGTGGGGGGCTGGGAATTTCATGGGAAATAAGTCATTTTCTTCCCCCATGTGGTCAAAACTCAAAAAAAATAAATTACATATAAATGGAGCACTCCTTTGACTTGGTAGGTAAGGTAGGTGGCCAACCTTTGAAATTTTAACCCCTTTATCTCCCTTGTGGTCAATTAGCATTCAAACCTTCTAGATGGCCACCTAGGATGGTTGACCAGCCCCACATGGATGAGGTGGACCAATGGGGAAGGGGAGGGGGCCCCCTAACTGGACATACTACATATTTGCACAAAAACCCACACAATCCTAGGGAATGACACATTGACTTACAAAGCCTTACAATTGTACATATACTTTCCCAAGGATATAAAAGTAAATAAAAGGACTCAAATGTAAAAATAAAAGCTAATGCTCGGCGTCGATTCCCATCACAATGCAAAGGCTGTATAGACTTAGCGTGCAATGCAAAGGCTGTATGGACTTAGCGTGCAATGCAAAGGCTGTATAGACTTTAAGTATGCAAGACTATGGCATGTACAGACTGTGTGTGGCCTTATGCAAAGACAATGTACTGACTTGAGCTCATGCAAAGCAGTGTACAGACTTGATGAACGATGCAACAGACTCTGTACAGACTTGCCGAATGCAATGTTCACATGACTGGACGATGTACAGACTTGTGCTAAACGATGCATGCGACTTTGAAGCATGTAGTGTATAGACTTCATATGAAGGAATGCACAATGTCTAGACTTGATATGAAGGAATGCATTGGCTGTACACACTTGAAGTAATGCATGCAGGAGATGATGTATTGATGTGCAGACTATGTGTGTGTGTGCGAGACAATGTTTAGACTTGCTGAATGATCGCACAGCCAAGGATGTGTAGACTATGCATCGATGTGCAAACTATGTGCAGTCTACAGGCAATGTGCAGACTATATTTTGTAAGCAAAATAGTGCATTGCTGTACATGCTGACTCTGTTACATGAATGCATCGACCAGATGTCAGACATATATGATGGAAGGTCATTCACAAACACACATTCACAAATACATGAACACATATGAATGCACTTAAATGAATCAACAAGGTCTTTCATGCACACATGCATATGGTGACTTATAGTGTTTGCTATCATCAAAACCACAGGGGCACAACAAGCTCAATGGGTGAGCTGAAACTCTTCCTTGGATTGCAGGTGACTCAAACAGAAGATGGAACCTTGATCACCCAGTCCAAATACATTAGGGACCTCCTGAAGAAATACAAGCTCGAAGACCTCAAGGACATTGCAGCTCCAATGGGTACCTCTACAAGTCTTGATCAAGATACAAAAGGTAACCCAGTGGATCAAAAGCTGTATAGAGGTATGATCGGATCCCTCTTGTACCTCATTGCATCAAGGCCTGATATACAATTTGCAGTATGTTTATGTGCTAGATTTCAGGCTAGTCCTAAGGAGTCTCATTTTAGTGGAGTGAAAAGGATCTTTAGATATCTATCAGGCACCCAAGAACTTGGTCTTTGGTACCCTGCTAGGTGTGAGTTTGAGCTTATATCTTACACTGATATGCTGGGTGTCGGATAGATAGGAAGAGCACTAGTGGATATTGCCAATTCCTAGGTGGTTGCCTAGTATCTTGGGCCTCTAAAAAGCAACACACTGTAGCACTCTCCACTGCAGAGGCAGAATATGTTGCTGTAGAGAATTATGCTGCCCAGGTACTATGGATTAAACATCAGCTCTCAGATTATCAGATAAACCTGGGATGTATTCCTATTCTTTGTGATAACACTAGTGCCATCTGCCTTACTAAAAATCATGTTCACCACTCTAGGACTAAGCACATTGATATCAAACATCATTTTCTTAGAGATGCTGTGAGCAAGAGTGAAATTGAATTAGTCTTTGTTGAAACTGAAAAATAAGTTGCTGATATTTTTACAAAACCTCTTGCAAATGAAAGATTTAGATATTTAAGAAGAGAATTGGGGCTTCGTAAATTTCAGCAGGGAAATGACTAATTTTTCTCTTGAAATATCTTTTATAGTACTTGAAATAATTGGTTTGCATGTTCTTGATCTTGTCAATAAATTTGGTTGATGATGGAATAACCTCCTGTGGACTGAGTACATCAGTTGCTGCACATCTTGCACACATTATCCCTGTAGTCGATGCATAGTAGGACATATAGTCGACAGATGGTTGCGCATGTAGTCAATTAATTGCATTGTATAGACTTTATGTTGAAGCATGCTCTACACATAGTCAATGCACCCAATGTATTAACTGCATGATAGGTCGAATCATTGCATTGTTTTGAAATGCATATTGTAGTCAGGGGGAGGTTTGCATTATTAGAACTAAGTTCAACCCCTTCACAGAATGGATAACAGTCTAGTGATTGGTTCATTATCGTGAGCTGAAATTATTACAGCCCTTCTGTTATAAGAATCACATGTGCTTACTGATTGAAACTAAGGTCTAACTTTAATAGATTGTGATGTTTAAAAGACTATCTTCTGAAAATAAGATGATAGAAAGCATTTATAGCTCTTAACCTCTATCTCATGATTATGATAGAACAAGTCCTCACAGTACCCGAACATGACAGAGTTAATGTTGGTTAAGGTTTGAAAACCAAGAATCTTGTATTGTTCTTAAACAAGTCTCTCCAAAAATCACAAGGGCAGCTAAATTGAAGATCATCAAAGAAAAAGAAGTGAACAAAGTGGCAGAGCAATGACTGAGTTTCACTGAGAAATTGAGGTCTCCATCAAAGAAATGGAGAGTACCTTAAGTCATGAAGTGACTCAGGTTATCTCTGTTCAATTGGTCGAATCTACCAGGGAGATTTCACTGAGTAACTAGAGGTATTGGCCTCTGATCAAGGTATACCCTTAACGTCAAAGGTGCAAATTATTCCTGTAGCCTTGATCAGAAATACATATAGTAGTTTATGCTTAGTAACTGGGAGTATTAGCCTCTGATCAAGGTATACACCTAATGTCAACGGCATAAATAATACTTTTCTATTCAATAAGTTCCAGATTTAGAAGCATGTGAATGAAATTACTGTAACCCTTAGAAAACAAATATCATTTGAGGGTCAATTGTTTAATCTCAATACATGTTTAGGTGTCTTTCCTTGTCTTTCACTTTCTCTGAAATAACCAGGGTCTTGTATCGACCTAAACTATTATGGTCATGTGACTTAAGTTCATTGCTATAACTATAGCATATGATCCTATCTCAAAAGCTAGTTCTCTCTCCTCACCTTCTATCAATGTTAAACCTAATTGACATCAAGAAAGCCATTACTTGATTCATATATTTTAAGGATTGTGTCATAATGTGCTCACATTCTGAACTGCCACATAGAACGTTGCTCCTTATTTGCTGATGGCAAAGGGGGAGAATGTGCAAGGGGAAGACGGGAGATGGGATAGGAATCTCATTTCATGCATACGTCTAAGTGCATCTAAGTGTATAAGTCTGTGCTCGCATGAACCGATCTCATGGCATTTATTCATTGTGTTGCCATCATCAAAAAGGGGGAGATTGTTGTGCCCCCTATGTATTGATGAAGTTATATAGTTTTGATGATAGCAACCACTAATGAATCATGTAAGATAAGAATTAGTAAATGTTCTGCATGCTTCATCGTTCTTCATACTTCAGCATATATACTATGTGCGTTAGCACAGTATGGGCATTGCGTTGACGCAGCCATATGGCGCATTGTCTGTTCTCTGCATCAGGTTCATTCAAGTTCGTGCACAGCTTGCATTGGTGCATTATTTTTAGTTGCACGCCACATAGTCAGTGCATTAACCATCTCGTGCGTATCTCTAATTGATGCATGTTTGCATGTGTTAGCCAAAGTAAGTGCACTCGTTGGTCCATGCATACACTTAGTCTGCACGACTGCTTTGACAACTGAGCAAGTCTATACATCGCCGCACGATATCAAGTCTATACACTCTTGACCATGCAATCAAAGTCTATACACTCCATTGCTGGTACGAGTGGTTAAGTTCATGCATCATCACTCCAGAAAGTCTATACATTGGTGTCACATGCACACTAAGTCCATGCTCTCCTTGATGGCATGCCCGTGCATTCATTATCAATGTGCATACTTTACTTTATGCATGTTGAATTGAATTGTCTCACACATACACTAAGTCTGCACACGACTGCCTTGATGTTGTAGCAAGTCTATACATGATGCATTCAGGCTTAAGCGTCACGCACAGAAAGTCTGTACATCATTTACACATTGCACTATAAGTCTGGTCACTCATCGATAGCATGTATGTACATTCATTCCCAATGTGCATACTTCTTCATATACAAAATGCATTACATGCATTCAAAGTCTGTACACTCGTGGATGATGTGTTCGTGCATTCATTCTCATTGTACATACTCTCTTATATGCACACTACATTTTATGCATCAAGTCCATACAGGCTTAGATCAAATCTCGAACCAACTATATGCTCTAATCCTTGCAGGATATCTGCTGGTCGAGGAACTTAAGAAGGGCACGCGATCCAAGAAGCCAGGATCGTGACACGTGTAACGCAGTGAGCTGAAATACTGTCACGTGGTCAAGGCGCTCTGGGCGGGAATTGTGGAGGACACACGCCCACCTCTCTGATGCTATAAATAGAAGACTTCTCCATCTGGAGAACAGTGATCATGATCAGAAGATCTGTGTGTGCTATTGAGAACAGAAGAAAAAAAGAGAGAGTGCAGCAGAGAAGAAAAGAAACTATCCAGAGAGAAGAGAGAAAGAGAATTTAGTGAGAGGAGTCTGAGAGAATTTCTCTGAAAGATTGTCCATCAGTTTCTTAGTTCAGATACCAGAACTGAGATTGCTCACTGTGAGCTACATTCCAATTGAGTTTTCTTGTTTTTCATCTGTTTCCACTTCATTTTCTGAAACCTTATTTTCAAGCTGTAAGTCAGCAGAGCTAAGCTGTATTGCTCAGGGGGCAGAGGAGGATTCTCTGGACGGGTTAAGCTGTAGTCCCCAGCGGTTGGCAAAGCTGTAATGCCCAGCGGTCAAGTTGTTAGTCAGCGGTTGTAGGCAAGCTGTGAGGCCCAGCAGTTGAAGCTATGAATCAGCGGTTGAAGCCACATTCCAGGTTGGAGTGTGGGGTGGACGTAGATCTCGGGTTTGAGATCGAACCACCTTAAAAACTTCCAGTCTCCTGTGTGTTTGCCTTGCGAATTGTTGTTCATCATAATCACTTCCATTATACGCTATAGATGCATGTTTAGGTTCGTTTGATTCAGATCTTCTATAGTTGGATTTCTGTTACTGCTCTCTCTTACTTCTCTATCGTCCTGCAACAGCTTGTTTTATTTCCGCACTTCTGATTGCTGCAGTCTGGTTTAAATTGGGTGACTAATCTATTCACCCCCCTCTAGATCGTTCATAGTCCCCCATCACCTCCATCATATCCCACTCTCGATGCAAACTCAATGCCATCAACTTTCTGCTGAGAGCATCTGCCACCACATTCGCCTTGCCCGGATGGTATTGTAAGGTGAAGTCATAGTCCTTCAATAGCTCGACCCATCTCCTTTGCCTCAAATTGAGTTCCTTCTGGGTGAATATGTACTTGAGGCTCTGGTGGTCGGTGAAGACCTCAAACCGGACCCCATATAAATAGTGGCTCCAGATACGCAAGGCGTGGACTACTGCTGCCATTTCCAGGTCATAAGTGGAGTAGTTCCTTTCATGGTCCTTCAGCTGTCTTGAGGCATAGGTGATCACCCAGCCATTTTGCATTAGTACGCAACCAAGGCCGATTCTAGAGGCGTCCGTGTAGATAGTGAAGCCATCGACCCCCTAAGGGAGTGCCAATACTGTGGCCGAAGTCAATTTTTCCTTGAGCATCTGGAATCCATCTTCGCACTCCTTTGACTAGATAAATTTTGCTCCTTTCTAGGTCACCTTAGTCATTGGGGCTGCAATGGTGGAGAAGCCTTTGATGAACTGGCGGTAGTATCCAGCCAGGCCAAGGAAGCTTCTAATCTCCATGAATGTCTTCGGTGCTTCCCACTTTGTCACTGCTTCCACCTTGCTAACTGATAGACCATTCCCGGATATAACATGCCCGAGAAACATAACCTGATCTAGCCAGAATTCACATTTGCTGAACTTGGCGAAGAATTTGTTCTCCCTAAGGGTCTGCAGTACCACTCTCAAGTGCTGCCGATGTTCATCCTGACTGGTAGAATATACTAGGATGTCGTCAATAAAGACCATGACAAACTGGTCTAAGTAGGGGTGGAAGATATGATTCATCTGTTCCATGAACACAGTCGGAGCATTGGTAACCCGAATGTACCACTAGAAACTCATAGTGGCCATACCGAGTTCTAAAGGCCGTCTTCGATACATCCTTGAGCCTGATTCTGATATGGTGATAACCTGTCCTCCGATCAATCTTGGAGAAGACCTTGGCAGATGATAGTTGGTCAAACAACTCTTCAATCCTCGATAGAGGGTACTTGTTCTTTATTATGACCTGGTTGAGCTTGCGGTAATCAATGCACAGCCGCATGGTCCCATCCTTCTTTCGCACGAACAAGACTAGTGCTCCCCATGGGGACACACTGGGCCGGATGAAGCCCTTGTCTAGCAACTCTTGCAATTGCTTCCTAAGTTCGGCAAGTTCTACCGGAGCCATTCGGTATGGGGGAACAGAGATGGGTGTGGTGCCCGATGCTAGCTCAATGGAGAACTCCGTCTCACGAGCTGGTGGTAGTCCTGGCAGTTCCTCGGAAAATACATTAGGAAATTCTCGGACTGTGTCCAAGTCTTCTAGAATCTTGACAGAGCCTTCTTCAAGCACCATACTAGCTAAGAGATAGTCATACCCTCTACTGATCAGCTTGGAGGCCCGGAGGGCTGAAACTATCATTCTCTCGGACTTGTCCTTAGGGCATTGAAAGAAGAATGTCTCCTTCCCCTGTTTCTGAAAAATCACTCTCTTCCGATGGCAGTCCAAGAGAGCACAGTGTTTGTCTAACCAGTCCATCCCCAGAATGAGGACAAAGTCATTCATATCTAGGATGTATGCTTCCCCCATCAATATCCTTCCATTGATGTTGACTTCTATAGTAGGGATCACAAGCTTGGTGTGGACTTGTTTCCCAGTTGGTGTACTAACTATCATTTCGCCGAAGAATGTGGCTTGGGGGAGGTTCTTCAGTTGGTTGGCAAAACTAGTGGATATGAATGTGTGTGTAGCCCCCGGGTCAAACAAGACCTTTGCATAAACATTATCCACAAGGAGCGTACCTTCAGCCATGGCCGGGGTATTGTCGGCCTCTTCTTGCATTAGCGCATAGACTCGCCCTTTGTATTGAATCTTCTCTTGTGGAGAAAATGGCTTTTGTTGAGCCTTCTTGGGGCAGTTCTTCGCAAAGTGTCCTCCCTCGCCGCATTCATAACACTTGCCTTTAGTCCTCCAACATTCTTGTCCCCGATGAATACGTCCGCACTGGATGCAATATGGAATGCCCGATCCGCCCCTCGGAACCGGTTCTTGGCGTGCCACCTTTTCCTTGTCTCGCCTCCCTCTGGCCTGCATAGGCCTTTTTCCCGATGACTTCTGCTCCTTGGCGAACCTACAAATGGACATCGGTTAGGACTTACCTTTACATATCTCCTCACCTTTATGGATTCAGTCATTACCTTGTATTTTCCTGCTCGGCTAGATGAGCAAGTGTCAACGCCGTTGGGTAGGAGCCAAGGTCTTGGGTTGACATAGCGTTGGACATTGCTACGTAGCCCATTGACAAATTTCTTCACCTTCCGATGTGCGTCGTCGAATATGTGCGGAGCATATTGGCCCAGATCTGAAAACTTGGCCTCATAGTCGGCCACCGACATGCTCCCTTGCTCGAGACTCAAAAATTATTGCTCCTTTGCGTCTCGCACATGCTCTAGAAAATACTTTTCTCGGAAGATAGTCAAGAATTCTTCCTACAGAATGTCGCCATCGTTGTAGTCCGTGAAGGTGGTCCGCATGTTGGCCTTCCACCACAAGTCGGGCTGGTCTTGCATAACATAAGCTGCCATATTCACCTTCTCCTCTTCGGGACACCGCATCACACAGAACTTCTTTTCCATTTCGCTGAGCCATGACTCAGCCACTTCTGGACGGCTCTCCCCCTTAAAGATAGGAGGCGCCAACCTTAGGAACCGATCAAGTGCCGGCAGGTCGTGACGTGGTGCGACTGCGGGCTGCTGCAGCATTTGTTGCTGCATAGTCTGCATCAACCCTTGGAAGCTCTGCATGAACCCTTCCAGGTTGACTCCCGCATTGGGCACCTGCCCAACGCCAACTGCAGGGGCATGGACAACCCCATCATGTGCCCCATTTGGGTCATCTACTCCCGATCCCCTCTCATCTGCCTAGGGATGATCTCTTTGCCATCTTGGCGGCATGGTTGTGAAAAACATACAATAGTTTGAGTGAGAGGGTTTAAATGGCTCCAAACATACTCTACCCTTTCCCCGTTCTAACCTATCACTTCCTCCATCATGGAACATCTGAAATGATTGTAACCATGGTTTGTCTCTTGTGCTCTAATACCACGTTGTAACACCTCAAGATCCGATCCCCAAACTTTTGGGGATATTTTTTTTTCTTTCTTTTATCGGACCCCAAAGCAATCACTTTGTACGTATTGCGGAAGCACAATATTATGTAACATACATACATTTACATGAGAGAGAAACCACAGGTCACAAGAAATGTAGATAAGCATTTCCACCATTCATAATCTCCAAAAATAGTACAGGTTCATGTTCCAGATTACACGTGAGCCCTCATGGGCGTTTCACCCCACACCCTACATATAGCAAGACTTTTGATCGCAACATACCCAGACAGGTGGTGCTAACTCTATTCCTCTGCTGCTGCCTCCGCCTCAACCTCCTGCTCTATATCTCCTGAAAAACGTGTGTCACATGGGTGAGTGTGACGCTCAATAGGCATCCTAAATAAACTGGGATCAACCTTGCATCTATATAGTCATTTATATGCATTTTCTTGATGTTAACAGTATCATAGTATATTTTTAATCTCATCTACTTAAAATAACTCCACAAGGAAAGTACATATTCTTTAACTAGTATAAACACCTATGCATGCAGCAAGACCTCAGTACAAGAACAATTTCCTTTTATCACATTTTATGAGAGTTCATATTATTGCCATTCATGGAACCGGACAGCTGTCGCAAACACAGGAGGCCTACACACACGGAACGAAAGAGTACTGTGCAGACCCGGGAGCGAACTCTCACCTAGATTCTTGTGGCCCAGTGGCGTTACATATCGTCATCCCACAAAGGCCGCGCCATAATGGGACCGAAGACTGAATCAATAGGATTTCGAACCATGGCGTTATGTTTCGCCGTCCCCTGGGATCTTTTACTTCCGCAGCGTTACGTATCGCCATCCCGCAGAAGGGACCAAAGCCCAACCTCACAGAATGATGTTATTTTCCCTTCATGGCATACACATTCTTATTTATCTTATAGTGACTAGAATGATATTTATCATAACAGACATGCTTTCATTGATTAAGGGACCAACCAAGTTTACAGTCATGCTTTTCAAAATTTAAGCTTGCTCACAAATATGCTTCTAATAGTTTTAAGAGGGCTAAACATACTGGCAGTCATATTCAGGTTAGTATAGGTTTATCCTTCTAGGCTACACATGCACGGAAAATGATTTATATCTGAAAGTACAAAATTTATGTGGGCATGAAAGTTTTACTGGGGGTTACTAACTTAGCCTACTGCCATTTTTCTAATTTTTCAGATTTTTATGAATTAATATGCCCCCTCAAAATTCTCTTTTTCTCAGTTTCCGAAAATTGGACAGACCCACAGGTGCACCGACCTTGATCATAGCCGGGGCCAACCTTCACCGACCTCACTAGCACATGCACCGACCTTGCTCGTGGCCAGGGCCAAACATGCACCGACCTACTATGCACGGACCTTGGTTATGCTAACACAAAACTTGCACAGACATTCTATGCTCGGACCTCACCGTGGCCAACACAAAACGTGCACAGCCCTACTATGCTCAGACCTCACCGTGGCCAACACCAAACATGCACAGATGCAAAACATGCACCGACACAAACATGCACCGACACAAAACATGCACAGACCTTATTCTACACAGACCTTTACCTTCGCATGGACACAAAAGTGCAAAAACCTTACAACCAACGCACAGACCCTTTTTACCTACGTATGGACCAAGTGCAAAGACCTTATAAACAATGCACAGATCCATTTTACCTACGTATGGGCAAAAGTGCACAGACCTTATAAACAATGCACAGACCTTACTATAACTAAAACATGCTTCGGACCTTAAACGTGCACTGACCTTACCTATGCATGGACTAAATGTGCACCGATGCCAACACAACATGCACGCACCCCTCTTGGCCTGGGCAAAGCATGCACCGACCTCTCCTTTGGCCTGAACTAAACATGCACCGTCCTCTCTTTTTGGTATGAACTAAACATGCACCGACCTTATGGCTTGAACCAAACACGCACCGACCACGTATGGGACTTGCCCAGGCCTAATGTATGGACTCTAACACATATGCTCAGACTTGACTGGGCTACCCGATTGGTGCATCGACTAGGAGTTTCCTATACATGTGTTCTAACCCTCCCAAGGACTGTGGAAACTCATGAAACACAAAACTGATTTGAAAAACAAACCCCAAAATGGATATGATGGTCGTCCCCACCTACCCTTAATCCATCTTTAGAGTGTATGAAATACATTTGAAATCATTCTAATGCATCATTGACCCCCAAAGTTTGAGATTAGGTGCATACCTTTGAGATGGTAAACCATTGATCCGGGGATAATATCCACACCCCAGATCCACCTCAGCTTTACCCTTCGATCCGGGGATGAGATCCACACCCCAAACCCACCAAGACTTCTCTGCAGGTCCACCCTCCTACGTGAAGGCCAAGGTCCCTCACCTCTCTTTCTTTCACAAAAGGACCCATAGGTGGCAGAAAAATGGAAGATGAGTGTTGCTAAAGGATGGCCGCCCACGAAACCCCCTCCTTATATAGTTTTTCAGGCCTCTTAAGAGTTCACCCACGTTCCTCGAGGTTCTAACAAGCTCCAAGGTCGCTGGTTTTGAAGAGGAGTTAATGCTAAGCATCCCTTCGGGTTTTGAACAGGTGTGACCCTTCGACCACTGATCATAAATGCTAGTGTGCGCACATTTCTGTTGGGAATTAGGTTGCGATGTCATCATACGAAATGAAGAGGACTTCCAGATCTAACTTTAAGTCTTCGTTTCATCAAATTTCATTAACTCTACCAGGATTTATGAATTTTCCATTAATTATGATTGAATTCACCCAATAGTCACACCTCTTCATGACAGCTGGCGGAAAATGGCTCAGAACCGTGGGTTCTGGTGCGAATTGGGTCTCCCCCTCAACATAAGAGTTTGGGCTAAGGGTCCAAGCTTTCTAATAGGCCAAGTTTCATCCCATTCTGATCCTCCTATGTTAAGTTACGAATTTTCTAAGGGTTCTTAGTCTGTCCAGATTTTTGGCCCGTTTAGTTCATGGGTCTGAATTGTGCCTGATTGGGCCAGTGCCCAATTGGCAGTCATTACACAAAACACCAACTTGCAGATATTTTTACAAAACCTCTAAACTCTGATCAATTTTTCTTTCTTAGGAGTGAATTAGGAGTTTGCAGGTGTGGACGCCAAAAAATGACGATGATGATCATGGCGACATTCGCGTCTACACATTCGAGCGCAAGTCGAAGATGAAAATGTCGAATAAACCTCATGCCTCGCCCGATCAGGACGAGAACTCTCTTGGTGGTCCGCTACCCGCTAAGGAAGCCCCATAAGCAGAAGATACAGCTACAACGCTCCGACCGGCCATGCCGAGAGCTGAATCAGAGAAAAGTTGGGAACTCCGGCACAGTCTCGGCATGCACCGAAAGTCGCACAAAGTCTGGGACCGAGTCCCGGAGGCTGCGAACAAAATATTGCGGAGGCCATACATCGCAACCGAAACATTTCGGGAATGCCAACATTCATATAAACGGCCTCGACTTCGAAAAGAATCCATTCGACGCTTAAAATGGCGCGGAAGAGCCTTAAACCGGAGCGCCTTAAACCGGCGCGACCCCCCTTACTTTTACGGAGCCCCCTTGATGTTCTTAATACGGCACCCCTTTGCTAATATATAATCCGGCGCGCCCCCCAGCCGCGCCGTTTTAACCGAAGTATCCATTTGCCCATTTTTAAAAGCTTCTCCTTCAAATGCTAAAGCGGCGTGGCCATTTGAAGGTCAAAAACATAATACGGCGCGCTACGTTTGGAGAACCCATCACCATATCCTCTTCTTAATCCGGCGTGCAAACAAGCCATCCCATCTACACTCCGATGCTCTGTTTCCTGATGAATCTTACGTGAAGTCCAGAGAGGAGAAGAACAGTGCATTCAATGCCCGTCCCATAGCCATTTAAAGACTGCGGAGCTATGCACACCCCAACTCGACAGCACAACGGTGGTAGCAGAAGAGGCCAGCATCCACGGTGGAGAAGCAGCAGCAGATCTCCCGATAGGCCTGCGAACATCCCGTCCTAGGATGAGCACCAGTGTACGGCACGAATCAGCAGCATCCAACATAGCAACAACGTTGCTGCGAACAAGACAGGGTTGGCGGGAATCCTCTGCCCCACTGTTCATTCTATAAGAGGCGCTCCACTATTGAAGAAAGAGGGGAGCTGGCTGCTCGAACCCCCTCGGATGTATGCAGTGAAGAGAAGAAGAAAAAGAAGAGGAGAAGGCCACCCGAAGAGAAGGAAGCTCCACCCATCCACGCCAGAGAGGTGAAGAAAGAAAGATAGAGGAGAGTGAGAGTGAGAGGTGAGCTCGGAGGGGGAGGAGCTTGTGCTCTGTTCCCCCTCCCCCATCGATGTATTCCCTCCTTTCTCTCTACTGTACTCTCCCCCTTTCTCGCTTTAGGGTAGATTCCCAGCTGTATTTCCCTTTGCAAATGAATAAAAAGAGAAATTCTTTTCGCAACACACGGTGTTCTTCTGCCTCCCTCTCTTTCCCTCTGCCTTCTCCTCATCCAGGCCCTTCGAAGCTTGCTTCTCCATAGCATGGCCTTCGAAGGAGTCTGTCAGGGGATGAACATTCATGGCCTCTCATGGCACACATTCGTCCCACTTATGAAACCATCACCCGTGAGCTGTGGGAGTCCTTGAAGGCTAGTCCTCGAGCTTCATACACTCACTTATGGGTTATTGGACCGCCGTGAGGTCTACATTTTGAGGTTCACCCCGGAGCAATCCATTTGGTGTTCCTCTATTTTCTCTGGCAAGCATCAGTCCGGGGGAGGTGCTGCCCAAATTTTGCCAGGGGAAGAACACGTAAGAACAGACAGACGAACAACTAAGCCCCCTGAATCAAGCTGAATCTCTGAGTTCCTGCACAAACTCTTCAAACGAAACACTTGAATCTTCATGCTAATCCACCTTAATAAACAACTAAAACACTTAAACTCTCTTTCCACAAGCTTAATCCATCAATAAGATGAATAAATCAATCAATAGATTAATCTGCAAGTTGAAGAAACAAGAACAGAGCAAAAAGAATCAAACAGAGCGAAATAAAACCTCGCAGGAGCTTAACCCGGCGCCCCCCTAATCCGGCGTGGGCTAATCCGGCGCGCTACCCCCCCCCCCCCCACGCCGGATTAGCTCCACACTCAAATCCACTTCGGAATTCCTGAGCTCAAACCGGCGCGCCCCCCTTTAATGCCCATAACCGGCGCGCCCCCTTGTAATGCCCATAGCCGGCGCGCCCCCTTTGTGATGCCCACAATCGGCGCACCCCTCTCTTCTCCCTTATCTGGCGCCCCCCCCCCTTCTTGCACCCATTAAACCAGCGCGCCCCTATTCTCTATTGGTATCTTCCTAAACCGGCATGCCTGAAATGGAGAAATGATTAATTAAATGAGAGAAAAGACTTAAGGCTAATGAATAAAAGTAATAAAAAAAGTTTCCCCCTTCCATAATCAAATTTTTGTTCCGGGGGCGCTGCCCCCAGAAACCCCCGCAAGGGGCGCTGCCCCCTTGACCCCCGCGACCTGACCGGGCAGGTCGAACCCCGCGACCTGACCACGCAGGTCGATCTGCGTGCGAGGGCGCACGTTGGCGAGTTCGGGCTTCACACTTAACAATCCACTTCCCTCGGACTGCGTATGAAGAAAAAAATGATGATGCCCCACTAGATCGGACTTGGATCTCGGGAGCTTTCGCCCGAACGTGACCACGATCCGATCTTATTTCGGGCCGATAGTTCGTTAGCTCGACCCATCTTTTTCGGGATCCGATCCCGCACCCACATTAAACTTGCCGTACCTACGGCAGACATCCGTACGGCTTTATCGTCATCCTCGACGCTACTAATACGGACTTCCGTCCGAATAATGAATGGTCCGTTAGGGACCGACATATATGCCGGGATCCAATCCCGCACCCACATGAAGCTTGCCGTACCTACGACAGATATCCGTATGTCTTTGTCGTGGTCTTCGACGCTTTGAATATGGACTTTCGTCCGAATACTGAATGGTCCGTTAGTGACCGACATATATATACTGGGATCCGATCCCGCATTTGCATTAAACTTGTCGTACTCACGGTAGGTATTTGTACGATTTGTCACCGTCTCTTATGCTACAAACACGGACCTTTGGCCGAATGTAAAATGGTCCGCGTATGACCAACAAAATCCGAATGGAATGAGGCGGCTCTCGTCTTCCCCCAACCACACGTGTGGGAATATCAATAATACCTTCGTGAGTCGCGTTTGGACCTTGGGTTCGCCTCAACCAAGGTCATCGCCTGACCCACATCGTAGGCCTATAGCCGGCTATCTCTTTACACATCTTTGTTTCGGAATATAGTCCCGGGACACTTTCCCGCTACCCTTCGGCACCGAAAATATTAATGATGCCCACGCAAGCCTCGTTTGGACCGCGGGAGGCGCCCCCAAAATGGTCCTGACTCGATCTCGCACCGGGTGTTGATCGTTTGTTTGCCTATCTTTGATCTTACTTTTGAGGTCTGCTAAGTAATATGGCAAGATGACAAACAAGCAATCAAAGATCTGCTCAAACCTATGAACATGTGAACATGAACCTAGGCAATCATAGCTAGCTCTAGCATGGGCATGCTATCTCAATCAAATTACGCTAAAGAAAAGGGAAAAAACACACGCCGGGGCGTGGAGCAAGGAGTAAATAAAAACACACCACTAGGGGTGGAACAAGCAAGGAAATAAAGATGTGATGAAGGAAATAGCTATTGCCCAGCACTAAGGAAAGATGTGATCGCCACCAAAGTAAACACAAGTCAAAGACTCGAATATACCTTGGAAATAGGAGGATGAAGCACCCGCCCACGGGAGAGAAAACCAAAGAAAGCCTGCAGATCAGCTTGAAAGTGACGGCCAGAGACCCGTGCGTCGCTTATAAATAACGGTCCCACCCTAGACCGCCAGAAGAGAGTGACGCTCCTAAACCAGACCGTCAGACAACCTGCAGTAGTAAAACTTGAATTCTTTTAACTCCAACTCTTCTAGCCGGCTAGAAGACTTGGGCCTCGTGCTAATGAACCTGTAAACCTGCCAAAGAAATAGAAAGACAAGACAAGACAACCTCAATCAGCCCTCTTCACAAGCATAGCATCAATTCTTAAAGAACCTAAGAACATCAAAAGGAGAGGGAATTACCGGGGAGTTTTGTTTTTTTTAACCCCTCTGGGCGTTTTCAAAAGTTGGGAGGATGTTTGTATGCTTAAAACAACAGTGAAAAAAAACGTGGAGGAGGAGGAGGGACAATGCTCTGTTTAAAAAGACCAAGGAAGAACTCAAGCATGCAAAGATGAACTTGAAAGATCAAAAACAAAAGTACTCCCTTGACTGGAAGATGGATGGACGTGGGAAGCAACTCCTCCTGGATGAAGATGGCTCCTGGGTTCGGCAGCACTTCGTCGTGAATCAAAAATCTCCCCCCCTTGATTATGAAATCAAAAGGTTCTATTTATAGACCTTCAAAACTCATGGGTCGAGTTGAAGATAAATCAGCCAAGAAAGGAGGATAATCCTTAGCAAATCTTTGAGGATAATATCAACAAGAGTCCAAAGAAACAAACGAGAGGTCCTGAGGATTAGAATTGAAGGAGATAACGCCAATCCAAAACCCTATCTCGTCCACGGAATAGCAGAGAAAAGGCCTGAACTGTCAGGACTCTCTGAAGGAAGTAACGGTTGCACGATAGACCGCCACTTGGAAGTAACGCATTAAGGAACGACCGTCATTTTCAACCCTATCCAAAGGATAAGATCGTCGGGAAGAAGATCTAAACAATAGGACTCTGCAAGTAAGTAACGGCCAGGGAAAAGGGCGTCATAAGGAAAAAACGGCTAGAGATTAGACCGTTATTATCAAAGGACAACGAGGCCCTAAGTCTTGGGACTCTTCAAAGAGTAACGGCCTAGGCTTCATGCGTTATTATGAAATGACGCGCCTAGTCCAGACCGTTATTATCGTTGATTTTCAAGAAAATAAAATGGAGGGATTGCCAAGCTCTTGAACAAAGTGCCACCAGGAACCAGGTCTAATCCAGGAATTGAGACCCAGAAAACAGGCTTCAACTGATTAAAAGGAATTCAATGAAGAGTGAACAACTCGGAGCATCATATTGAATAAATAAGGAGATGACCCGACTTATTGGGTATAAAACGGGTGTCAACAGATGCCCCTCCTTAACGTCCTCTTTGCAGGGGAACGAGCGGAAGTGAAGCGAAAGTGAAATGGAACATGGAGATGAAGCGGAAATGAAGCGGAGTGGATCAAAAAGAGGGCGTTAAGGTAAACGACACCCGTTCTTCACCAACAAGCGATAAGAATTTTCTGGAAAAACTTCAAAACTGATCACAAGGAAATAGCTAACCAAAGGACGCAAGTCTGGAGGATTTAATTAACTAAGGAAAGGAAACACGGCTGGCCGCCGGAGGCAACGGAAAGGAAAGAGACTAAACTCCAGACAAGAATCTTCAGTCAACTAGATCAAGCGAGCAAATCGAAGGAAATCTTCAAATTCAGAGTGGAATAAATCTCCTTATCCAGGATCAAGAACACAGCTGTTCACCGTCAATGAGACCTCTTGAACAAATGAAGCTCATGAATGCTCAAAGAACGCGTATGATGCATGCTGGGCTAAAGAAAAACAAATCTTCAAAGCTTAAAGATAAAATAACAAGATACTCGAGAATAATATTGCTAGATTGGGGAAACCAGAGTCAAGATACCATCTGCAACCACGGCGTGCAAGATAGAACTGTCATCCTCAAATTTTCCAACCTAACGGCCTATCCAACGATTATTCATGTGAACTTAGATCATCATCATTTTTGTTTAAGGGGAACATCAGATCCCAGGACACCTGAATGACCAGCCGGTTCTCGAGGTAATATATTATAGATAACATATAGTAATGCATTAAAGGATAAGGGAACGAGATACAATACCTGACTTACCTGCCTAACGAGCGGCAGAGCGTGCCTTCTGTTCATAATCTTTCATAAATAGGTTAGCCGATAAGATAGTTATGATAATAGTTAAGGCATAACCATTGTGATAAACTCATCAAAATGTTTTTATGATGGAGATAAGTTTAAACATTAAATTTGGACCATTCATTCATCAAGAAACTTGCAAGCATATAACGGCCCGACTCAGGAGCGTCACATAAAAATAACGGATTAAGCCTAGACCGTCAACACCGAGTCGGTTCAAATTCTTCAATAAAACAGTTCGTCACAAGCGACGGCCTTAGAGGGGGCGTCAGAGTTATGTGACGGTCTAACGATAGACCGTCGCTTCTCCTGAGTTTTCAAAAAAAACAAACCGAACGGCCGTTCGGTCTCATTTCACGCTCAAACAACCAAAACGCCAAACCAGAAAACCCACCGGCGACCTCCATCTCCACCCTCCAATGGCCGGCGACGAGGCACCGCAGCCACCACCTCAGAAGAGAGGGAGAGGAAAGAAGATGGCCATAAGGCGGTTCCACCGCCGGCTCGAACGAGAGATCACCCCACCGCCCGTGGAGGAAGAACCAAGGGGAAGGGAGCCAAGGGAAGAGGAGGAGGTCCCTACGGTCGTGGAAGAACCAACCGAAGCCTCCTTGGGTGCAGAGGAGCCCAAGGAACCAGAGCAGAAGAAGAGGAAGGTCCTCGATCATGAGGTAGGCCCTCCGCCCCAATTTTTAAATTTTTGATTTTTATGTTTTTATTTATGAATGCATGTGGGGGATAAGGGTAGAAATGGGTCTATGAACCCACTAGGAACACTTGTAGGCCATTTGGCCAAAGTGAGAAATCATGGGGATGCAGGGGAGAAATTCCCTACTGGCAGACTAAGTGACGGTCCCGCCAGCGACCGTCACTTCTCTGACGCTCCAGGCTAAGGCCGTCAGAGACAAGTAACGCCCCATCCCAGGGCCGTTACTTCTGCCAGGGTTCCAAACTCTTTTTAGGGTTTTCAATTTTCAAATTTTTGTTTTTTCTTTTCGATATTTAATGTTTATGCAATGTCTATATGATGCAAATGGACTAATTAGTGCTCTAATATGCAATGCAGGGAAAGAGGAGATCGAGGATCTCATGGCTGCAGATTCGGGCGGTGTACCAGGCACTGCCCGATTACCAGAGAGATAGACTCGCAGAGATGGGTTTCGCCGAGATGCTCAGCATTGAGGTGATCCGGATGGATACGCCGTTGCTGTACGCTTTGCACGAGAGGTGGGACCCAGTTAGCAGGGCGTTCATCTTCCCGTGGGGCCACATGATCCCCACGCTAGAAGACATGGCGAGGATTACAGGTTTGAGAGTCCACGGCGCTGCAGTGACAGGATGGACGTACGGCGACTATCGGGAGATAGCGCAGCAGCTACTGGGGTTGGACCTGATCAGGCCGGGCCAGTCTTCATCCCAGCTCTCGAGATCGGTGCTGCAGGAGAGTTTGGGGCTGAGAGGGGCAGCGATTGCCGTGGGGGAACTGCCCGAGGAGCATCTGGGCAGAGTGATTGACCAGGTACGCCCTCGTGTGGCGGCAGAGGCAGGAGAGGAGGGGGATCGAGTGATGAGGCGCTTCTTGATACTGTTGTTCGGGAAGCTCCTGTTCGCGACCAGAGCGGATGTTATCAGCTGCAGACTGCTGCCGCTGATAGAGGATTTAAGCAGAGTGAGGAAGTACGCCTGGGGAGCAGCGGTCTTGGCCTTCCTGATTAACTCGTTGAGCACCACGGACCGACTGACGATGCTGGGAGGCTTCTCGCCCTTCCTACAGGTAAAAATGCGCTTAAATGCTTTTTAATATGCCATGATGTATGCTATGATTGATAATTTATGTAACTGACTTGCTTCCTAAATGCAGATCTGGAGCTATTTGTACCTCCCGGGCATTGGGAGAGGTGCATTACTCCATCCTGGCCTGATACCGATCGCGAGGCGATGGTCGGTGGCGAGGGATACGGGGTCGGTCTTGAGACAGACCCGGATGATCCAGGAGGACCTGGACTCCTACCCACACACATCGGTAAGCCCGAGACTCAAAATGATTTCTACATGCTTCTATATGCTGACAAATGCTGACAAATGAATGAAATGCTTTCAGGTGAGATGGACCCCGTACCGCAGCGAGAGCTACACAGGACAGCCGTGGGTGGAGGCGTCTTTATCGTACCGGGGGCGAGACATATGGTTGCATTGCATCCATATCATCGAGCCTCTTCACTACAGGCTGATCCTGCGGACTCGGGGACTACACCAGCCCGAGGTGACCTTTCCACACCGCAACGATGATCGCCCAGGAAAGTCGGCGAGGGGCATTAGCGGGAGCGTGGATTGGCGCGCCCGGAAGGCAAAGTACGTCCTCGACTGGAGGCAGCGAGGCAGGGCCGTGAAGGAGCGGGCAGAGAGCGACGAGGCCTACCTGAAGGCCTTCGCTCGACACTACGGCGACCGGGTATACCGAGGTACCCGACGACCGGTATGCAATTCTAAACTAAAAACTCTCTTTTATATGATGAAATGTGGATGTGATATGCTGGCCTATGTTTTCTATATGCAGCTCGATCCTGAAGGGCGGATAGCGGAGCTAGAGGGATTACTCCACTCTACCATCCTGCAGCGGGATGAGTATAGGACGGCGCTGGAGCTCCTGGTGAGACTCTAAATGCTTATGATATGACTATGATTATGCATGATGCTAATGCTTCGATTATGACAATGCAGCGAGCAGAGGGAGCTCAGCGAGCAGGACCAGACGCCCCATCGTCGTCCTCGCAGCCTGCGGGAGACAGGGTTGGGCGAGATGCTGACTTTGCTCGGGCAATTGCCCGGGCCGAGGAGGCGGAGGCCACCCTCGCGGAGCGGGTAAGATACTTACATGCTTTATGATTATGCTTATGCTAATTAAATTTATATGACTAACCTATATGCAATGCAAATGCAATCTACAGGCGATAGAGCTAGCAGCGGCAGTGGCGGAGGCCACCCAGGCGAGGGCAGAGGTAGAGAGGAGCCGGGCCGAGACTGATCGAGCTCGAGCAGAGACGGAGCTCGTGCGGGCAGAGCTAGCCCGACTGAGAGCGGAGACCCCTCGTCATGTGGACGATGTGGAGATGGAGCGACTTCGGGCAGATTTAGCGCGAGCACAGGCCGAGGTGAAGGACCTTCGCCTTGGGACTGCGGATCTTGATCGCTACCGTACCGAGGCACGGGAGACGCGACGCCAGATCTTCACACTGAAGATTAGGCTGCAGACCATGGAGCAGACGGTCCGGATGCTAGGCCGGGCACCAGAGCGGAGTTCTTCCCGGAGCGGGGCTCATAGGAGTGCTGCCCCTAGTGGCTCGATTGGGGATTTCTTAGTTAGTTCCGCCGGCCAACAGAGAAATGAGAGGGCAGAGAGAGGACAGCAGGAGGAGAGTGCTTCCATAGCACCGCCACCCAGGAAACCCGAGGGTGGAGAGGATGAGGGCGGCCCGACTGATAAGCCGGCCGAATGATGTACTTTTATGCTTTTCTTACCACTTGTACATGCCCTTTTATGAAAATGAAATTTTTGTTGACTTTTTATGTGGATGTATGAATGAATGAGTGATTGAAAGTACGCATGATGGATGTGTATGTGTGAATGAATGCTTGTGTGGAAAAGGTGTGGTGTACAGATGTGAAAGACCACCAGGTCTAGGCAAAGAATAGACTAACTGCCTGAATTTAGTAGCAGAGGAAATGACGGTCTGGTCTTGGACCGTCATAATTAAATGACGCGCCTACCTTAGGCCGTCATTCATGAAACATCTTATTCTGATAGCCGGGCTGCAGAAGAAATAGCGGCCCATGGTAGGAGCGTTAAAAGAAAACAACGGCCCTAGGCCGGACCGTTATTCATGGCAGAACATGGTTTTAGAACTACTCGCAGAAAATGCGACGGCCTGAAGGAGACGCGTCATAACGAAACGACGGTCCTAACCTGACCGTTACATGGCGTTGAGCCTAGAAGAGAGAGACTTGAGCGATTTGAAGGATATAACGGATTAGGGTTCGTCCGTTGAAAGGCGACGGTCTGAGACCAGACCGTAAACAGCCACAGAACATGTTTTAAGAAAAACCCAACCCACAGAAAAAGTGACGGCCCAGGGTAGGCGCGCCAGAGTGAAGTAACGGCCCTACGACAGACCGTCAGAGTCTGGGTCGTTTCCAAAAACGGATTCGGCCGTGAGAGCTTAGAGTCCGAGGTTCAGCCACTTAATCTCTTGCTAGAACTTATCCAAATTTCAGATAAAGCCTCCCAACTCCAATCTTATCCTTCCAAAGTTAATAAAAAGCCCCAGCAGCTTGGGAAACTTACCCAAAATCGCAGCTTGCACAAAAAAACTCCGTTCTAGGGTTGAAGAATTCTCCCTAGTCAAGCAGAAATCAAGATGAAGAGATGCTTCGAGATGGCGGCTATGGCAGAGAAGATCTACACCGGCCCTAAGGCTGCAAGGAGGGAACATGGGGAGCTTCAACGGCTGTCCTCGATCCCCAAGCATCTAAGCTCTAATGTCCAAAGGGTGGTAAGCTTGCATGACTTCATCTAAAGTTCAATTTTTTTTTTTTTTTGCTGCACTTTAATTTTCTTCGTAACTTTCCTTCTTCTTTTCTTCTTCAAGCCTCTTCCTGGCCCAAGGTGTTATTCCAACCTGAAGTGGGTGGCTCCCATGGTAAAGGCACTCCCTTTAGAGGTGGTATCAATCCTCAAAGCATGGCACCTCCAACCCCTCTTGGTTCTAGGCAAAAACTTCCAGAAATTGTCTTTGGATTGGCCATGCCTTTCAACCCTAGTGGAACTATGGCATCCACAAACTCATACCTTTATCTTCCCCTCATTTGAAGCAACCGTCCTATTGGAGGAGGTAGAGACCTACCTAGCCCTTCCTAAGACTAAGGCGGGGGATGAGGATCGGATTTGCTATACAATAGAACCTATTGATCCATCCTTGATCTTAAGCGACTTCATTCATAACCCAAAGGATGTGCGGACCATGATCAGCCCGCGCCACATTCACTTGATCCCTATAGCACAATGGATAGTGTCTCACTGTAAAAATAAGTGGGAGAGACACGAAGCAATAGCCAAGGCGGTGGCGGTTTGCTTGTGCGGGGTCTTCCTTTTCTCCACGACCGACCACCTCTTAGATATCCAAAATCTTAGCATTATTAGTGGACTGTGGCGGGGTATGTCTATTTCTCAAGCGGTCCTCGCATACCTCTATGAAGGACTAAGCTCGGCTTGCCTTGGAGGGCCTTTGTTCGGTTCCATGATACTCCTTGAGTGTTGGATAGGAGTGAGAATCAAATTCCTTCCTAAGGAAGATATAACTTCGGCGAGCCGGATCTTCGGGAGCCATCCTCTCTTCTTCATTGGAGGGGCTTTTGGATATTCTCCTCAGGTTGAATGCAAGACAGCGGATAAGAAAACTCGGGATGAATGGCGCCTCTTCTTCAACACTTTACCAATGGACAAGTTCATCATGCGACCAAGAGTCCTCCGAAGTGCCCTTCTTAAAATACAGCGGCGCCAAGGCCTCGACCTCCAGCTAGTAGGGAACACTACCATGGCGATCTACAACCCGCACCGATGCCATCTTCAGATCGGATTACCTCGAATCAGCGTTTCTGCACTATCACACTACCCTCCCCTTTTACCTAGGAAGATGGGGACCGAGGAAGATGAAAGAGCGATCCGGAACGCACTGATCATGTGGGAGATCAGCAAGGTGCGTCCGTGGCAAGCAGAAGTTGAAGAGAACGACGACACACGCCGAGATTACTTGAAAGAGTTAAGAAGAATCCGCGCTCTTGCGGATAAGAAGTCGAATGTATCTTGATTCCTTTTGCTTGTAAAAGATGTTATTAGATTGCCATTTCAGAATTTGATTTATCACGACTTATATTTTACTAAACTTGCTTGAATAAGATGAGATTGCCTTAATTGAAAGAACCTGAGTTGTGTGCTTTGGAAGTTTAGACTGATATGAATAAACAGAGTTTCTGGGGGGAGTAACGGATACCCTTTGGGCCGTTATTATTATACGACGGTCCGGAGTAGGCCGTCATAATGGAAGTAGTAAGAACTCATTTTCTGAAGGATGCGACGGATGGATCTTGGGCCGTTATTTGAAAGTAACGGTATGTTCTCAGACCGTCATGATGATGGTTTAACGAAAGGAAGAAAGCCCGTGCCTGAAGGAAGTGACGGTCCGAGGGGGACCCGTTAAACGAATGTAACGGTCTGATGCTGGCGCGTTACACCTGAACCTGCATAGTTGTGAGTTTTTTTACCTTTGGGCTTGCCCCTGTACTCTGCACACACTTAGACATGAAACATGTTAGATCCGTCCTTAGACTCAACCCCTTGCCTCGAGGCAGGTTAGATAATGACCGTTTCTTGATATTTGGTCAAGGGGTGGAGCCTTATTAAAATAGGCGAAAAACGTAAATAAAAATGCGATGTATGTTATGCGAATGATGGAAATGTTGAATGCTTTTGATTTTGATTTTTTTTTTTTTTTTTGAAAAATATTTGATTTGTTTGGATGTTTGAAATATTTGATTTTTTTGGTTTTCGAAATATATTTGATTGTTTTTTTTTTGGGTTTTGAAACGTATCTGATTGTTGTTTTTTTTGGATTTTGAAACCTATTTGATTATTTTTTTGGATTTTGAAAACATATTTGATTGTTTTTGGATTTTGAAAACATCAGTGCCTCTCTAGCAATACGAGACCTCCCATACTTTTAGCTTGAGTCCCGAGATCGGCGTGTATATAGCGTGACAACCCCCGGCCGAGATCTGGTCATTGTGACGGTGTTTTTACCGAAGCTGTATCCAGGGTACTTGTTTCAGTCCTAAAAGGAAAAAAAGAATATGGGGTAAGCTTAGGCCAGTCATAGAAGTTTTTAGAACTTGATTCCCTCACCGTACAACTTTAATAGAGATTCGGTCTGTTGCGCCGGGGCTTTTTTATGTCCGCCATCGAACCCTTGTCCACTTAGGCATGCATGCGACCGGGCTCATAACGTCCCGCGGGGAACTGTACTGCCACTCTTGTCATGCCTAATCCTTTTCTTTTGGAGCTTTTGAGAATTCATTTACAGACCTTGAGATGATGCTTTTGATTTTGTGGTAAAGAACACTCCTTTTTCTCTTCTTTTCTTTACTTTCTTGTGGAGTCAGGTCATAACGGACTTGCCCCTATTTGAGACCTCCTCTCATTAGGGAGTTTGGATCGGTTGTCTCCTTCTTATTCACTCCTTGCCTCTGGATTCAGCCGAAGAATGAAACGTACAGAGACTTTGACTTCCCCCGAAGTATGGCCGAGGAAAAACAGTGTCTTTTTTTTTTTTTTTTTAAGCAAAGAACCCGACCAGGGGCGTCGTGTAGTGTGTGTTTGCCTTACTCGAGACTCTCTTTTGAAGATAGGAGGCATTTCTTATTGCCAGAAAGCACATAGTTTAGATTTGTTTAAGGAAAGAAACGCTTAAGATACAATCCATTCCATGGGTGAGAGAGCTCCTCACCTTCTGCGTTGATTAGACGATAGGCATTTCCTGAATAAGCTTCTTTTATTACAAACGGTCCTTCCCAGTTAGGTTGCAATTTAGACCTAGGACCTGCAGACCGAATGAATTTGCGTTTCAAAACCATTTCACCCTTGCAAAATTTTCGTTCAATTACCTTCTTTTGAAAATAACGCGAAACTCTCTTTTGATAAACAGATACGTGATCGGCCGCATTCATCCTCTTCTCATCTAGGAGTTCCAGTTGGACGAGCAACGCCTCTCGACGTTCATCGAGATTAAGTTCCTTATCGAGCTGTACTCTGAGTGAAGGGATTAAGATCTCATATGGGAGCACCGCCTCCATCCCGTAGGTTAGAGAGTAGGGAGTTTGTCCCGTAGGCGTACGGACGGAGGTGCGGTAAGCCCACAGAGCTTCCACCAATCTTTCAGACCAATCAGAAAACTTATGTGCTTCACACGTTTTCTTAATGATTTTAAGAAGAGTTTTATTAGTGGCTTCGGCTTGACCATTGCCTTGAGGGTAATATGGTGATGAATGATGTAATGTAATTCTGAACTTCTTACAGAGGTCTTTAAGCTCCTGGGAGACGAACTGGGGTCCGTTGTCGGTGATGATGCTGCTTGGTACTCCGAATCGCGAGATGATATTCTTCATGATGAAGCGGCACACTGTTGTAGCTTTGATCTCTGCGTATGCTTCGGCTTCGGCCCATTTGGTGAAGTACTCAGTGGCTGTGAGAATGAAGGATTTCTGCTTGATCTGAGAATTAGGATCACCGAGTGGGCCGACGACGTCGAAAGCCCACATAGAGAATGGCCAAGGAGCGGTCATAGGATGAAGAGATGAAGCTGGAGAGTGAATCTTATCAGCGTGGAGTTGGCATTTAAGACACCTCCGGACATAGAGGGAGCAGTCTTCCTCTAGAGTGGGCCAATAGTAACCCTGCCTAAGGATCTTCTTCGCTAGAGCCTGGCCATTGACATGGCCTCCACACTCGCTAGAATGTGCCGCTTCCGCTATTTTCCAAGCTTCCAGGTCATCTAGGCATCTCATGAGTATTCCGTTAGTAGCGCGCCTGTACAGTTCTCCTGCAATGATAGTGTATTTTGCGGCGGCTCTTCTTATCGCTTTGCGCTGCTCAGCTCTTGCCCCTTCTGGGAAAGTCCCTTCTTTGCAAAATAACTCGATTTCATGGTACCAAGGCAATTCTTCCTCATCCAAAATTTCCTCTAGTTCTGCCAATGATACCTCCTTGAGATCTTCCTTCTCGGCTCTCACTTCTGCAGACCTCCCAAGGTTGGTGAACCAAGGGTCCTGGATAGAGGGTACGTCCATCCTCTGGACGACGACAGTCTCAGTACTACGACTGAGAGGGAAGGATAAGGAGGAGGCCAGAGATGCTAATGCATCTGCCAGAATGTTCAGTGAACGGGGAGTATGGATATAGATTAGCTTGCGGAACCGCTTAGCGATGAGCGTGACCAGATCTTGATAGGGCTTGAGTTTGGGGTCACGGGTACGGTAAGTGGCCAGAACTTGCCATAAGACGAGCTGAGAGTCTCCTATGATGTTTAAATAACGCGCGCCTAAGAGATAGGCGTGCTTCAAGCCGGCCAGGAGAGCCTCATATTCAGCGATGTTGTTGGTAGCAGGAAATCGAAGTTGGTAAGCAAAGGGGATGGTCACTCCCTCAGGAGTAAGCAGGACAGCACTGATCCCTTGGCCCTGTGAGTTAAGCGCACCGTCAAAGTGCAGAGACCAGAAGGGATGCTGAGAAAGGACAGAGAGATGCTCATCAGGGAAATCGTCCTGAATAGAGTCGGTGTGAGGAATGGGGAGATGTGCAAGATGCTCAGCAATGGCATATCCTTTGACTGCCTTCTGAACGACAAAGGTGATATCGAATTGAGATAAGAAGCTCTGCCAACGAGCTAACCTACTAGAAAGAACGGGCTTTTCTAAGAGATAACGGATCGGGTCCATTCTAGAGATCAGCCTAACCGGGTGAGCGAGAAAGTAATGTTTAAGCTTCTGAACTACCCATACTAAGGCGGCACAAGTCTTCTCCATAGCGGTGTACTTAGATTCGGCTGGATTAAATAGCCGAGAAAGATAGTACGCAGCCCGCTCTTTTCCTTCGTCATCTACTTGTGCTAAAACCGCCCCTAGGGAGTCCTCAATGACCGAGATGTATAGGATCAGGGGTTTCCCAGGGACAGGAGGTTGCAAAACCGGGGGATTGGATAGATATTCCTTGAGGTCCTCATAGGCCTTTTGACAATCTTGATTCCATTCGAACTTGACCCCCGCCTTGAGCAATTCATAAAACGGACGGCACCTTTGAGAATGCTGGGATATGAATCTTCTAATGAATTGCAACCTACCAATCAGTCCACGAAGTTCCGTAATGTTCTTTGGCGGAGGCATATCCATGACGGCCTGTGCTTTGTTAGGATCAATCTGGATCCCCCGTTTGCTCACTATGAAACCTAGCAGCTTCCCCGAGGAGACTCCGAATACACACTTCTTCGGATTCATCTTTAGCTTGTACTCCCTGGCTCTCTGCAGCACCTTAGCCAAAATAGAGGGGTGCTCTTCTTTCGATCTTGACTTCACCAAGATGTCATCCACATAAGCTTCCATATAGACGTGCATCATGTCGTGGAAGATAGCCATCATCGCCCTTTGATAGGTGGCGCCTGCGTTCTTTAATCCAAAAGGCATAACTACATAGCAGTATGTGCCCCAGGGCGTGGTGAAGGAAGTTTTCTCTTGATCTTCAGGAGCGAGACGGATCTGATTATAGCCCGAGTACCCATCCATAAATGATAGAGCTTCGTACCCGGCAGTGTTATCAACAAGGACGTCTATATGAGGTAGCGGGAAATCATCTTTGGGACATGCTTTGTTTAGATCCCTGAAATCAATACATATGCGCACTTTGCCATCCTTTTTGAGAACAGGGACTATGTTTGCCACCCACTGAGGATATAAAACTACTCTGACGAACTTGGCCTTGTAAAGCTTGTCGACCTCTTCCTTAATCCGCAAGGCCATGTGGGGGTGAAATCTTCTCGACCTTTGTTTAACAGGTGTTGCCCCTGGTTTGAGCACGAGTCGGTGTTCCACTAAGGAGGGGTCAAGACCTGGCATGTCCTCATAAGACCAGGCGAAAGAATCGCTATACTCCCTCAGTACCTTTATTAGATCCTCTTCTACCTGTGGAGGGAGATTAGCTGAAATATTGATGGGCCTTGGATCTTCTTCTGTTCCCAAGTTAATTTCCTTGGTAGGTTCATCCACTGCCGTCGACGGCTGGTCGAATCTTCTTAGTCCCTTGGTATATAAGTCGGCAGTGTCCTCTACATCGCTGTCTTCATCAATTGGGTCCTTCTCATCCAGCACTTCATAGACGCCTAATCCATCATCGCTCCACACCCCTTCTATTTCTTCTTCATCTTCAATTGCAATTGTTGTGGCGGCGAATTCTGGGCACTTCAAAAGAGCACGACACCGCTGAGCTAAATCTTGCAAGAACCTATCGGGAATAGATCGGGGAGGATGCGCAAGCGAGCGCGGCTCAGGAGGGGAAGGGTTGGACGACCTAGAACAAGACCCTACTTCTCTAGACCTAACAGACTCTACTTCTCCAGACTCGCTAGACCCTAACTCTGACCTAGGAGAGAGGACGCCTAATGGAAGGGAAGGAGCAGGGGACCCGTGCCCCTGGGACGAGGAGGATGGAGATAGGATAGCATAATCTTCCACTGAAATCTCCGTTT
Organism: Amorphophallus konjac; assembly: GCA_022559845.1. Classification (NCBI taxonomy): domain Eukaryota; kingdom Viridiplantae; phylum Streptophyta; class Magnoliopsida; order Alismatales; family Araceae; genus Amorphophallus; species Amorphophallus konjac. The sequence continues at coordinate 199,958,877 of CM040118.1, forward strand.
TAAATTTGACGTTTTTTTTTTTTTGAGATCAGTGGAGACTATGCAGCACGATGGAGGAAGCAGGAGCTGTATAGGGAACAGCTCAGGAAAGATGCAATTAAAGAAAAGATCACAAGAGGAGGAACCCCATATCTTGTAGATTTGAGATTTAAATGACGGAGGGATGGGGAAAGCAGGCAGATTAATGGGGCAGTAAGGCCTATAAGCAGGAGGATTGATTAGAGTCTGAAATGGATCACTGAAAGATGGATTGATCATAATCGGAGGAGGACGGGGTATGAACCCCTTTAACTGGATCATGCACTGAAAATGAGAGGGAGATAGAGAAAGAGCAATCAGCGAGTTCCCTTCTTTCTTTGAATTATCACTAGGCTGCTTCTTTGGCCTCCACCGCATAAGCTGACCCTTCTGTGGCTTCTGGCTGCCTCTTTCACAAAACAGCCCCTGGAGGGCCCAGCTGTAGTCGATCACATCGTCATTTAGCCCCCTTGGCAACGGGGGTGGACTGGTGACTGGACAAACCGTGTCGATTTCTGACTGGACTGGCTTCGCAGCTAACGTGCCCGGCTGTGGGGGGCCTCTGACAAAATGCTGACGGTAATCCCAGGTAAGCGGCCCAGAGTCACCCATCATTAATAATGCTGTCTCCTTGTAACCGAGACCTCGTCTGCCCATTTTTCTTCCTTTTGGTATGGGCTTGGTCATCCCTTGCAGCTGTGCACCGAGACCTCTCCCCGGTTGATAGCCCAGTTTCAATATAATGTTCCACCCCTTTGAATCTCGAATCTGCGGCTTTGCCTTGATGTTGACTGGTGTAGTGACGGGCTTAGGAGTGGTGTACGCCCAAGGAAAGTTTAGGTCTAGTACTGATAGCACGGGCCTGCTGTGACGACCCAGAGTTCAGGATACCGATATACCGATAACATCGGTATACCGACACCAAGAACTGGGGAGGCCACCCAAGAGGCTGATGAGGCCCCTGAAGGGTTAGTGGGGGGTTAGCTGAGGAATATGCATAATTAATTGCGAATTGGGGCGCGCAATACAAATAAGTATTTAAGATTTAAACACAAGTGCGGAAGCAATTTTAAAATAACCAGAGTGATATATATAACTAGTCCAGAGTCACAAACACTAGTCCACAGGGCACAACTACGCGGGGCATACCCCGGCAAAAGTACAACACAAGCCTCAAAAAGGCAGCTCGTGCTCAGCTGGCAGCTAAGGAACGGTCCCGAAACAGCACACTAAACTCCGGGAGATGTCGGGCGCGGCTCACCTGAAAGGAGAAGGGTGAGTCACAGCCAGACTCAGTAGGGGTCACGCGGATCCCTACCTCGCACTAAACAAGCGAACATGCATAAATAACCGCAATTTAAAGCATGCATTTAAATAAATACACAGGCAATGGCATGAATATCTAATCACAAGAAAGCTGTAAACTCTATCTAAGCAAGTATAACAGCTAACACATGCCGCTACTAATTAAATGCAAGCGATTAAAGCTAAAACTACCAATTAGAATGAGCTGCAACTAGTCCAAGCAACAAGGAAGGACAACCACTGGAGCAGAAACCAGAAGCGTCCACTGACGGCTTACACTGCGTCTCAAGCACTCGCAGTCGACAAGCGACAAGCTAAGCGCGCAAACAGTACCAAACCAAGTGACCAGTCGGAGTGACACCCGTCGGCGTCAGTCCACAGTCTCCGACCACGTGTGCACACACTGACTCTAGCCTGAGCCAGGCCCTCTAACTAGTTTTCTCCCTTGGCAGGACGCTACCATTGGCTGGGAGCCCACGGAACTAGCTTACAAACCGTGAATGGGAAATATACCCCTCCGCCATCCTCAAGCGGGTCGGTACTCAACAGACCTTAGGGAAACATCAGTGGCTCCATTGCCTGGAAAGAAAAGCTACTCTATTGGCACATAAAACACGCCACGATATAGTAAAACAATACAACTATGGCATGAATATAGAACGGAACGCATAAGCAATGGGCTGGGAATATAATGCAGCCATCAGGGAAGTGGCGGTCAAGGACCCACGCGCCACATGCAAACGACGGTCGGGGGTCGGCGCGTTACTTCAAGAATGACGCTCCAGTCCCCATCCGTCACTCCCGTCAGGATTCCAGCTCAAGAGGCACCAAAGGCATGTAACGGTGGGGGCCCTGCGCGTTACTTCGAAGCGACGCGTGGGGTCACCGCCGTCACATCCACCCGAGGCTCAAAACCACCTATCAGCGTTCTAAATGATAACAGGCGAAGTAACGCCCCGGTCTAGGCGCGTCGGACCGAAACGACGGTCGGCCGACTGGCCGCCGGGCGCACCGCCTGACCAAAATCACGGAAAACAGTTGATGAGTAACGGATGGGAGCCCCACCGTTACTCTCCAAGTAACGCACCCCTATTGGCCGCTATTTGGTAGTGACGCGTCCACCTTGGACCGTCGGGCAAGTGACGGTTCCTGGCAGGACCGTCACTGCACCTGGGTTACGGGCGGGTGCGGTTTGTAAACCGAAGCCCTCCCGGACGGCTGAAAACGCCGGGTATCGACGAAAAACCTGATAACCTGTCAAACCACGCATGCTAGACAACAATTTAACATCTAAATCTAGCACATGCAAGGCCTAAAACGCATTAAACTCAAGATTTAGGCTAAAACCCCAAAAATGGAAATATGAACATCATGCATGCTACGGGGTGCTAATCAATAAGCGGGCTAAAGGAAACGATCCTAGCAAGATCGAGGTTCCATCCCCCTACCTTTCGCAAGCCGAAACCGTCGAACGGGCCGCATGCAAGGAGGAATAGCCACGGAGCTTCCACGCTCCACCTCGCTCCCACGATCACCGATCCACGCCGAAGTGGACACCCACGCGCTCTACTCGACGCGAGGAATCCAACGGTGCCAACCTCGTCTCAATCCGACGCCGTCTCGACCCCGATCCCTAAGAGAGGAGAGGAGGTGGCCGCACGGAGGAGAGAGAGAGGGAGAGGGTGAAATGAGAGATCGACGGGGGAGAGAGAGAGTGAGGGTGAGAGATATAAAAAAAAAATAAAAATAAAATTAATATATATATAATATAATCATTATATATATAAAAATCTTATTAATATTCAATAACCCTCAAACAGCTCCGAACAAATCCGGAAAAATGCCAGACAAATTCCTAAAAATCCAGGAAAATAGCCGGAATTTCCAGAACAATTAATAGAACAAATATCACGAAGGATCCATTAAGGCACGGGCCTTACAGTCCCTCCCTCCTTACAGAAATTTCGCCCTCGAAATTTACAATAACCGAAAAGGAGGAAACTGAGAAAGGACTTATACCTCACTGGAACAAGAAAGGAAAAAGCTGACGCATCTCATCTTCACGCTCCCAAGTAGACTCGTTACCAGAGTGACGCTGCCAAGCAACTCTTACCAGAGGAATAACCTTATTTCTCAACCGCTGCTCACGACGGTCTTCAATTCGGATAGGAAACTCTGGCGTGGACAAATCAGCAGTCACCTCGGGCCACACTGAATCATCGAGAACATGAGAAGCATCAGACACATATTTCCTCAACTGAGACACGTGGAACACATTATGAATAGCTTGCATGGCCGCCGGCAGTTGCAAACGATAAGCCACTGAACCAATAGCTTCAACAATCGGAAAAGGGCCAACATACCGCGGACTAAGCTTTCCACGCTTCCCAAACCTGGAAACACCCTTCATTGGAGATATTTTAACAAACACCATATCTCCCGGCTCAAATTGTAGTGGACGTCTGCGTCGATCTGCATAACTTTTCTGTCGACTCCGAGCCGTCAACAATCTCTGTCTGATCAGACGAACCACATCAGAACACTGCTGTACCATGTCCGGTCCTGTCAACAGTCGGTCCCCAACATCAAACCAGTTCAGAGGAGTACGACAAGGACGACCATACAGCGCTTCATAAGGAGCCATGCCAATACTGGAGTGAAAACTGTTATTATAAGCAAACTCAACAAGTGGCAAATGCTGACCCCACGAACCTTGCCAATCAAGGCAACACGATCTTAGCATGTCTTCCAAAGTCTGAATAGTTCTCTCTGACTGTCCATCTGACTGTGGATGATACGCTGAACTGAAAGCTAACTCAGTGCCCAAAGCTTTCTGGAAACTACGCCAGAAGCCAGAGGTAAAACGCGGGTCACGATCTGACACAAGTGAAACAGGAATTCCATGCAATGGCACGATCTTCTGCACATAGAGCTCGGCCAATCTCTGCACACTCCAAGTAACTTTAATTGGCAACAATCTGGCGGTTTTCGTCAATCTGTCGACAAGCAGCCAGATTCCATCAAAACCTTGAGAAGTTCGAGGCAAACCCACCACAAAATCTGTAGTAACATGGTCCCATTTCCACATCGGGATTTCCAATGGCTGAAGCAGACCACCTGGCTTTTGATGTTCGGCTTTAACTAATTGACAAGTCAAGCACTTAGAAACAAAAATAGCCACGTCCTTCTTCATGCCGGGCCACCAGAACTGCTTCTTCAAATTCTGATACATCTTGGTGACACCAGGGTGAATAGCAAAACGGGAACCATGGGCTTCACTCAAAATCTCATTCCTCAAATCATCATCAACAGGAATATACAATCTGCCCTGGAAACTGACGACCAGCTCGTCATCAAATTCCACATCATATCTTGATATAACACGGGCCAAATCAGAATCAGCTTGTTGGGCTTCTAGAATCTGCTGATACAAAGCTGAACCCAAAACCAAGCTAGCACAAACTGCCATCCTCGGATCGGCAGGAATCTCTACACACAATGCCTCGCTCGGAAGCTGTTCCCACAATTTCCATTCACGAAGCAACAAATGACTGATTTGTACTTTCCTGCTCAGAGCATCGGCCACAACATTCATTTTACCTGGCTGATAGGAGAGTGTAAAGTCATAATCTTTCATGTATTCCATCCATCGCCTCTGCCTGAGATTCAGATCTTTCTGGGAGAAAATATACTGTAAACTCTGATGATCAGTAAGAATCTGAAATTTCTCACCATACAGATAATGTCTCCAGATCTTCAAGGCAAAAATAACTGCAGCTAGCTCTAGATCATGAGTGGGATAATTTCCTTCATGCTGTTTCAATTGCCGAGATGCATATGCGATAACCTTACCATGTTGCATCAGCACTGCACCCAAACCTACTCGAGACGCATCTGTACAAACAAGAAAACCACCCGAGTCGGAAGGCAAAGTCAACACTGGAGAAGAAGTCAACAGCCTTTTCAATTCAACAAAGCTAGCCTCACACTGATCCGACCAGACAAATGGCACACCCTTCCGTGTCAATTTAGTCATCGGTGCTGCAATCTTCGCAAAATCCTGAATGAATCTGCGGTAATACCCAGCCAATCCTAAAAAACTTCGTATCTCCGTGATGGTCCTCGGTCTCTGCCAACTCAAAACGGCATCAATCTTTGCAGGGTCTACTGCTACTCCATCACTAGAAATCACATGGCCAAGAAAATGAATCTCCCGAAGCCAGAATTCACATTTACTGAGCTTCGCATAAAGCTCGTGATCTCTTAGAGTCTGCAGAACGATCCTCAAATGCTGCACATGATCATCAACAGAGGCAGAATATATCAAGATATCATCAACAAAGATCACCACAAAATGGTCCAGAAATGGACGAAAGATACGCTGCATTAGATCCATGAAAGCTGCTGGGGCATTAGTCAAACCAAACGGCATGACTAAAAATTCAAAGTGACCATATCGAGTACTGAAAGCAGTCTTCTCCACATCAGATTCCCGGATCCGCAACTGAAAATAGCCAGACCGGAGATCAATCCGTGAAAAGACAGCAGCAGACTGTAACTGGTCAAACAAATCATCAATCCTGGGGAGCGGATACTTATTCTTGATAGTCGCCTGATTCAGCTGCCTGTAATCAATACAAAGCCTCAGGTTTCCATCTTTCTTTTTCACAAACAGTACTGGGGCACTCCACGGAGAAAAACTGGGACGAATATAGCCCTTCACCAGTAACTCTAGTAGCTGTGCACGCAGTACTTTCAATTCAGCTGGAGCCATTCGGTACGGCGGCTTTGCTAAGGGGCCAGTACCTGGAATCAGTTCAATCACCATCTCAATCTCTCGCTCTGGGGGCAAGCCTGGCAACTCGTCAGGAAACACATCAGGGAACTCACAGACAACCGGAATATCACAAACATCCCGTCGTGGTTTTTCAACAGCCACCACTGAAGCAAGGAATCCCTGACAACCTGCGCTAAGCAACCTATAGGCTCGAATAGCAGAAATAATCATACGAGAAGAACGGGATCGAATACCTTGAAAATAAAAGGCTGATTTTCCCTGGGGCTGAAAATAGACTTTCTTCGATCTGCAGTCAACCACAGCTCCATAATGCTCCAACCAATCCATTCCCAGAATAACATCATAATCTGCCAGCTGCAACGCATACAATCTCGCCGGCAACTGGTGATCATCAATCATCACAGGAGACTCATCCAAACACAAGGGAGTAACCATGAAATCTCCAGAAGGCAATTCCACAAACAACTCACAAGACAGCTCAGAAGTGGGTTCCTCAATACAAGCCATAAAATCCTCAGAAATAAAAGAGTGAGAAGCACCAGAATCAAATAAGACATGAGCTGCATGACCATAAAGCATAATCGTACCTTCCACAAGATGGGACGCAGCAGCATCAGCTCTTGTCAAATGAGAAACTTTGCCTTTCTGCTTCTTAGAACCAACTGAAGATTGCTGAGAAGACGCCGACGCCTGAGAGAAAAATTGCTGTGGAGCTTGAGGTGCAGGAGGTCTAAACTGCGGCTGAGGTTGAGAAAACTGAGGAGCTTGCAATGGATTCGGCCTCAGCGGGCAATCTCGAACCACATGACCTGGCTGGTCACACCTAAAGCAAACAACAGGAAGAGAACACGGTTGGCCCTTATGATGACCACCGCATCTCCGACACGTCCACGGCTGACTAGCAGCTGAGCTCTGTCGAGTCTGAGAAGAAGGTGCTGTCGGCTGCTGAACAGAATCTGCACCGGACGGCTGCTGAACAAACTTCTTCTTCTTCTTGAACCTTTTGAACTTGGGCTTAGAAGGAGAGGAAGCACTGGAAACCTCTGACTGGACCGAAGGAACACTAGGCACGGGCTGTCGGTAAGCCTGCTGAACCTGAGCCACCGGCTGCACTGACCCTGCCTGGGGATATCCACCCGGTCTCGCCATCTCCAGTTCTAAAGCTACAGCTGTCTGGCACGCAGTATCAAGATCCGCAACACGACTCGCTATCAACGGCATCTTCAACTCTGGCCTCAACCCTCGCAAGAATTGCTGGGTCTTCAAAGCTTCACTGGCCAGCACATGGGGCGCATACTGACCCAATTCCAAGAACTTATTCCTGTACTGAAGCATGGTCATACTGCCCTGGGTCAATTCCATAAACCGATACATCTTATCCATCTGCAAGCAGGCAGGAGTATAGGCACGCTCAAAAGCAGCGACGAACTCTGCCCAAGTGATTTGCCGAAGAGGTCTGGATCGAAAGGAAATCTGCCACTCGGCTTTCCACCACGCAATGGACGTACCCTGGAGTTGAAAGGCAGCGAGCATGACTTTCTCATCTTCAGCACACTCCATCGAGACAAAAACACGCTCTAACGCATCCATCCATTGCCTCGCGACTTCTGGATCAGCTTGGCCATCGAAAGCAGGCGGATTGAACATCAGAAATTCCTTCAAAGCCTTGCCTCGACTGCCAGGCACTTCAGCTTGAACGATCGGCACCGGAGGAGCAACTGGAACGACAGGAACAGCGGGAACTGCAGGAGGAGGTGCAGAACCGCTATCTTCCCTGGGCGCATCTCGAGGAACACGAGGAGCTCGAGGAGGTCTTCCTCGACGAGGCGGCATAATTATGCTGCCAGAAACACAATCAACAATGAAATCCATCAATCATACGGAAAACATCCTATGCCAGCAAGAGACAACAACAGGACTAGCTCTGGACCAAGCGTCAATTCCAATTCTTTACGCAAATCCTCAACTTCAAGCTCTGATACCACCTGTGACGACCCAGAGTTCAGGATACCGATATACCGATAACATCGGTATACCGACACCAAGAACTGGGGAGGCCACCCAAGAGGCTGATGAGGCCCCTGAAGGGTTAGTGGGGGGTTAGCTGAGGAATATGCATAATTAATTGCGAATTGGGGCGCGCAATACAAATAAGTATTTAAGATTTAAACACAAGTGCGGAAGCAATTTTAAAATAACCAGAGTGATATATATAACTAGTCCAGAGTCACAAACACTAGTCCACAGGGCACAACTACGCGGGGCATACCCCGGCAAAAGTACAACACAAGCCTCAAAAAGGCAGCTCGTGCTCAGCTGGCAGCTAAGGAACGGTCCCGAAACAGCACACTAAACTCCGGGAGATGTCGGGCGCGGCTCACCTGAAAGGAGAAGGGTGAGTCACAGCCAGACTCAGTAGGGGTCACGCGGATCCCTACCTCGCACTAAACAAGCGAACATGCATAAATAACCGCAATTTAAAGCATGCATTTAAATAAATACACAGGCAATGGCATGAATATCTAATCACAAGAAAGCTGTAAACTCTATCTAAGCAAGTATAACAGCTAACACATGCCGCTACTAATTAAATGCAAGCGATTAAAGCTAAAACTACCAATTAGAATGAGCTGCAACTAGTCCAAGCAACAAGGAAGGACAACCACTGGAGCAGAAACCAGAAGCGTCCACTGACGGCTTACACTGCGTCTCAAGCACTCGCAGTCGACAAGCGACAAGCTAAGCGCGCAAACAGTACCAAACCAAGTGACCAGTCGGAGTGACACCCGTCGGCGTCAGTCCACAGTCTCCGACCACGTGTGCACACACTGACTCTAGCCTGAGCCAGGCCCTCTAACTAGTTTTCTCCCTTGGCAGGACGCTACCATTGGCTGGGAGCCCACGGAACTAGCTTACAAACCGTGAATGGGAAATATACCCCTCCGCCATCCTCAAGCGGGTCGGTACTCAACAGACCTTAGGGAAACATCAGTGGCTCCATTGCCTGGAAAGAAAAGCTACTCTATTGGCACATAAAACACGCCACGATATAGTAAAACAATACAACTATGGCATGAATATAGAACGGAACGCATAAGCAATGGGCTGGGAATATAATGCAGCCATCAGGGAAGTGGCGGTCAAGGACCCACGCGCCACATGCAAACGACGGTCGGGGGTCGGCGCGTTACTTCAAGAATGACGCTCCAGTCCCCATCCGTCACTCCCGTCAGGATTCCAGCTCAAGAGGCACCAAAGGCATGTAACGGTGGGGGCCCTGCGCGTTACTTCGAAGCGACGCGTGGGGTCACCGCCGTCACATCCACCCGAGGCTCAAAACCACCTATCAGCGTTCTAAATGATAACAGGCGAAGTAACGCCCCGGTCTAGGCGCGTCGGACCGAAACGACGGTCGGCCGACTGGCCGCCGGGCGCACCGCCTGACCAAAATCACGGAAAACAGTTGATGAGTAACGGATGGGAGCCCCACCGTTACTCTCCAAGTAACGCACCCCTATTGGCCGCTATTTGGTAGTGACGCGTCCACCTTGGACCGTCGGGCAAGTGACGGTTCCTGGCAGGACCGTCACTGCACCTGGGTTACGGGCGGGTGCGGTTTGTAAACCGAAGCCCTCCCGGACGGCTGAAAACGCCGGGTATCGACGAAAAACCTGATAACCTGTCAAACCACGCATGCTAGACAACAATTTAACATCTAAATCTAGCACATGCAAGGCCTAAAACGCATTAAACTCAAGATTTAGGCTAAAACCCCAAAAATGGAAATATGAACATCATGCATGCTACGGGGTGCTAATCAATAAGCGGGCTAAAGGAAACGATCCTAGCAAGATCGAGGTTCCATCCCCCTACCTTTCGCAAGCCGAAACCGTCGAACGGGCCGCATGCAAGGAGGAATAGCCACGGAGCTTCCACGCTCCACCTCGCTCCCACGATCACCGATCCACGCCGAAGTGGACACCCACGCGCTCTACTCGACGCGAGGAATCCAACGGTGCCAACCTCGTCTCAATCCGACGCCGTCTCGACCCCGATCCCTAAGAGAGGAGAGGAGGTGGCCGCACGGAGGAGAGAGAGAGGGAGAGGGTGAAATGAGAGATCGACGGGGGAGAGAGAGAGTGAGGGTGAGAGATATAAAAAAAAATAAAAATAAAATTAATATATATATAATATAATCATTATATATATAAAAATCTTATTAATATTCAATAACCCTCAAACAGCTCCGAACAAATCCGGAAAAATGCCAGACAAATTCCTAAAAATCCAGGAAAATAGCCGGAATTTCCAGAACAATTAATAGAACAAATATCACGAAGGATCCATTAAGGCACGGGCCTTACACCTGCTGCTTGGCCAGAGAGTAGGAAGAATCTGTTCAGAAATGGCCTTCACTGACTGTACCGTGGATAAACTTTTAACTTTGACGACCCTCCCTTGAAAAGGGAATTTGATGCATTGGTGCGCGGTGGAGGGCACGGCGCCAAGTGTGTCGATCCAGGGACGACCCAAGATGGCTTTGAACATAGGGTCGATGTCAAGTACATAGAATTCTATAGCCATGGACAGAGGCCCGAGCTCAGCCTGAATAGTGACTACCCCGTGACATGCCCGCCTTGAGTTGTCGTATGCTGCTATGGTGGTGGGGGTAGACCGTAGTAATTCCTCAGATATATTGCAGGCTCGGAGAGTGCTGAGGGGACAGACATTAATTGAGGCCCCAGTGTCGACCAAGGCTGCTTCAACGTCGACTTTGTTCAAAGTAATTGTTATGCAGAGTGGCATTTGACGAGCCCCCGGAGGTGCAAGCTCGGTCTCAGAGAATGTGATTGCCGGCCCTTTAGAGATAGTTGCTAGTGCCGTTGGTAGACTGTCGACTGCCATGTCTTCACTAACCATGACCTTCTGTAAAAAATCCCTCAGTGCATCTTGATGGAGAGTGGACCTCTTGATTAACTCCAGCACAGATATCTTGGCGGGTACCCGATCTAGATGATGCAGTAAGTCATATTGAGTCCCTGGTAATGGTTCGGCTTCTTCTTGCTCGGCCACATGTCGGGAAGGCTGGGGATTGCTAGTAGTGACGTAGCTCCGATGGAACATCTTCCCACTCCTCAGAGCACAATTTGCCGCGGCATCGGGGGATAGTCTGATGGGCCCTGCGGGGCGAATGAGTGGAATAGGTGGCGTGGGGGAGGCAGTTTGGTAAAGCGGAGGGTTGGTGAAGTTAATGGGGGATGCGCGGATGATAGGTGAAGGATTGGTGGGTGGTAGGGTGGTGATGGAGGTTGGCGAAGGATACGGCGGGGTGGTGAGCGGATTTAGTGGAGCGGGTGTGAATGGTGGGATGAGCGGAGAGGGTGTTGGTTGCGTAGGGAGGATGAAGGAAGGTTTGTGGTGGAAGGCCATGACCTGTGGCGCGGTGCCATCATCATCAAATGACCACGCGGTGTTGGAGGCCGGTGGTTGGACTACATTAACCTGTGCTGGCGCTTGCGGCTGTTGCGGAGGAGCGGGTTGGTGGTTCGGCATCGGATTCTGATGGATACCCAGATCTTGCACTTGCTGTGGTGGCTGCAGTTGTGGCGGCTGCTGCGGCTGCGGTGCTAGATGTTGCTGCACTTGCTGCCCCTGCGGCTGCCTTCTCTTTTCTTTGATCTCCATAATGGCCCTATGCATCTCGGCCCAGTCTATTCTCTGTGCTTCGTGTAAGTCGTACACGAGATCTCGGAAGTGAAAACATGCTTCTATAGTGTGACCTGGCTGCCGGTGGAACATGCAATACTTGGTTTGGTCCACAGCTGGATTCCAGACAGTCTTTTCTGGGGGAAGTTGAATTGCATTTACTGCCATGAGTGCCGAGAATATGTCTGTAAGTGTCTCTGGCAATGGAGGATACTGGGCTCTTCTAGGAGCCGGGCGCTTGCTGTTGGGATTATTATTGTTGTAGCCGCCGGGTGGAGGGACGTTATGGTATTGTGGTGATGGTGGTGGTTGTTGTGGTGCGGTGAAGGTGTTTTGCGGGATGGTGAAGGTAGGCGGAGGGTTTTGTGGAGTGTTTTGAAAGTGTTGCGGAGCGGAGTTTTGCGGATTGCGGGGGCTTTGGTTGTAGCGGAATGGTGCGGCTTGGTAGGGAAAAGCAACAGCTTGTACTTGCTCATTTGTCTGGACTCCTTCGGTAACCGGCCCCTGTGGTTTCTTATGGTACTTGGGCTTTTGGTTTTCGAAAAGAGAATGGATAGGGGAGTCCTTAAACTGAGTTTGTATAAATCGCGCCCGGCTATACAGTTGATGCATATTGGCTATATCGTTCATTGCCAGGATGTTCTTGAAGGTGGGCGTAGCATTTGAAATCAGCAGCTTAACTTTTTCTTCCTCTGGAATATGGCCGGGCACCTTGGCGGCCATCTGCCTCCATCTATCTGCATAAGTTGCGAATTCCTCATCCGACTTCATTTTCTCGGCCACCAGATCTGTGAATGAATATTCCGGGCCAACCCGGTCTTGAAACCGCTGAATAAACTTGTCCTTGACCAATTTGAAGCTCTCGGCCTCTTCTAGGGGCAGAGAATAAAACCATTCCAGAGCGACGCCATCTAATGATCGGCGGAATAGGTACGCCATAAGGCGATCATCATATTGGAACTGCGCCGATTCATACAGAAAATCCCTCACATGGATGAAGGGATTGCTGTTCCCATCATACTTACGGTAGTTGGGGAGCTCAGACTGTGGAGGGAAACGGATGTTCTGGAAGCTTGGGACGGGAATATCAGCCAAGGATTGTGGGCCCACCTTCTTCTGAAGAAAATCAAGTTGTTGCTGCATGGTGGCCCACTTATTAAGCAAATCCTGCTCTCGAGAGGGAGCAAGGGCAGTGAAGGGAGTTGATTGCGCCTGGTGATTGGGAGGAATGGCGGTTGCCGAGGGCGGGAGCCCATAGGAAGGAGCTGAAGGGTAACTAGTGGAATTAGGGGGGCCGTAAGAAGAATACTGGGCTTGAGACAGACCCGGATTGGAGTGAAATTGGGCCACCTCGTGCTGTTGGGGCAAGAAATCGGATGGGCCGACAAGGACCTGTGGAGCCGCCGGAGCAGAGGAGTGATAATCCACCGGAAGAGAGGGGATAGGTGATTTCCCCTTATCAAAAGATTGATGGGTCGAATTGGAGGATTGACCCATCTCTGTGCCAGCAAAGGTGATGGTCCGGGGCTGGACCGGGGTGAGCTCAATCGTGGTGGGCTGAACAGACGGCCCAATAATAGAAGAATTAGAGTGCCCCTGGACGGTAGCGGAGGGAGGAGGATTGGACCCTTGCATGGCCTGATAGAGGACCTGGAGCTGGGTCGGATCCAACTGGGCCATCATATGGAGAACAGAGCCTGCGGAAGGAGTGGATGAAGAAGGGATGACCTGACCACCTTCCATGGGAGCGGAGGATGAGAGAGGGACGATCCCCTCTCCGGCGGAGAAAGAGATAACCCTCGGGGGGTTCTCAAGGAGCCCTTGAGGAAGGGAATCCTCTTGGGAGCGAGGAGGATTGCAAGATGCCATGGTAGAGTCGAAGAGGGGATTGGAATAGAATGTGAAGGAGGAAGCGATTCGTGGATATGATTCGGACGAACGAAAACAACTCCACATGCAACGGACAACCTTGGCAATGCAAAACAAAGAACACCACAAACACACGATGAGCAATCGCCCCTAGGTGATTCAGACCAAGATATAAGTGAAAGGGAATGAAGACACTCAACAACCAACCAAGTTGCTTAAGATGATGCAAACAAAATTTCTTTATGGTTTCTCCTTTGGAACTTTAGTGAATTGATTGATGTGTGCTTTCTCCAAATGGGTTCCTAATAGGAGGTGGATATGGACTTGGCTTAACCTTAAGTGTGACCTCTCCTTCACTTATGCAACCCTAGACAAAAAAAAGGGGGGAAAAGGTACAACCAGCCCGGCGTCCGTGTGGGAATCCACGGCTCGCGGGGACTTATGGAGGTCCCTGCTGTGATTTCCTAGTCGGCCCCAAGGAATATGGAGGCGAGAGGTCTTCACAACAAGGTAGGAAAATGCAGTCTAATATATGAAAAGATGGATGACCCTATGTGCACCGGAGTGCATGCAAAGTCTAGCCTAGAATCTAGCAAACAAGAGTGCATATAATGATATCAAGCTATGAACAGAATGATGGCAGAAATCAAACAGCATCCAAGCAACAAATCACAGCCAAAAACTGCGGAAATAAATGCACCTCGGATGCGTACCTGCCAGGAGAGTGACGGACGAAGGCCACTGCGTCAGAGAGAAATAACGGTCTGAGACCAGACCGCCATAAATAATGTAACGCAGGGGTTCCGGACCGTCGTAATAGCCAGGGGACCAAAAACAAACTGAAGTAACAGGAAAACCCGTGAAAGCTCACACCACAAAACACAAGCGACGGCCTGATGTCCCTGCGTCACACCACTGTAACGCGCCGAGACAGGGCCGTCTTATGATTCAGAAAACCAGAAAGACGGGCACTAACAAAGAGATCAAAAGACAACTGAACAAACGGATGATGGCAAGTTTAAACAAGAATCAGAAGCACGATTGGCACTAGTAGTCCCACCGTGATCGCCAAAAAATTATCTGTTGATCGTTTGTTTGCCTATCTTTGATCTTACTTTTGAGGTCTGCTAAGTAATATGGCAAGATGACAAACAAGCAATCAAAGATCTGCTCAAACCTATGAACATGTGAACATGAACCTAGGCAATCATAGCTAGCTCTAGCATGGGCATGCTATCTCAATCAAATTACGCTAAAGAAAAGGGAAAAAACACACGCCGGGGCGTGGAGCAAGGAGTAAATAAAAACACACCACTAGGGGTGGAACAAGCAAGGAAATAAAGATGTGATGAAGGAAATAGCTATTGCCCAGCACTAAGGAAAGATGTGATCGCCACCAAAGTAAACACAAGTCAAAGACTCGAATATACCTTGGAAATAGGAGGATGAAGCACCCGCCCACGGGAGAGAAAACCAAAGAAAGCCTGCAGATCAGCTTGAAAGTGACGGCCAGAGACCCGTGCGTCGCTTATAAATAACGGTCCCACCCTAGACCGCCAGAAGAGAGTGACGCTCCTAAACCAGACCGTCAGACAACCTGCAGTAGTAAAACTTGAATTCTTTTAACTCCAACTCTTCTAGCCGGCTAGAAGACTTGGGCCTCGTGCTAATGAACCTGTAAACCTGCCAAAGAAATAGAAAGACAAGACAAGACAACCTCAATCAGCCCTCTTCACAAGCATAGCATCAATTCTTAAAGAACCTAAGAACATCAAAAGGAGAGGGAATTACCGGGGAGTTTTGTTTTTTTTAACCCCTCTGGGCGTTTTCAAAAGTTGGGAGGATGTTTGTATGCTTAAAACAACAGTGAAAAAAAACGTGGAGGAGGAGGAGGGACAATGCTCTGTTTAAAAAGACCAAGGAAGAACTCAAGCATGCAAAGATGAACTTGAAAGATCAAAAACAAAAGTACTCCCTTGACTGGAAGATGGATGGACGTGGGAAGCAACTCCTCCTGGATGAAGATGGCTCCTGGGTTCGGCAGCACTTCGTCGTGAATCAAAAATCTCCCCCCCTTGATTATGAAATCAAAAGGTTCTATTTATAGACCTTCAAAACTCATGGGTCGAGTTGAAGATAAATCAGCCAAGAAAGGAGGATAATCCTTAGCAAATCTTTGAGGATAATATCAACAAGAGTCCAAAGAAACAAACGAGAGGTCCTGAGGATTAGAATTGAAGGAGATAACGCCAATCCAAAACCCTATCTCGTCCACGGAATAGCAGAGAAAAGGCCTGAACTGTCAGGACTCTCTGAAGGAAGTAACGGTTGCACGATAGACCGCCACTTGGAAGTAACGCATTAAGGAACGACCGTCATTTTCAACCCTATCCAAAGGATAAGATCGTCGGGAAGAAGATCTAAACAATAGGACTCTGCAAGTAAGTAACGGCCAGGGAAAAGGGCGTCATAAGGAAAAAACGGCTAGAGATTAGACCGTTATTATCAAAGGACAACGAGGCCCTAAGTCTTGGGACTCTTCAAAGAGTAACGGCCTAGGCTTCATGCGTTATTATGAAATGACGCGCCTAGTCCAGACCGTTATTATCGTTGATTTTCAAGAAAATAAAATGGAGGGATTGCCAAGCTCTTGAACAAAGTGCCACCAGGAACCAGGTCTAATCCAGGAATTGAGACCCAGAAAACAGGCTTCAACTGATTAAAAGGAATTCAATGAAGAGTGAACAACTCGGAGCATCATATTGAATAAATAAGGAGATGACCCGACTTATTGGGTATAAAACGGGTGTCAACACCGGGCTAATAAACTCACTAATTTCCGATCACTCTAACCGAGATTCAAACGAATGTCTCTTGTCCCTTTGAACAATAAACTTGCCGTACCCCCGGCATACATATGCTCCGGTTTTCTCGTGACGATTATGCGATTCACAAGCCGGACACTCGTCCGAACATCAAATGGTCAACACACGACCGACATGATCTCGAATGCTTTCTTCTCACCCTCGAACGGGGATTTCAATGTTTCCTAATAGACTTTTCACGGAACTAATTTTCTAGCCATGAGGCCCCTTTTCCTGGCGATTAATCAAGGGTGTTCCCCTCTCCGAGGGGATGTAAATAACGCCGTGACCTTTATGGCGCGGCGGGTTTCAGTCCCGACACGAACCACACAATCGTCTGATTAGTCAGATCGAGGGCACAATAAATCGTCACTTTGTGACTGGCACGCCCACGCACTTAATAAACGCCAATAAAAAAATAAACAACGATAATAAATAAAAAGTGCGTCCACAGCAGGTTAGATAGTTAAATCTTTTGAATTTGCTTTGTATATACACACTTTACATCTTTCATAATGAGACTGTGCATACTGCTTTACCTTTTGCATATAAGGAACCTTTCCATGGAGTTTACATTTCAAACCTTTCTTTTTGTGAATACCATTATGAATAACAAGTTGATTTTCATACTACTTTTATCTTTTCACATCCGCATGTACATAAATGCATATACTTCATACTTGTGTGCCTGAATGCCATGATTTCCGGTATATCAAATGGCGATTTCCGAAAGTTGGATTATGTCAAGCTGGAAGCTTTCTCCATACGTGAGGGTGGTCTTTTGACCTACGTTCTCCACCATGTTCCGGTAATCAACTTGCTTGAGTATTCCATTTTGATACATGCTTGAATGTATATATGATAACACCCTCTTTTGATACCTCCTATGACCTTTACCCTTGTTAAATAAAATTGCATCAAAATAGACATGTTTGTTACATGACACATATTAAGGGGAAGGTTCTTTTTATAAATGTGCATACACGTAGGGGGAGACATCACAATGAATAGACTAATTCATCTCTTACATTTTATGCAATCTCTCACACTAATTAGACGTTTGAGTTAAATGATTCTATCTAATAAGGATTTCACCTATTCCACTCAACACACTTGAGGGCTCTTAATCCCCTACATAGAAAACACGTGACTTGTGAGGAAAAAGCTATCAACCCCACCGAAAAGGTGAATAAGTGTGATTTGACACCGAGTAATCGGGAATCCCCCCTGAAATATAGGAGGAAACTCGCATTGAAAAGTGTCTTATCCACATAATCATAAGTGACGATACTAAGTAACCGGAAAATGCCCCTGAAACAAAGGGCATGACTCGTGTCAAAAAGTTAGTCATCTTGTTATTTAAAAATAAAAAAATGAAAATGATTTTGGGGTTGTGCGATGCTACCAAAAGTCGAGCATGGTGTATGGAAGTGTAGGGAGGAAAAGTTCTTACTTATGTTCCTTGAAAAATCTAAAAATTCGTGTTGTTTAGATTTCATTGCTCATCCTTCACATATACATCTAGGGAGTGATTATGTGAATGAACCTTTTGAATCAGTCATATTTCATGGGTAATGCAGTACCACTTTTTGTAAGCACTACTCTTTTAATATTGCTCATGCAACTCATGCTCTCACTCGATAGCATTATTCTTAACCTGTTCATATATAACATGCTTGAAACTATATACAATAATGAATGCATATGTGATTAAATGTTCATTCCTTGCTTTTCATGTGCATTTCCTTGAGTTAACTGTGCATATCCAATTTTGCTTCCCTGCCTTTCATAATCCCCTATTTGACTCTGACAAAAAGGGGGAGTAATAAAGTTTGCATGTTGAACTGTTGACTTCATATATTTAGAATAGGTGTTTGAGAGTTGAAAGTTGAAAATTGCTTGTTTTGACAAAGGGGGAATTGGTTCTTTCATGCAAATCCTTGTAGTTTTTCAAAGGGTTTTATCTTCGTCAAAAAGGGGGAGATTGTTGTGCCCCGGGCTGTTTTGACGAAGACCATGTGTGAAAAAGTCTTTTTGATATCTTCTTTATGATTTGCATTGTCGTATCCTTGATCAAAGTGAGCTTTGAATGACACGTTGAATGTTTGAGTGAAGTTCAGATTATTCATGGATAAAATGGATGTTTTATAAATTTGAGTCATGTTTAAAAAAAGAAATTGTGAATGCTGTGTTGAATGTTAATTCGCTGCACTGACTTTGTTGTGCTTTGCACCGACCTCATTCATCATTGCACTGACTTTTTTATGCTTTGCACTGACTTATGTTCACCTTTGCACCGACCCTAACAATGGGTTTTACACATCTTGCACTGACCTGCTCAACCATTGTACCGACCCAATCTTTGGTGCGTCACAATATTGCACCGACCCAACCACTCATATGCATTGACCATTAGTTCATATGCACAGACATTGTTGAATGCATTGAGTGTTTGAGTATCTAAGTTGCTATGCTTGAAGTTTGAAATGGTTCATTGTGGAATTTCCTCTCATATTCTGAAAGTCATGGTAAGAACACATGTTCAATTGAAATTTCATGTGGTTAGAATGGTAATGATTGAAATCTAGTTTTACATATGGCAATCTCTCTTAACATTGCATATTCAATTGATCTTGAAGTTTGATTGAGGATATGTGGTGTTCCACTTGATTTTATTAAGTGTTAAAGCTTGTCAGGAAAAATGTCGATCTTAGGGGTCGACACTTATTTTGTTACTCTCTTCTGGGCGTTGGTTTTGCTAATGCAGGCAGAAAGTGTCGACTCCATGAGTCGACACTTACAGGAGTTGGTGGTCTTTTGGGGCAAACAGAAGCCTCGGGAAAAAGTGTCGACCTCAAGAGTCGACACTTATAGGTGAGTCTAGCTATTTTTGTGCAAACAGAATCATCGTGAAAAAGTGTCGACCTTAAGAGTCGACACTTTTCACTATGCATGCTGCTTTCTTCATAGGACAGAACGTTTGGGAAAAAGTGCCGACTCTATGAGTCGACACTTTTTACCTATGTGTTGATTTTATGTGTTCTGGCAGAACACTCGTGAAGCAAGAGTCGACTCTATGAGTCGACACTTGTTCCGAGGATTTTGATTGAGATTTTTGGATCTGGTTGCGAACCCATTAGTTTGAGATCCGATTGCTTTGGTTGTTTACCATATTGGCCTTAGGGCATCCACCATCTATTGTGAGTGGTATGAAATGATTTTTGCAGGGGCGCTTTGGTCTTATTACCTTAATGTCTCTTTGGTATACATATCCGCCCTTGTCCGATCGGGAGATGCACCTTGGGAGTTTTAACGAGTTCATCTTTTCTTGTAGGAGAGGAAAGGGGTGTTCGCACACTGCTGGAGGAGAAGGAAGACGACGCCGAGTTCGATCTCCAGGAGTCCAAGCTTCGATCTGGAGGCCGCAGCTGCTTCCTCATCGTCCACTGCTTCGGGCGTACCATTCTTCAAGACCAGCTTCTTCCCTCACTTGTGATTTATCATTCTAGTGCTCCCTTCATTCATCTCCGAGTCTGGTTGAAGATTTAAGGGGAAGATCTACATTGTTTATTTCATTTTGAGCTTAGATTGTTAATCTTAGACTGGGCTTTGTATTTTTCCATCCTTATTTGTTTTTGACGATTTCGGAGCATGCTCCGTGTGTGTGAGGTTTCTCGTCGTCGTGCGAGAACCCACGTGTGTGGGCCGTCGTGCCCGTGTGTGTGGTGGTTGCTGCCGTCGTGCAGCGTGTTTAGTGGAATCCTCTCAAGTTGAGAGGGGTGGACGTAGGATGGCACTTGGGTGTGTCCGAACCACCTAAAAGATCGATGTGCCGTGGTTTGCTTGTTGTGTGATTGATGGTTCTTTCCATCCGTTCATATTACGAGTCCGATTCGGTGAGCTGAGTGGTTTATCAACTATCCTCTCATTTATTGTTATCCGAGTGATCATTATCTAACGTTGTGGAGTTGTGAGTGCTTGATTGCTTATCATTTACATATTTTAATCAACCTTGAATTTGTGAGCTTCATCATTTAATATCGTTGTCTCTACATTTTATTGAGAGATGGCTAGTGTTTATCTACCATCTACGTGATTCGGTTTAATTAAGTATAAATTTGTTTGAAAGGGTGGGCAATCAATTCACCCCCCTCTCGATTGCCTTCCTAACCGGGCCAACAGTCATTTTCACTCAAACAATGATGGTAAAATACATGCAGACTCAAATAATGTGTGAGAATGAGTTTTGTTCACATTAATGCACAACTATACTCATTAAATGCTCAAAAGTGATGAATGTGATGTAACTTATGATATGAAATATAGCACTTATCACACACCCCAATTTACTCATTACTAGTCCCTTAGCAATGCAAACAAATTAAAATTCAGGAACAACAAGAGCTTGCAAAGTCCATACTTTCATATCCAGCTTTTCCTTCACAAAATTAACCAAAGATTAGGAATCAGGAATCATTAATGCACCCTAGCCTTATTTTGGAAATTAATGTACATGATCAAGAATTCAAATCAAAGTTCAGTAGCACTTGTGCATGTGTAATACTAAATCCACAGCACAGACAATTGCGTCCCCCATTTGTTATTCCAAGCAAATATCTTTTAACCCTGCACCTCTTAGATCAGATCATTAATCATACTAGCTTTTTATCTGCCTTATTTATTTGTCCCTTTGGGATCTTTTTATTTTTCTACACATATGATGCTGCACTACCCTTCACTGCCTAACTTGAATCTCAACCTTTGCTTTAGGAGAAGTAGGCCCAGTTATACAGATCAAGGTTCCCTTTTTCATTTGACGTGAACCTCAACACGTCTTAGGTGAAGTAGGCCCAGTTACTGAGACTAGGGGCATTTTTCATGGTGCCTTTTTCTCATTTTTTTATTTTTCATTTCTTTTCAATGTGCTTTTGCACTTATTTGATAGAACTTGGCAGAAAGCTTTATAGAAGATCTCTTCTTTCAAGAGAAGTGCATAATATCAGACCACATACCCAGAATGGCAGAAGGCTTGTCTTGCTTATTTCATTAGTGTGCAGAGTGCTTATTTCATTTTTTCTAAAGTACACATTAACTTTAAAGAGAATCTTATATCAATTTTCCATGACTAGATTGAAATAAGTTTTCCTTCATCCTTCTCTCTAATCTTTTTCTATTGCAGAATCACTTTCAATTCAAGCATGAATCAAGAAAACTCAATTGGAGATTTCATCTTTTCTCTTTGTATGAAACGACGATATGCAAGACAAAGCTTCTATCAAGTTGTACTATATGCATCATGAAAATTTTTTCTCTCCTCCCCCCCCAACTTGAATGACATTGTCCTCAATGGCATGTAGAATTATAATAACAGAACAATGTAATTAGAGAATACGATTGGGATGGAAGGATACAACCTGGTGTGTTGGGCAAATTGCTTCATCAAGGATATGCGACGGCTCCTTCTTCTCGTGACCTGAAATTGAAAAATACACTAAAACAAAACATCAAATGACAAAAATAGTGGGTTATCTCCCAGAAGCGCTAAGTTTTACGTCTTCAGCCAGACGCATGCATAGAAGGTACCAACTTTATAACAACATGTAGATTTAAGAATAAGCCACCACGTTATCTCATCTTCATTGAAAAACTAAGCATTACCACAACAAGACGAGATTGAGCATGATAGCGTAAGGGCTAGAGTGGTTGTTATCACAATTAGGTTGATCATGCAATGCATTACTGAACAACCTTACTTTTAACGGGGTGGCCTGAGGTAAATACCATGACGGATCAGTTAGGCCAAACGGATTCCCTCGATTAATAATCAAAAAAATTTCTTCCCACTTGTGGTCTTTATAAGTGTTGAAAACATTAATGAAGACCTTATTATCAAGCAAAATGTCCTGCTCTTCCTCACTTTTAGAGATTTCATAAATATTAGTAAGGTGAGAAGGGATCAAAGGGAGAGGAATTTCAAGCAAAGGATCAATGTCAAGGAGCTTAGGAGAATCAATAGTGAAAGAAGCATACTCCTCAACACCATGAAGCTTGGAAGGTTCAATAGAATCAGACAAATCGGCCAACATGAAATTGTCCAACACAAATTGAGAGTTGCCGATGTCAGGAATAGATATCAAATCAATATCCTCCCCTTGATTTAGAGATGCCCAATTGAGAGTAAGGTCATGAGAATTACCCACCTCTTCATCTTCCCAAGTCAAATGTTTCATAACTTCACTCAAATCCTTCCCCATAGTCACCTTTTCTTCTTATTCTTCGTGGGGCAGGATCTCCTCAAATTCAAGAAGGGACAGCGGAGGAGTTTGATCATGAACGCGCACATTACTTTCTTCTTCTTCTCCCCCCCAACTTGGGATCACTTATTTCCTAAGAATTCTCCTCATAAGGGCAATCAAGCGCAAGCCCCTCAATCTCAAATTCAGGAAAGGTCATAAGTGGAATATGATCATTAAGTAATCCATCACCTTCCTGTTCTCCTTTAATCCCAACATATTCCTTGATCCCCTTAAATTCCCTAGGTTCCTCATTTAAAGGATCCTGACAAGATCTCTCCATAATCCCTTCATCTTCTAAATCAAGATTGATCGGAGTGTTATGCTCTTGGGGGATCATAGATTGATCATAGTCATCATAAGGAATTCGATCAGAAAAAGTGGAACTAGAGTAGCTAAGCACTTGTTCGTCCTCTATCCTCTTGATCACCTCAGTCATCCTATCAATTCGCACTTGGAGAGATTGACTTTGAACCATGATTTGATTGACAGAGTTGATTGAATGTCTTCTCTGAATTGGGATTTGAGGGCAGAGGAGATAGATAGTGAGACTGAGATTCAAGTGAATAATGTGAAGAGTAATCAGTAGAAGGTGGTGACGAGGATAGGGGCCATCCTTCTTTATGCCGGGTTTGATCATAATAATCATCAGAATATGGAGCCCAATTTTGAGAAGTTTGATCTAAAGGATGTTGAGCCAAATTATGCACAGAATGTCGAGAAGAATCAGATTGCCCTCCCCTATCTAAGCGTGAGAAATGGGGACAAAAATCATCAGAAGATAGGGAGGGATTTTGAGTCATGTAAGCCTGCTCTTGGATTGGACTAAAGTCATACGGCCCAGGAAAGAATTGAGTATTTTGAAGATGGCCTTCAGTAGAAGAATGAAATTGGGCCCCCATGAATGGAGTTTCATTATAAGAGGGGCTTCCATTATAGACTGACCAAGAAGGTTGGTTATCAGAATGGGTCAGACCCTTGTGGGTGAATGATAGAGGTTGAGTTTGACTATTGTTAACATAATGAGCCGACTTGGCCCACATGTCATTATGATCATGATAATAAGGTGGAATGAAGGAGTTTAAATTCATAGCCCAAAGAATAGATAAAGAAACATGGGCCAACAAGTCCACCTCATCGAATTTATTAGCCCACTCAAAGATTTGAATTTTCTCACCCATTTTTTCTTTTTTTAAAATCCACTTTTTTTCAAATGATACAAATGCAATAACAACTATTTGAGATATGTATGCAATATGATGGTTTTTTTTAATGATGCAAATGCAATGAATTAATCACTATATGAATGCAAAATGATGTTTTTTTGAAGAAAAGAAGAATTGGCACTCACTACTAAATTGGTCAACCAGCTAGGTAAGAGGTGGAATTGTGGGAGGCTGCCCCTACTTTCGTAGGGACCTAATTAAATAGCCACAAACCCATTTGGGCGTTTGCCACTTAACCTCTAGCCTAGACACCAGTTTTTTAAAATAGTAATAAATTCTAAAACTCTTTTTTTATTATATATGTGAAACCTTCTAAGGGCAATCTAACTCCGGGATACTTCTTGGTACAACCTGCCCGGCGTCCGTGAGGGAATCCACGGGTGCGAAGACTTATGGGGGTTTTTAAAAATGAAATTCCAATCCAAAGAGATAGAGTGCTCAATGAAGGGTCTTTCCAATTTCAAGAAGGGTGTAAGGAACCTAACTTGCCCTTGAGAAGGGGAAATAGAAGAGAAGAGAAAGATGTTTTTTTTAAATGATGATGAATAAACAAAGAAATCAACTAAATGCACCGATGTATGAAAGCAATGCAACTAACATGAAGACATGCTAGCATGAAACAATTTTTTTCTATTTTCTTTTTTTTTCAGAGATTT
The DNA here is from genome assembly GCA_022559845.1 of Amorphophallus konjac. Lineage (NCBI taxonomy): Eukaryota > Viridiplantae > Streptophyta > Magnoliopsida > Alismatales > Araceae > Amorphophallus > Amorphophallus konjac. Next base: position 199,983,612 of record CM040118.1, read on the forward strand.
TTTTTGTTTTTATTTTTTTTTAAAAAAAGAGATATGCATAAAAGATAACTACCAACTAAAAATACCAAATAATATGCAAAACTACTGCAAATTAAGACCTAAAATCATGTTTTTGACATTTTCTGGATTTCTAATTTTTTTGGATTTTTTCAAGAATTTTTCAGATTTCTTAAGAATTTTTCAGACCATGACATTTTCCTACGTTTACTGACCTTTTAGCGACGCTTGAATTTTCTAGATTTTTTGAATTTCTATTTTATGCTACAGTTTCAGACTTCAACGACGCTTTCTGTGACAGTTTAATTCTTAGAACTTTCAGGTCAGAATTTTTGTGGATTTTTTTATTTATTTTTGATTTTTCCTATAAAATAAAAATAAAAAAATTAGTAAAACTATATACAAATCAAACACAAGAATTTTCAACCATTAAACATTATTTCATCCCCAGCAACGGCGTCAAAAATTGATAGCCACTAAACTCGTCGTTGAAAAGCCATGCCACAATTAAAAGTAATCGAACTCACTCACTTAAAAAGATTGGAATTAAAGTAAAGTGGTAAGAACGGATGGATCCCACAGAGAAGAAATATTTTTAAATATGATCAAGTTGGAAAACCCTTATATTTGAGATATCCGAATTTTTGAGTGAAATGAAACTAATGAAAAGGAAACTTGCATGCAAATAAACTATCTAAAGAATATGAGAGAGTTAAAGAAGAGAAATTTGGAAAGAGGAGTGCAAAACTAAGAAGACACAATTTTGCAAAATCAATTTTTATTGCTAAAGGAAGTGGCAATTACGACTCTATGAAAAGCAAAATTACAACTTGCAAATAAGAGAAAGGGAAGAAATAAGAGCCAAGATGATGTAGATTAACGTCGCCGCCTCCTTGCCAAGCCTTGGAAGAAACCGCTCCGCCGTAGAGATGACGCCACCTTTAGAGCACCGAAGGAAGAAGATCCGCCAAAGGGATGTGAGAAGAAAATAGAGGAAGAAAAAATAGATAGAATAGAAAGAAGAAAAAGACCAAATTGAAAACGCAGTAAAACTAAATTGAAAATACAGGGTTAGAAGAAGAAGAATAACTTTAAATGTATAAGGAATTAGAAGAAGTAGAAGAAATGGAAGTTGTAGATATGAAAAAAATGAAGAAGATTGCTGAAGAACTCAGAGAGAGAAAACGTAGGGAAGATGGTGAAAAACTAGGAAGAACAAGGGTCTATCTGCGTAGATGAACGGTAAAAGTTTAAAAAACTAAACTTTGAAAAACAATTAATTACTTGAAAATGATAGAGATTTGGAGGAAGAGGAAGAATAATAAAATCTAGATCTAAGAAAGATGAAGAACTTTTATGAAGATACTATGATGAAAAGAGGAGCAAGAGAAGGAGAAAACGGAGGAAGAATAGATTTGTGTAAAAATGGGTGAACAGTAAAAACGCAGAGATAGAGCTTTGAAAAACTAAGAATAACTTGAAAACGGGAGCGAATTAGAAGAAGAGGAAGAAACAGATATTGTAGAAGACTTAAAAATGAAGAACTTTTTACAAGAAAGTAACTTAAAAAGACGACTAGAAGGGTATGAAAATTAGGCTAGAAGAAAGGGATAACTTCTCCATTGGTATGCTCTTGGACAGTTTATATAAGGTTTTGAGAAAACCCACGAAAATCTCTCCATATTTAGCTTGAATCCACCTTATCAGCATCAAGGATTGATCAAAGTAGATCTCTTGCCATGTTTAGAGTCCTCATTTCCTCAAACAAGAGGAGATAAGCTCAAAAAGTAGAAGATAACCGCGATCGGGTTCCGTTTCTGGTTCAGACTGAAAATAGCGACCACCTCAGTGTCGTTTATGCCTTAATAAGCGACTCCTCACTTGGGCGCAAATTCCTTTATTTCTTATTTTAATATTTTTCCAGCATTTTGTCTTTTCCGTACATCAAGATTTAGCGCCCATGTAAGCGGTCGCAGTTTCTTCAATGGGCGACACTTCAAACTGTCGCTTAATCTTTCCCTTTTCTTTCTATTTTCTGATCAAAATAAATGGGCGCCCGTTAAACTGTCACAGTTTATTGAATTTGTGCCCTTGCAGAAGGGTGTTCATTAAATAGTGCCCGGATCTCGGTCGCTCATTCCTGTAAATTCAGAAAAAATAAAATAATCAATGTTCTTGATCCAAAATAGTTGTGCAATTTCTTAATTAAATCTCACATTGTCATTGTCACTCAAAAAATGATGGTAAAATACATGCAGACTCAAATAATGTATGAGAATGAGTTTTGTTCACATTAATGCACAACTATACTCATTAAATGCTCAAAAGTGATGAATGTGATGCAACTTATGATATGAAATATAGCACTTATCAAGAGCTGGAGGATAAAGAGGGGGTTTATGGGCCGATAGGGCTAGAGGGTGAAGCCAATAGTTTGTTCACAAATCTCGCCGATGGTGACGAGGTTTGCAAATGACACACTTGTTGGTGGGCTTAAGTGCCAAAGACAAGGGGTGAGTTTATTCCTCGACAAGGACGAAGGGTCTGCGCCGATGGTTTGTTGTCGATTCGCCGATGATGATAGAAATCTGACAATAGGTTGAATGCCGAAGCAAAGGAGGTTTGTTGACCGACATGGACGAAAGGTCTAGGTCGACGGTTTATTCATCGACTTCGCCGATGGTGACGAAAATCGAAGGTAGGTTTATTCATCAACATGGGTTAAATGATGAAGCAAAAGGGTTTGTTGATCAACGTGGACGAAAGGTCCGGGTCGATGGCATGTTCATCGATTTCACCGATGGTGACGAAAAATCGAGGGTAGGTTTATTCATCGGCATGGGTTAAATGCCAAAGCAAAGGGGTTTGTTGATCGACGTGGAGGAAAGGTCCGGGTCGACTGTTTGTTCATTGACATCGTCGATGGTGACGAAAATCGAAGGTAGGTTTATTCATCGGCATGGGTTAAATGTCGAAGCAAAAGAGGTTTGTCACAGCATAGGGGTAAGGCCTATGCTGGTGGGATGTGGCATGTGTATCACACACAGGGATTCCTGTGGGACATGAATGGTAAATGAGGTAGCATCATCATCATTCATCATTATTTATTTATTCTTTAACACATTACTGACTTAAGCGCCCTTTCGGGTTTTCACCGAAGCCAGCCCCCTCTTGCTTTTGCCCTACGCCCTTTCGAGTTTTCACGTGGCGGGGTGCCCAATTTTGCCTGCAACGCCCCTTTCGGGTTTTCACCACAGCCGGGTGATAGCCATTTTTGCCCTTATCCAGAATATCCAGATAAGTCTGGCGAGGCATCTCTATTTTAAGCCTCAATTCATCATTCATTTTTTTTGAAACATAATCGCCTGCCCTGGTCAAGGCTTTTGGCAACAAGTTGATTTGCAGAACTGATGCTTAGGCGAGCGGGGGCTTATTCATCGACGTTGGGCAAACGTCGAAGCAAAGATGGGTTTATTTATTAACGGGGATGGAAGGTCCAGGTTAATGGTTCACTGACTGATCCTACCGATGATGACAAGAATCAGCGTTGGTTTGTTTACAGGCATTGGATAAATACCGAAGAAAAGATGGGTTAGTCATTAACGAGGATGAAAGGTCCGGGCTAACGGTTCATTGACTGATCTCACCGATGATGACAAGGATCAGCATTGGTTTATTCATCGATATTGGATAAATGCCGAAGCAAAGATAGGTTTAGTTATTAACGGGGATGAAAGGTCCGGGCTAATGGTTCATTGACCGATCTCGCCGATGATGACAAGAATTAGCATTGGTTTGTTCATCGACATTGGATAAATGTCGAAGCAAAAGATAAGTTTATTCATTAACGAGGATGAAAGGTCCGGGTTAACGGTTCATTGATTGACCCTGTCGATGGTGACAAGAATCAGCGTTGGTTTGTTCATCGGCATTGGGTAAATGCCGAAGCAAAAGATAAGTTTAGTCATTAACGAGGACAAAAGGTCTGGGTTAATGGTTCATTGACTGATCATGTCGATGACGACAAGAATCAACGTTGATTTGTTCATCGGCATTGGGTAAATACCGAAGCAAAAGATAAGTTTAGTCATTAACGAGGATGAAAGGTCCAGGTTAACGGTTCATTGACTGATCCTATTGATGATGACAAGAATCAGCATTGATTTGTTCATCAGTATTGGGTAAATGCCGAAGCAAAAGATAAGTTTAGTCATTAACGAGGACAAAAGGTCCGGGTAAACAGTTCATTGACTGATCCTATCGATGATGACAAGAATCAACATTGGTTTGTTCATCGGCATTGGGTAAATGCCGAAGTAAAAGATAAGTTTAGTCATTAATGAGGATGAAAGGTCCGGGTTAACAGTTTTGAGAGAAGTAGTTCTCTGGTGGGACTAGTGATGGAAGTCCTATCTGGAGTTTCATAGGGATGAAGGCGAAGAGGAACTTTTGGTTACCACATTACTGACCCATTTGCCCTTTCGGGTTTTCACCGGGGTCAGCCCCCTCTTACTTTTGCCCATGCGCCCTCTCGGGTTTTCACGTGGCGGGGTACCCAATTTTGCCTGTAGCACCCTTTGGGGTTTTCGCCTGAACAGGACTGGCGAGGCACCTCTATTTTAAGCCCCGATTTTTTTTATTTGGATATTGCATAGATATCGGCTAGGGCATAAAACCTTGTGCCGAAAAATTGTACATTCGCAGGCGTGAGGACAACGCCAGTGCAAAGGGAATGTTTTATGCACCGATGCAGATGTATGGTCCAACATGGTGATGATGTGTATAGTTATCGGCTAGGGCATAAAGCCTTGCGCCGAAATTGTGTATTCGCAGGCGTGGGGATAACGCCAGGGCAAAGGAAGCGGTTTATGCACCAATAAGGACTTAAGGTCCAACATGGTGATGACGTGTGAATATCGGCTAGGGCATAAAGCCTTACACCGACACTGTGTATTCGCAGGGGTGGGGATAATGCTAGCGCAAAGGAAATGGTTTATGCATCAATGCAGATGTATGGTCCAACATGGTGATGATGTGTATAGTTATCGGCTAGGGCATAAAGCCTTGCACCGAAATTGTGTATTGGCAGGCGTGGGGATAACGCCAGGGCAAAGGAAGCGGTTTATGCACCGATACGGACGTAAGGTCCAACATGGTGATGACGTGTGAATATCGGCTAGGGCATAAAGCCTTGCACCGACACTGTGTATTCGTAGGGGTGGGGATAACGCTAGCGCAAAGGAAATGGTTTATGCACAGATGCAGACGTAAGGTCCAACATGGTGATGACATGTATAGTTACGGGCTAGGGCATAAAGCCTTGCGCCGAAATTGTGTATTCGCAGGCGTGGGGATAATGCTAGCGCAAAGGAAATGGTTTATGCATCGATGCAGACATAAGGTCCAACATGGTGATGACGTGTATAGTTACCGGCTAGGGCATAAAGCCTTGCACCGAAATTGTGTATTCGCAGGCGTGGGGATAATGCCAACGTAAAGGAAATGGTTTATGCACCGATGTGAATGTAAGGTCCAACATGGTGATGTGTGGATGTCGGCCAGGGCATAAAGCCTTATGCCAAAACTATGCATTCGTAAGCGTGGGGACAACACGAGCGGAAAGGCAATGGTTTATGCACCGATGCGAACGTAAGGTCCAACCTGATGGTGATGTGTATTGTGGTAGACCAGTGGGACAAAATGGGGTCCTCAAGGGGCCCTAGGATTAGTGCGCACTGAGGGGGTTTTGCAATTGCGGGCCAACGGCCTCAGAATCGGTATGAGCTGAGTGGGTATTTTGGAGAGCTCGGCCAGGGTGGAGTGCCACTAGACCAAGGTAGATTTTGGGCATTCTTCGAATGTCGGTAAGGCTGAATGATATAGCTTCAAATGTTTCCCTTTGAGCGTAGAGAATTGCACTATCCCTCCGCGGTCTACGAGAACGTAGGCACCCCCTTCATAGACTCGGCAGACGACATACGGTCCAACCCAATTTTCAACCAACTTCCCCTTGGGGTTGGAGGCCATCACTTCTCTTCTTTTGAGCATCACTAGGTCACCTTTCTTGAATTCTTGCCCTTCGACCAACCTGTCGAAAGCACGGGCCATGCGAGCTTGGTATAATTGGATGTTTTGTTGCGCCCGAAGATGCCTTCCTTCAAGCTCAGCGAGCTCTTCTAGTCTTCTTTCTATATTTGTCTGTTCACTATTCGTCAAGCCGTGTTGTATGGCAACTCTCAGTGATGGCACTTCTAGATCTAGTGGTACCATTACCTCTGACCCGTATACCAGGGAGAATGGTGAACAGCTAGTTGGAGTTTTATAGACTGTACGATAAGTCCATAATGCTTCGTACATCTTCTCTTCCTAGTCTCTCTTGCTAGAGTTGACTGTCTTGGCTTATAGGGTGCAGAGAGTCTTTTTGAATGCCTCTGCCAGTCCATTGGCCTGCGGATTGTGGGGGGATGATGTCTTCTAATCGATTTTATACTTATCGGCTAACCTGTATATCTTCTGATTTCTGAACTGGCTACCGTTGTCAGAAATAATTCGGCTGGGGACCCCGTGGTGCGGACACCACCGCGATCGAGAAGCACGAACCGGCGAGCCGTCGGTATCGTACGCGGAGCACCACTCGAGCTACATCGACTTCCATCTGACTCGGAGACAGTCTGGAGACTCCCCCTTGAGTCTTAGTATTTATCATATTTACTGGGATTTTATTTGTGTGTAATGTGTGTTTATTTGGCTTTATTCAGATTGTAATTCGGATTGTAAAAGGGGTTTATTTGTAATTTGAAATCACCTGGGTCCCGCAGGCCCCCCATCCCTTCTCTCATTGATCCACCTCAGCTCTTTGGCCCATGTGGGGTCAGTCAACCCTCCAAGGTGGGCTTCTAGAAGGGTTGGACCAAGGGGGGACAAAGGGTAACAAAATTCAAAATTTGGAACACATAAGTCAAGGGGGTGCCCCATGTATAATATAGTTTATTAGGATTGAAATCTTATTTTATTTGTTCCAAACCACATGGGAGAAATAAATTGTGGACTCCCTCTTTTACCCCCCACCAATCCTAGATCTAGGGATAGAACTAGTCTTTTTATATTTTCTATAAAAACCTTGTATTTTCATTTTGAGTAGAATTAATGAAAGAAAATTATTGGAATTTCCTCCAAAGAGCAAGGGCCGCCCCTCTCTCTCTCTCCTCTCTCCCCCTTCTGCAGCTGGGAAGGCTGTGATCCTGAGGAAGCCTCCTCTATCAGTTCGTGAGATCGTCATCGCCGCCGCCGCCGCCTTCGTGCCGCCGTCGAACCACCGCCATCGTCGCCGGAGTTCTGTCCACTCAGGATAGCCCCTTGATTTTGGATTTCTTGCTCTCAGCCATGAGATCTTCTGGAGCCCAAACTTTCAGGGTGAGTTCCAGGGGTCATCACCACATCCTTGAAAAATTGGTGGAGCTTCTAGTTTTTATTCTCCATTTTTCCATTTTTGCTCTCCACCTCCTCTCAGATCTGCCTGCAGTCTGTCCAGATTTCCAAAAACCCAGTAGAACATTCATGAACCCACCATCTCTTGATCTAAATGACTTGATATTTTTATTGGGGGTTCTGTCCACCACCCCCACCATCCACAAATTTTCTTCTGAATTTAGAATATCGTTCATATTTTCTAAAAATTCACTTCAAATCCCAGCTCAGTTCTGCCTGCCACTGTCCAGATCCGACCACCCAGCAGTATAAAATACCTTTCCCCATCTAAACCTCCACCAAACCCTTCATAAAAAATTATCCCCATTTTCCTTTCTCTCCCCTCTACAACTTTCATGAAGAGCTCATCTTCTGATTCAGAGGTCTACATCGCGGTCAACGCCAACTCTCAGGAAAGTTAATTTCTGTCCTGCTAGATCTGAAACAGTGATCAGTCTGGTTCTAAAATTCCCCATCAGAAGCACAGTCACAACGAATTTTCTAGAGTGACAGAGGGTCGAAGTATTTTGAGTCAGCGTTCCAATGGTGCTTGTTTCGTGCCGATTCGACATCGATGCTGATCGCAGAAACAAATCTTGCCGGGTCACGCACTGTAAAATAGGGGTTGCAGATCCGTGGCCAGCACTTCCGACAAGTGGAGATCGGAGTCGCCCGGCCTCCGATCGGTGTTCCAATCCGACCGCCATCCATGGAAGCGCGCCACCAGGTATCACCATCACAGTGGGACCCACCCCATCAGGTCCGGAGGACTGAGCAGCACGTGGGCCCCACGAACCCGCAGATCGCGCCGCCCGGACAGCACTAAAATGCGGATTTCAGCACCGTCGGAGCGACATCAAGATGCTGCCCGTCAACCCATTTCCCGATACTCCTAGGCCCCACATGTGACCTGTTACCTCCCTGCATGGAGTGGGTCAAAACATTTGTACCACTGTATATTTGTTAACCGAGAGTACGGATTTGGTCGGGGTTGTCTTCCCCATGCCGGGAGCGTGGAGGTACGGTCGTAACTTCTTGGCGTTCATTTGCTAGTTTAGTGTATGGTCATATGCCGCTGTGAGTGCTTTAGGATTCTAGCCCGTGAGTTCGTGTCACCGCTATGAGTGAGAGAGTGACCCATCCCGTGGCTTGATCCGAGCACGGAAGTGAGTCGACCACCCTTGACTCTACCGGTTTGTTAACCGCGCGGATCCACGTTTCCCCTCACTTGGGACGACGAGTGAGCTTGCGTTTCTGTTAGTGACGTATAGCCCATAAGAACTCTTAGTGTCGGGCCAAAGTGTCTCTATTGTTCATATGTTGCTGGTCTCATCTGAACTTAGAGTTCAAGGTCCGCATTACTTAGAGTCGGTCCCTCTGTCCGTCCCGCATCAGTTTGGTATCAGAGCGCCAGTTGAGTCTAGGGTAGTCATTAGTCTTTGTTTAACAAAAACACAAAAAAATGTGTCTAAGTCTAGGTGTCACTTTTGCATACCATTATTCGGTATATGAAAAGGTGTCGCCTGACCGTTAGGTTACGCCTATCAGGGAGGTGATTCACTCACGTGAGAGGATCTTCGGATCCCCGAACTCCGCCAAGTACCGGATCTTGGTTTAAGTCTAGGGTCCTTAGTGTGCATTATTTAGTGCATTCCAACCTTGCATAGTCGTGTCTAGTGTCTTGCCCAAGTGTCAGCATGTCTGTCTTGTAGTTCCCCATTTCCAATGGAATCTCGATCGCCCAGGCGATATGATCGTTGGCACACCCATGGGCTTGGTAACCACCCTCTCCACTTCCGTAGGCCCGAAGCCTCGGATTTTTATGGCTCCAATGACCCGAGTGACTACCTCAAGTGGGAGGCCGCCATGGACACATACTTTGATTGTTATACCATGTCTGAAGCTGGTCAATTCTATTTCGCCAAGGAGAGGCTTCTACACGAGGCCGCCGAAAAGTGGGACCACATTGAGCGCTTGAGAGAGGTTAGGAGGCAATGGCCCATCGAGTCATGGTGGGACACGAAGAGAGAGCTTAGAAGGGTCTACCTTCCCCATCCGGTCCCTTCCAACCCGTCCCACCCATTTACTTCCAACCATGTGGGTCACACCTCCAGCCGACCCTACCAACTCACTTCCAACCAAATGGGTCATATCCGGAGGCAAGAAGCCCCTCAGGTACCCAAGCCTAGGCTGGTTGATTACGGGCGAGTCCAACGCGATACCCCTACACCAACCCACACCATTGCCGAACTTGTGCAAATGATTTCGGATCGGGTGGTTAGGAGATGTTCTAATTTTGAGTCGCTGGTCTCCCCTTGCCCACCTCCGAGTCTGGACATAGTTATACTCGAGCCTAGGGAGGTCATGGCTGGTTGTCCCAACCCAGCCCCACCTACGGGGTCCCAAGGGCCTCTTCCCCTCCTAGTGGACAGCCCTTCTCCTAGTGCTCCTTTGCCACCCATTTTTGATCCTCACCCGGAGCCATTTCATTTGGAGTCATCTCAGCCAGAGCTACCCGTGTTTCTAACGTGAAAGCTACTCATAGCCGAGCCACTCTTTAGTTGGATTAGGATAGGTTTGGTCCCTGCCCCATCTTACTACCCATCCACGTCAACTCCTTCCACACAACGTTTCGGTCTAGTCACCACATAGATACCTTGGAATACCTTCTCCAGGGATTAGACTGCCAATGGAAGTTGATGCATATGTTGGCCCCAGACTTCGACCAACCCACAGGTCATAGCTTCACTCATTCCGCTTTGGGGTCCATTACCTCCGTATACACCGTGGGACATATCACCACGGAGGTTCTTTTGTTCCTTCCCCTACCGCCCGAGCCTCACTTTAGTCCATTTGTCCCAAGGGAGGAATCCTACATTCTATACACCGTCCCATCTCCCTTCATGGATGAAGGAGATCAACAACACCTTCTAGACTTCCACACATGGGACCTTGAGATGAGGGAATCCATATCGAGGGGTCACACATTATTTGATCCCTTGGATCCCTTTCTTAGTGGGCCCCTTGGTCCACAATCTCCATTCCACCTCTTTAGGGGAGTCCACCATTATACCCCTTCCCCACGGGCCGGGCCATCAACACCCACCGAGTCCGTTCACGGGCGAGAGACACCCAACCCTCCTGGCCCACCCAAACCTCCCAAATCCAAAGGACCATCTTATGATTGTACCGACATTCGATCACACCTAGGGTATGCATGGCACACATTCGGATGTCCTGGACCACCTTGCATATGATTGGGTTGGACTAACTGTAGGGATGTTTAATGTCGTGTGTGCATCCGTGTGTTTTTCTTTTTGCTAAGCATGTTAGGAGTCTGCATGACGACGTCCGTCGTCACATTGAGGCCAGCAATGCACGGTATAAGGAGCTAGCCGATGCCCATAGACACCACCGTGAGTTCCAAGAGGGTGAATATGTCATGATCAGGGTAAGACCTGAACGGTTTCCCTCTGGAACCGTAAAGATATTGCAAGCTCATGGAGCCGGTCTATTTAGAGTGTTGAAACGCGTTAGATCTAATGCGTATGTTGTGGACCTGCCCGAGGAATATGGTATAAGCTCAACTTTGAATGTGTCGGATCTAGTTGCATATAAGAACCTAGCGGTGATCCATAGTGAGCCTTTCGAGCCATCTCCTCCCATTGAGAGTGATCCCACACCTGACTGTCCACCACCAGCCCCATTTCCACGGCAGCGAGAGCATATAGATCATATACTGGATGAGCAGGTGACTGTTACCAGGAGTGGATCCTACCCGCACTACCTAGTGCGATGGAGAGGGCGACTCACCACCGAGGATACTTGGATCACCCATGGAGAGTTGCAGAGGCTAGATCCGGATCTACTGGAGCGCTACCAGAGCGATGCAGACCCTTACTCGACAGTGTCGAGTTTCTCACACCCGGGGAGAATTGGTGCGGACACTAGTGCGATCGAGAAGCACGAATCGGCGAGCCGTCGGTACCGTACGCAGAGCACCACTCGAGCTAAATCGGCTTCCATCTGGCTCGGAGATAGTCTGGAGACTCCCCCTTGAGTCTTAGTATTTATCATATTTACTGGGATTTTATTTGTGTGTAATGTGTGTTTATTTGGCTTTATTCAGATTGTAAAAGGGGTTTATTTGTAATTTGTGACCACCTGGGTCCCGCGGGCCCCCCATCCCTTCTCCCATTGATCCACCTCATGAGGCTCAGCGGGCGAGGTGCATACCTCGGACAGCAAGCTGTGTTGCTCAGCGGTTGTAGGCAAGCTGTGATGCCCAGCGAGTTAAGCTGTGTATCAGCAGGAATCTACACTCGGGTTAAGTGTGGGGTGGATGTAGGTCTGGAGGACCGAACCACCTAAAAAATCCTTGAGCATTATGTGGTTTACATCCTTATGTCTTCAGTGCTAGATGAATGCTTAGGATCGTTCCATCTATGGTTATGAATGAATAGATTTTAGGCACATGCATAATTGATTTGGTTTTGTTTACGACTTAGACTTACTTAGGAATCTGCATTCTAGCAGTCCAACTGTTTGATCAAGCGCATCATTGAATCTCTTATTTTGAAAAGCTCAATTGATTTTTATTCTGCAACTATTCTCCAGTTATAGTTTTAATTAGGCATTTTATAGGGGAGATTCATTCACCCCCCTCAGAATCCGGACTTTGCACCCTAACACGACCGAGGTATCCTCAGTCGGACAAAGGCAGTGCCATCCACCTATCACAAAAAAATGAAGTTTCCCACCAAATACGATAACGGGGAAGTCCGAGGTAACCATGCAATAGCCTGGAGGTGCTACATAATCTCAGTCGAAGCCATAAGGCTAGAGGGAAAAAGAAAAAGGGCGAGGGAGTCGAGGGTGACCCAACAACATCCGAGCCTGGTGGCGAATTATTGACGGTCTTCCTCAAAGGTGACCTGGCCCTAGGAGTAAAAATTGGAGCTGATTTATCACCTGATACAAAGATTTTCTTTCGGAGTATATTCAAGTCTTTGCATGGTCTGATGAGCATCTTCCCGGGATCCCTGGGGAGATGGTGGTACACAAGCTCAACCTTGACCCATCGGTGAAACCTGTCCAGCAACGCAGAAGAAAGCACGCCCCAAAGAAGCAGACGATCATCAAAGAGTAAATTCTCAAAGGGAAGAAAATCTTCCTATTTCAACCGGTCCTTTACCCGACGTGGCTCGCTAATGTCGTCTTAGTACCAAAAGCTTCGAGCAAATGGCGAATGTGCGTGAACTTCACCGACCTCAACAAAGCCACTCTGAAAGACTGTTACCCACTACCGAGCATCGACCAGCTAGTCGACTCGACCTCTGGTAACTAGTTGCTCAGCTTTTTGGATGCCTACTCTAGCTACCATCAGATCCGAATGGACCCTGAAGACATCAAGAAGACAGCCTTCATCACCAACTTCGGCGTATACTGCAACACCCGAATGCCTTTCGGGTTAAAGAACGCCGGGGCGACATATCAAACGCTGATCAACCACATTTTCGAAGGACAAATCAGTCGGAACATCGAAGCCTACATCGATGACATGCTCGTCAAGACACCCAAGGCCAAGGACCACTTCATCGACCTGGCGGAAACCTTCGACACCCTCCTGAGCCACCCGCTTGCGTCAAGGATGTCCAACGCCTGATTGGACGAGCTGCTGCGCTCAACCGTTTCTTATCCCGAGCGGCCGAACGATGCCTGCCTTTCTTCAAATAATTGAGAGGGCCCAAATTGGCATCTGCTACGTTCGCCTGGGATGAGGAATGTCAGGAAGCTTTTGCAGAGCTAAAGGAGTTTTTGGCCTTTCCCCCGGTGTTATCAAAACTGATCCCGGGCGAAGTGCTCCACCTTTACCTCTCATTGACTTCTTCCACAGTGAGCTTGGTCCTAGTTTGAGATGACGCAGGAGTGCAGAGAACAGTGTATTACACCATCAAGGTGCTCAGCGAGGCCGAACGACAGTACCCCGCAACCGAGAAACTCGTGCTAGCATTGGTAACCTCGGCCAAGTACCTTCGGCCCTACTTTCAAGGACACTCCATCGTCGCGTTGACCAATGAGCCCCTGAAGAAGATCCTTGCTCACCCTAAAGCTTCGGGTCACCTCGTCAAGTGGGCTATAATGCTCGAGGCCTACGATATCTCCTATCGCCCCCGCTTGGCCATTAAGGGACAAGCACTCGCGGATTTCATCGCAGAGAGTATTGTCTCGACCGAAGAGGTCCGTCAACCAACGCCCGGGCCCACCTGGGATATTTTCGTCGACGGATCCTCCAACTCCGCCGGCAGCGGCGCCGGTGTTCTTCTCCGATCCCCGGAAGGAGCAGAACTGTAATATACCCTGAAGTTCAACTTCTCGGCATCCAACAATGTCTCCGAGTATGAGGCTCTCATCTCGGGAGCCAGGATGGCACGACGACTGGGGGCCGAACGAGTCAGAATCCACACTGACTCCCAATTGGCCGCTAGCCAGGTCAACGGTGACTACGAAGCTCGAGAAACACCAATGGTCAAATACCTCCAACTGGTAAGAGGAGTAGCCCCACTATTCGAGAACTTTCAGGTTATCGGGATCACTCGAGAGGAAAACTCCCGAGCGGACGCCCTCTCTCCATTGGCCTCCTCCGTTGTCCCAGAAGGCACACGATTGGTTTTCCTCGAAGAGCTAGAACGGCCGTGTTGGGGGCATCACTTACCCCTCCACATTTTGCGAAGCTCTGATGGATCGTCGGTTTGCGCCATTGTGTTCTCCACATTTATGAGTCAATCCATGTAATTTTCATATTTTATTTGAGTCATAAACTATGTAATTTTCCCTTTATTTGAGTCCGATACCTAGGTATAAGGGTCATTTACCTAAATCTTGAGTCATATGGTTAATTAAGTAGTCTAATGGGCCCAACTAATGGGCTAGGCCCAAGGGCGCCCCTCCCTGGTCTGTCTGGTCATTATGTCAATTGTCTAGGGTCAGTATGGTCATGTGAAAAGTCCAGTCCCTATAAATACCCCCCTTCACCCCCTCATTTGTAATCTTTGATCAATCAAAAAAATTGAGTGAATTAGTGTATTATTGGAGAGGATTCTCCACTTCTCTCTCTCTCTCTATCGGGGTGGATTCCCCTTCTCTCTCTCTTCTTTCTCTCTCTAAAGAGGGATGCACCCCTTTCTCTCCCCTCCCCCTCCCACCTACTTTCTCTCTCTTCTCCCCTCATTCAAGAGCTACCCCATTTCCCCACACCTCTCCATAACTCCACCGCTAGCCCCAAGGTGGAATCCACCACTCTCCAAGCCACCCTCCAACCACCAACCATCCACTCCCCTTCCCCAAGAACCCTCTCATCTCCCAAGGGAGAATTCCCCACTCCCCAATCCCCACCTTTACCTTCCCCACACACCTCTTCCCATCCCCAAGACCAGAAATTAATCCCACCCTTAAACCCATTTTAAAATACCCTTTCCCTCTCTCCCTTCCAACCAAATTCGCAACTCTCCCTTCCTTCACCTGCTAGACCTCCTTCCAGCCCCCATTCTGCCACTCCTACACCTTGGAACACCTCCTCCTAGACTCCCTCAGAGCCAGGGGTTGCCCCCACACACATCCACCTCATTTCCCCTCCCATCTACCCCCATTTCCCATAACCTATCACCACTCTGCACAGACCAGTTCGTAGGTAGCAGTGTACCAGCAACTTGCAGCAGTGGCCACGGCGTCATCGTGAAGCTTCAGGAGGCGTACCATATACCGTTAGAATCTTCGTCCAGTCAGCTTCGCAGCCAAGGTGGTTTCGTCTTCGTCCAAGCACCGAGCTGCCCATGAGAGTGATTCTTCCTCGATTACGCAGAACCACTAAGGAAGAGAAACTGAGCTCCAGATCAAGTTCGACCACGGCCACTCCCTTGCAGATCTGGGTGCGAAACTTGGCTGAGGGCTTCTCCTTCAAGTCCTCTCCCATCCCCAAGAAGCAGAGCTAATTTTGGACCTCGGCATCAAAAGTTCCAAATTTTCCATTCCAAGTGCGTCAGGTCAGTTTTCCTGAGCTAGAACCGACACATCCCTATTGTTCAGGCTTTCACGATCAGCTCCGACATCTACCGACAGCACCTTTGGTCCCGAAGGAAAGAAGACTCGTCCACGGATACATAGGTTCTGCTCCCGCATCATTCGGACATCGGGAGTGTTGGTGGCGTCCCCGTGTTCCAGCAGTATCAACCTGGGAGCAACTAGAACCAGCGTAGGACAGCCCTGTTCCAGGCTCTGCCCCGGCCAACGACATCGTCAAAAAATTCCAAGAAAATTCAGGCGTCCTCCTGGGTCAAGTCAGAAAATTTTGGCACCCGTTGCAGCCCATTCGGAGCTCGGTAGTGATCGTGGCGGCGCCATCTTCAATTGTCTATCTGGCGGTTCCAGAAGCTGATAGCCCCGGTGGAGCTCGGCATAACGACTTTCTAACTTCACTCCCTCTCCCCGCCTGGCCGGCTTACAACCCCTCCCTGCGTGGAGGTAGTGTTTGGTTGTAAATCTCTTAACCCCCACCCCGAGATCCCCCCTATGCAAGGGCGTAGTGCTTGTACTAGTAGGTCAGCGGCTGAAGCGTCATCGGCGCGTCGTGCGGGTAGCCCACGCTTCCCCGCTCGCCCACGTCTCCGACCGGGATCGGTGTATTCACGCCGATCAGGTGAGCTTCGGAACACTTCTCATTGCTGGCCCTTAATTGCTTAGTTTAGTATTGTTTTTGGTTGGTCCGTCGACGGTAAGAGAGTGCCCGATCCCGAATTTGCTTATAATTGAGCGACCACCGCGGAGTGAGTTGCGAGAGCGACCCTACAACCCACACCCTTGGCATGCTGGCCGCGCTTAGAATTGGACATCCCAGGCCCTTAGGGGTCTCTCCCAAGCTAGCCAAATCCTCGGAAAGGCGAGGTCCCACTTCGGACCGTCTCCATCATCACCAGTTTGCCTACGGGCCCTCGAGTGAGGCAAGCGGGTGAGTCCGCTCGAGTGAAGTTGCCGGTCCATTGCATTGCTTGCTTGCTAGGTCCGAGGGGTAGTCGGTCTTGTGGCTATCACCCCCAAGGTGGTGTCACATCAAGTGGTATCAGAGTAAGTTCACAACTTGTCTCTCCAGAAGTTGGTCCTAGGATGCATATGCATTTCGAGTCACCCCATACATCCCCCTTGTCCACTTGAATGGCCATTTCACACCCGTCATACCCATCCCCATCGCCTTTCCCAAAAGGCCCAAATCATCATAGAAGCTCCACTGCCAACAAAGTGGGCGGCATCAACTTCGTCATAAAAGCCCTACCTAATGTCTTTGATCGGCTAGAAGACATCAAGTTCCGACTCGACCGACTTGAGGGAAATGGGCCTACACCAAGAATAGATGAGAGTTACCCCTAGAAAAATCCAGATGACCACCTCTTGGCACTTTTGAAAATCAAAACCCCTGCCTTTGAGGGATCCTGCAACCCAAGCCTCTATCTAGATTGGGAATTTTTGATAGGCCAATACTTTGATTGGTACCCCTTGGCCGAAGAGAGGAAAGTGAGACTAGCCAAAATGCACCTCTCCTAGCAAGCCAAAACTCATTGGCTAATGGTTGAGGGTTTAAGGAGGATCCGCGGGGAAGCCCCGATTGGCACTTGGGAAGAGATGAAGGCCGAGCTTAGGAAAACCTACACTCTCTGACCCTCTCCTTCCTACTCGGAGAACCACAACCCGAGGAGCACTCCCACTCCTCCAACCCCACCCGTCCAAACCCTTCCCACTAAAACCCAAGTGGTCTCGAGCTCCGCCTCTCCATCTACCCCCATAAGGGCCCACACACCCCAACCTAAACCCCCTCAACCAACCTACACTACTCAAACCCCTTTGGCCCCCGCCTCCATCCCTCCATCTTCCACCATAAAGGACACACCTCCCAAGACCAACCAACCCAATCCTCCTCACCCAACCCATCTCCCACTCCCGACCCCAACTCTACCATGTCCTGGGCCTCCACTACTTCCCCTCCCTATCCTAACCCAAGTTTCCCATTACCCACCACCCCGAGTACACCATGCACCAACCATCATCACCCCACCCCCAAAAGACCTTCCCATTCCCTTGGGAAAGGAGACCACACCCATCAACACGGGAATAGATGCTAACCTAGAATCCCTCCCCACCTTCGAGGAAACCCAAGTACACACCAATGGTGAGGAAGAGCCCTAAATCTCCCCTTCACATAGCTCGGACCATCAAGAGCCACTTGCCTTCACTCATGGCACCATAACCATAGATGGGCCCCTACTCAAATGGCTCAAGGTAAACCCCGTCCTCCATAGCTTGCACTCATACCTTCTACCCATGGAGCGACACCTCTCTATAGTGCCCCTCTCCTATCACACCACCATCCAATCATCTTACCAAGTGGAGGCATTAGGGGATCTTCTTAAGGGCCTAGCATGGTAAATGGAGTTGACTAGCATGTTGACCACAATGGCCGACCAACCTAGGAGCCTTGACCTCTTACACCTATGTGTCGGGTCTATCACCTCGATTTGCACCGTTGGTTGCTACACTAGCAACATCCTACTATTCCTCCCGACACCAAATGAGCCCGACCTTATCCTCGAATTAGAGTTCCTTATATTGGGTAGAGAGCCAAGCCATCCCCTCATGGCCGACCCACCCACCAAAGACTTCGGCCAAATTATTTCAATAGATGAGGAAGACCCACCTTGTGAAGACCTTGAGGACATAGAGCACTTCTCCCTAGAAAGACCAGTCCACGACCCCTTTGATCCCTTCCAATGGGAGCCTAGTTACCCATATGACCCACCCACCTTACCCACAACCCACCTTTCCCTACCCACAACCCACCTTTCCCTACCCCAACCAACCATGTTGAACCAAGTTCACCTCTTCCAAGACTCGGGCCACACAAAGGGAACCATCGCCATAGGCAACATATGCCTAGGAAGCAAGGAAGAGCCCCTCTCCATAATGCCCACCTTCTTAGATCCCTTCTGTAATGCCCCGGGTTTTTCGGATCCTTCTTCTCGGGTCCCGGATCTGGTTTCTCGGAGTGTCCAACTCCGTTGTGTCCGAAATTTCATTTCGGACATCTTTCGTGCTCAGATCGGCGCGATCCAGAGTTGTTTTGGAGGCCCGGAGTGCGCCCGCGGCTTTTCCGCGTGTGTTTTCCGATTCCCGGTGTGTGTTTCGATAATTCCTTCGGAACCTCGTTGCGGGTGAACCGGGCCGTTCACCTAGGTGAGTGTGGTACCGTTACGATCGGTGCGTTCCGAGGATCACGAGGGTGTGATTTCCTATTTCTTTGTGCCTCCACACTCCTTTTAGCCCTTCCGAGCCCTCCCGGCTCGTGGGCGGCGGTGCGAGTCTCGGGTTATCGGGCCTTCCCGGTAATCAGATTCTCGGGTCGTTACACCTTCGACCCTTTCACATGGAAGTTAAAAGGCCGTCCCACACCCATACACATGGAAGTCATCTTTGGGATAGGAGTGCATAAGTCTTGGCACAACACACCACTTGACATGATTAGAAAGTCGGGTCCATTCATTCACATCACCCACATGTCAAGTAGGAAGCATGAGTGGTCCCTATTTGGGTGTAACGGTCCTCCCCGATTCAGCATTGGTCTTATGTATACTAGGAGCCTTCATGGATGTACGGGTCCTCCGGCATTCATCACACCCACGCATAAGCGGGACACCTATGGATGCCCCGGTCCTCCCAAATCATTCAAAGTCTTCATAACATCAATGCACGATAGGTGTATATGTGGTTGTCCTGGACCACCTTTGCATACCACACATTTCCCACTCATACTGCATCATAGTGCATGGCATATGCATCCAAGCAAGCATCAAGCAACGAGCGGTGAGATTTACAAGAAGCGGGTAAAAGGTCACGAGCGCCACTTGGAATTCCAAGTTGGCAACTTGGTGATGATGACTTTGGAATGGCTCTACCCTAGGGTCACCTCCAATTTGAGGGCATGAGGACTTGGACCTTGCCAAGTTCCGAGTGGCTTTGGCAACCCGGCTTACCGGTTGGACTTACCGATGTGTTTTGGGATTCACCCCCATTTCCCACGTGGCGGATCCAGCACCCTATATGGGCACCGTGGTGGATCCTAGTGAGTGCTTTGAGTCTATACCTTCCTTAAAGAGGGACACCCTCGGAGAGCCACCACAAATCAACCTGAGAGCCCGACGTGTGCACACAGAGGCAATACTAGGCAAGCAAGGTATCATTACCAACATGAGGGTGTGTCCGTGCCACTTTGTGAAGCTGAAGCGCCATCCCCCGGCCATGGACGCGGGGTTGAGTTCGAAGATCGTGGCTCGCCCAGAGCTGCATTTGGTGTACCAGTTCCCCAGTGGACCCATACTCGACGGGGTCGAGTTCTCCCCACCCCGGGGGTATGATGGGGGCATCACTTACCCCTCCACATTTTGCAAAGCTCTGATGGATCGTCGATTTGCGCCATTGTGTTCTCCACATTTTTGAGTCAATCCATGTAATTATTATATTTTATTTGAGTCATAAACTATGTAATTTTCCCTTTATTTGAGTCTGATACCTAGGTATAAGGGTCATTTACCTAAGTCTTGAGTCATGTGGTTAATTAAGTAGTCTATTGGGCCCAACTAATGGGCTAGGCCCAAGGGCGCCCCTCCCAGGTCTGTCTGGTCATTGTGTCAATTGTCTAGGGTCAGTATGGTCATGTGAAAAGTCCAGTCCCTATAAATACCCCGCTTCACCCCCTCATTTGTAATCTTTGATCAATCAAAAAAATTGAGTGAATTAGTGTATTATTGGAGAGGATTCTCCACTTCTCTCTCTCTCTATCGGGGTGGATTCCCCTTCTCCCTCTTCTCTCTCTCTTCTTTCTCGCTCTAAAGAGGGGTGCACCCCTTTCTCTCTCCTACTCCTCCCACCTACTTTCTCTCTCTTCTCCCCTCATTCAAGAACTACCCCATTTCCCCATACCTCTCCATAACTCGACCCCTAGCCCCAAGGTGGAATCCACCACTCTCCAAGCCACCCTCCAACCACCAACCACCCACTCCCCTTCCCCAAGCACCCTCTCATCTCCCAAGGGAGAATTCCCCACTCCCCAAGCCCCACCTTTACCTTCCCCACACACCTCTTCCCATCCCCAAGACTTGAAATTAACCCCACACTTAAACCCATTTTCAAATACCCTTTCCCTCTCTCCCTTCCAACCAAATTCGCAGCTCTCCCTCCCTCCACCTGCTAGACCTCCTTCCCACCCCCATTCTGCCACTTCCACACCTTGGAACACCCCTCCCATACCCCCTCACAGTCAGGGGTTGCCCCCACACACATCCACCTCATTTCCCCTCCCATCTACCCCCATTTCCCATCACCTATCACCACTCTGTAGAGGCCAGTTCACAGGCAGTAGTGTACTGGCAACTTGCAGCAGTGGCCACGACGTCATCATGAAGCTTTAGGAGCCGTACCATATACCGTTAGAATCGTTGTCCAGTCAGCTTCGCAGCTGAGGTGGTTTCTTCTTAGTCCAAGCACCGAGCTGCCCGTGACAGTGATTCTTCCTTGACTACGCAGAACCACTTAGGCAGAGAACTAGACCTCCAGATCAAGTTCGACCATGGCCACTCCCTTGTAGATCTGGTTGCAAAACTTGGCTGAGGACTTCTCCTTCAAGTCTTCTCCCATCCCCAAGAAGCAGAGCTAATTTTGGACCTCGGCATCAAAAGTTCCAAATTTTCCATTCCAAGTGTGTCAGGTCAATTTTCCTGAGCCAGAACCGACACATCCCTGTTGTTCAGGCCTTCACGATCAGCTCCGACATCTACCGAGGGCGTCGTTGGTCACGACAGAAAGAAGACTCGTTAACATATACATAGGTTCTGCTCCTGCATCATTCAGACATTGGGAGTGTTCGTGGCACCCCCGTCTTCCAGCAGCATCACTCTGGGAGCAACCAGAACCAACATACGATAGCCCTGTTCCAGGCTCTGCCCCGGCCAACGTCATCGTCACAAAATTCCAAGAAAATTCAGGCGTCCTCCTGGGTCAAGTCAGAAAATGATGGCACCCGTTGTAGCCCATTCAGAGCTCGGTAGTGATCATGGCGGTGCCATCTTCAACTGTCTGTCCGGCGGTTCCAGAAGCTAATAGCACTGGCGGAGCTCGACATAACGGCTTTCTAACTTCACTCCCTCTCCCCGCCTGGCCGGCTTACAGCCCCTCCCTGCATGGAGGTAGTGTTTGATTGTAAATCTCTTAACCCCCACCCTGAGATCCCCCCTCTGCGAG
This sequence comes from Amorphophallus konjac, assembly GCA_022559845.1. Lineage (NCBI taxonomy): Eukaryota > Viridiplantae > Streptophyta > Magnoliopsida > Alismatales > Araceae > Amorphophallus > Amorphophallus konjac. The sequence continues at coordinate 200,005,413 of CM040118.1, forward strand.
GGCGTAGTGCTTGTACTAGCAGGTCAGCGGCTGAAGCATCATCGGCGCGGCATGCGGGTAGCCCACGCTTCCGCGCTCACCCACGTCTCCGACCGGGATCGGTGTATTCACACCGATCAGGTGAGCTTCGGAACACTTCTCATTGATGGCCCTTAATTGCTTAGTTTAGTATTGTTTTTGGTTGCTCCGTCGGCGGTAAGAGAGTGACCGATCCCGAATTTGCTTATAATTGAGCGACCACCGCGGAGTGAATTGAGAGAGCGACCCTACAACCCACGCCCTTGGCGTGCTGGCGGCCCGTGAAATTTGGCATCCCAGGCCCTTAGGGGTCCATCCCAAGCTAGCCAAATCCCCGGAAAGGTGAGGTCCTGTGGACGTCAAAAAAAATGATGATGATCATATAGCATGCACGTCTTAGCACTCAAGAGTGAGTCAAAGATGGGAAGGCTGAATAAACCCTATGCTTCCTCCAAGAAGGATGAATACCTACCCGGTGCTCCGCCGCCCAACAAAGAAGCCCCTCGTGCTGAAGAGATGGCCCCCGCTCTCCAGTCGGCATTGCCGAAGGCCGAATCAAAAGAAACTCAAGAATTTACACACATGTTCGGCACGCGCCGGAGATCACTCAAAGCTCAGAATCGGGATTTAGAGGCCCCGAACTAAACACCCCGGAGGCGGTGCATTATAGCTAAAGCAGCACGGGAGGACAAGCGTCCGTCTGAATAGCGGCAAAGCCAAGATGAATTCTAAACCGGCGTAGCCTGCACTTAAACCGGCGTGCCCTTGCTTGGCCTTAAACCGACGCGCCCACTTGCTTATGCTTAATCCGGCGCGCCCCTTGCTTATGCTTATTCCGGCGCGCCCCTTGCTGATGCTAGGCCGGCATGCCCCTTTCTATGTTGTTAATTCGGCGCGCTCAACACCACGCCGGTTTAACTCAAATAACATCCCATCCGCCAGCCGATACCCTATTTTCGCATTAGCCTGGTGCCAAGAGGGCATTCAATGCTCTGAAGCTCTGTCTCCATGGGCATTCAATGCTCTGAAGCCGTGTTTCCACATCCGTTCGACAGCACAGTGGCAAAGGCATGCATCGACGGTGGCAGCAGTAGCAGCAGATCGCCCGACAGATCTATGAACATCTCATCTTGGGATGAGCAGTAGCGTACGGCACAAACCGACAGCGTCCAGCGTAGCACGTCGATTTCAGACCTCGACGCGGACGAGGTGAAAGTGGCGGGAACACTCCTGAATGCCCATTCTATAAAATGGCAAGTCTGAAGAAGGAACAGGTTCGGATGTTTCATTCGGCTGATGGTTGGCCATCGAATAGAAGAAGAAGAAAAGAGAAAAGAAGAGGCTTCGTCCCCGTGCCCGTGAGGTGAAGAAGAAGAGAGTGAGTGTGAGAGAAGAGAGGTGAGCTCGGAGGGGGAGGAGCTTGTGCTCCGCTCCCCCCTCCCCCGCCAATGTATTTCTTTCCTCTTTCTCTGATGTGTTTTTGTTCCTTCGGGGCAGATCCCCTCCTATATCTTTTTTTCCCTTTCCCTTGCGGATGAATAAAAGGAATAATTTTTTTTATTGGCATGAGTAGTGTTCTACTGCCTTGATCTCCTCCCCTTTCTCCCGGTTCTCTTGTCATCCAGGGACCTTGGAGACCTGCCTCTCTGTGGCACGACCTTCAGGGGAACCCGTCAGGGGATGAACATTCATGGCCTCTCACGGAATACACCCGTCCCGCCTACGAGATCATCACCCTGAGTTGCGGGAACTTATGAAGGCTTCCACAGGCACTTATGGGTTAACGGAGGCCTCACTCCGAGTTTTGAGGTTCACCCTGGAGCTTTGCTCCATTTGGTGTTCCCCTATTTGTCTCTGGAAAGCCTCAGTCTGGGGGAGGTGCTGCCCATTTTTTGCCAGGAACAAACGAATCAAGCTATTCTCTGAGGCCCAGAACATCACATATTGGCAGCCTCTGAACCAAACCAAACAACCCTGCATAATGAACACTTCTAATAAAACATTCATATTTTCATGCTAATCCACCTTAATAAACAACTAAAACACTTTATCTTCCTCCCCATCAACTTAATCCACCAATTAAATGAATAAACCAATCAACAAGTCAATCTGTGGGTTGAAGAAACAAGAAACAGAGCCAACAGAATGAAAGAAAACCTCATAGAAGCTTAACCCGACGCGCCCTAATCCGGCGTGGGCTAACCCGGCACGGTACCCCCCCGCGCCGGTTTAGCTTCACACTCAAAAACTCCCTCCATTTCCTGACGCTCTCCCCGGCGCGCCCCTCTTCCTTCATGGCCATTAACCGGCGCGCCCCTTGGCATTCCTCTCTCCGGCGCATCTCCTTGAGCCCCCTTAATCCGGTGTGCCCCCCTTTGGTGTCCCTTTTCCGGCGCGCCCCTTGAGCTACCTTAATCCGGCGCGCCCCTCCTTTGTAACACCATAACCGGCGCGCACCCCTCCTTTATAATACCTTCACCGGCGCGCCCCTCTTCTCTCGTGCTCACCTCCCTTCGCCGGCGTGCTTAAAAGAAAGAATAAATAAACAAAACAAAGAGTTTTGAGCTAATGAATAAAACTAATAAAAAGTTTCCCCCTTCCATAATCGAAGTTTTGAGCTAATGAATAAAACTAATAAAACTAATAAAAAGGTCGATCCGTGTGCGAGGGCGCACGTTGGCGAGTTCGGGCTTCACACTTAACAATCCGCTTCCCTCGGACTCCGTATGAAGAGAAAAAAATGATGATGCCCCACTAGATCGGACTTGGATCTCGGGAGCCTTCCCCCGAATGTGACCATGATCCGATCTTATTCTGGGCCGATAGTTCGTTAGCTCGACTCATCTTTTTCGGGATCCGATCCCGCACCCACATTAAACTTGCCGTACCTACGGCAGACATCCGTACGGTTTTATCATCATCCTCGACGCTACTAATACGGACTTCCGTCTGAATAATGAATGGTCCGTTAGTGACCGACATATATGTCGGGATCCAATCCCGCACCCACATGAAGCTTGCCGTACCTACGGCAGATATTCACATGGCTTTGTCGTGGTCTTCGACGCTTCGAAAATGGACTTTCGTCCGAATACTGAATGGTCCGTTAGTGACCGACATATATATACTGGGATCTGATCCCGTATTTGCATTAAACTTGCCGTACTCACGGTAGGTATTTGTACGATTTGTCACCGTCTCTTATGCTACAAACACGGACCTTTGGCCAAATGTAAAATGGTCCGCGTATGACCAACAAAATCCGAACGGAATGAGGCGGCTCTCGTCTTCCCCCAACCACACGTGTGGGAATATCAATAAGACCTTCGTGAGTCACGTTTGGACCTTGGGTTCGCCTCAACCATGGTCATCGCCTGACCCACATCGTAGGCCTATAGCCGGCTATCTCTGTACACATCTTTATTTTGGAATATAGTCCCGGGACACTTTTCCGCTGCCCTTCGGCACCGGAAATATTAATGATGCCCACGCAAGCCTCGTTTGGACTGCGGGAAGCGCCCCCGAAATGGTCCTGACTCGATCTCGCACCGGGCCAATAAACTCACTGATTTCCGATCACTCTAACCGGGATTCAAACGAATGTCTCCTGTCCCTTTGAACAATAAACTTGCCGTACCCCCGGCATACATATGCTCCGATTTTCTCGTGACGATTACGCGATTCACAAGCCGGACACTCGTCCGAACATCAAATGGTCAACACACGACTCACATGATCTCGAATGCTTTCTTCTCACCCTCGCACGGGGATTTCAATGTTTCCTAATAGACTTTTCACGCAACTAATTTTCTGGCCATGAGGCCCCTTTTCCTGGCAATTAATCAAGGGTGTTCCCCTCTCTGAGGGGATGTAAATAACGCCGTGACCTTTATGGCGCGGCGGGTTTCAGTCCCGACACGAACCACACAATCGTCTGATTAGTGAGATCGAGCGCACAATAAATCGTCACTTTGTGACTGGCACGCCCTCGCACTAAATAGAAGAATTAACCCCGATCAACAAATGAACCGATTCCCCTTCAAATTTTAGTGCGTCCACAGGTCCCACTTCGGACCATCTCCATCATCACCGGTTTGCCTACGGGCCCTAGAGTGCACCAAGCGGGTGAGTCCGCTCGAGTGAAGTTGCCGGTCCGTTGCATTGCTTGCTTTCTAGGTCTGAGGGGTCTTCGGTCTTGTGGCTATCACCCCCAAGGTGGTGTCACATCAGGCCGAGCATAGAAATGGAGCTGATGACCATTGACCAGGCATTATCAAGCGACTGGCGGACCCCATATATATCCTGGCTCTGGGATTCTCGAGATCCCTCTAACCCTCGGGACGCTCGAAGACTTAAGTATCAAGCTCGGTGCTTCGTCATCTTAGACGATGCTTTGTACTAAAGGTCTTTTTTCGGTCCCCTCCTTAAGTGCCTCGGTATCGAGGAAGCCAGCCGAGCAATTCAAGAGGTCCACGAAGGCATCTACGGTGCACATCAAGGAGGAAGAGCGCTCGCCAGGATCTTGTTGCGACAAGGCTACTGGTGGCCCACTCTGTAATGAGACTGCTCGGCCTACGTACAAAGGTGCGACTGATGCCAACATTTCGATCATTTGGTCCATCAACTTGCCTCACAGCTCGTCACCCTTACCGAGCCATACCATTTTGCTCGGTGGGGGATCGACATCTTAGGGCCGTTTCCCACGGCCCAAGCCCAGAAGAAGTTCGTCATCGTCACCATTGATTATTTTACGAAATTGATTGAAGCCGAAGCCACCGCTAGGATTACTGAGTCGGTCGTATGGAGCTTCGTGTGGAAATCGATCATCTGTCATTTTGGCATCCCCCGAGTGATTGTTAGCGATAATGGTCGGCAATTTGATTCCCATTACTTTAGGAACAAATGCGCCGACCTTCACATTCACAACCACTTCACTTCGATAGCCCACCCTTAGGCTAACGGACTGGTCAAAAATGCCAACAAAACTATACTAAAAGGCATTAAGGCAAGGCTCGGTAAGACCAAGGGTAACTGGGTCGAGGAATTTCCAAACGTACTATGGTCGCACCGAACTACTCCAAGAACCGCCACCGGCGAGACTCCTTTCCAGTTGGTGTACGGCACGGACGCCGTGATTCCTTTGGAAGTCAGCATCCCATCTCTCTGAGTCATCAACTTCTCGCCCGAGGCAAATGATCAAAAATTGGTAGAAATCCTCGATATGACAAGCGAGATAAGGGAGATCGCGAGCATCCGAGCCATGGAATATCAGCGGTGCCTTACTCGATATTACGACGCCAAAGTCTGAGATAGACATTTCCATCTAGGAGACTTCGTCCTAAGAAAAGCCAAAGCCTCTCGACCACTAGCGGCGGTGGGGAAGCTGGCCCCTAATTGGGAAGGCCCCTACCAAGTGGTCGAGACGCTCGGGAAAGGGGCATATCGATTGTCTACCATGGAAGGAACGCCTATACCCCGGACATGGAATGTAACAACATTACGAAAGTTCTATTTTTGAGCTTTTCACAAACATGTAAGCAACAAATGGCGACAATTTTCTTTTCATTAATGTCTCTTCATACATTAGATAGGCCACAGCCAATACAGTGCGTATCAAAAGCAAAAATACTACATCCACTGGTACTACAACAAGAACTGGTGACTCGGCGCGGACATGGCTAGCACCCCCAGGTCGAGCCACTGACTCTACCTAGTGTAGAAACTGGCTCAGATAACGGGGTAGTTGACCTTGTTCGCTCGGGAAACTCAGAAAAAAAGGTATCAGAGGAAGGAAAGGAAGAAAAATAAGTGAAATCCTCCTCTGCCAACTCTTTGGAAGGAGGATGGAAGCCGAACAGAAAGCAAGCACCTCCAAGTGATGCGAGCAAGGATGAAGGCATCCTCCAAAGAGTGAAAGAAGAGGGAAGAAGTTGGTTGAAGAGCAGAAGAGGGAGAAAGAAGGGGGGGCGGCGGGGATGGAAGAGGAGGGAGAAGCGGGCAAAGGTGAGGAAGGAGTAGGGCGAGGCCACCGTGTCGGACGCCCTACTTCCTTGAACCTCCCTCCGCTTCTACCTTCCTCCTAAGTGTTAAACAGGAGGACGGTGAGCTAGAAGGGGAGGGGATGAATAGATCACCGTTTAAAAAAAAATTTGACTGAGTCGTGGCAGGACCCTTAACCAATATAACGTAATTCACGAGCGCAGAACATAAATGACTCAAAATTTCATCAGCACATATGCACAACCACCTAGCGAGCAGTCAGACCAAGATTTCAATCATCAACATTCACATTTACTTAATGAAGCCAGACAAAATCATAAGGAAGATAGATGCGCACAACCATACAATGGAGAACAGGAGATTTAGATGGTTCAGTCTGCAACCTGCAGACTTACGTCCATCCCTCACTCAAGGCCGAGTGAGGCTTCCTTTCACAAGAAAGAACCGCAGACTCAGTCTGCCTACAACACGCTGATCCACAGCTTGGGGATCGAAATCCCTATAGAAGCTGAACACACAGCTTGCACCCAGGTCTCACACCCCAAGACCTGACCCAGAGATAACTCTCCCTTCCTCTTAGACAAGAGGGAACCCAGCAGTGACTCACCCTCACTGCAATTTAGAGACGCTGTCTCTCTTCCTCCACAGCCGGAGGGAACAACCCAGATAGCCTCCTCACTATCTGAACACAGCAACCCCGGAGACCACCTCCCTTCCTCTGATCTGATTCAGAAGGAATCACAATGCAACCCAGAGGATCCACCTCTCTTCCTCTACACCTAGAGGGAACGATAAAACAGAGTATCGGAATTTAAGAACAAACAACTGAAAACATAAAGAAATATCGAAGACAATCGAACGGAGAAACAATGTAGCTTCTTAAAGAAGCATAGACAAAACATAGCAGAAAATCATCCTCTCCTTCAACACTCTCTCTCTTCCAGGTACGCTCAACGAATGGATCAGGATGGTTCCTCCTCTCCTTCCTCTCGCTCTGGCCTCACCCTTTTCCTTGTGGCTTCGGCAGCTTTTCAAGAGCAGAAACCTTCATATATATATCCAACCTCACGAGAGAGTGAGGGTTTGGGAGACACGCGCGAAGACATGCTTCCAGATGAATCGAGCCACATGTTAGACGATTATTCCCTCGGATCACGTGCTCACATGATTGGAATAAAGTTCCAATTTGTCTTTAAGTCCCTGTAAGGTTTCAGAGAACATTCAGTCAATCTCAGAAATATTCAAGTCATAAATTGTTCACACATATTGCATGGGACTTATCAATGGACAGAAGAACGCGTCAACGCACTAAAGCCAAGGCGTTAACGCAATGGATATAAGGAGAACAGGTGCCTTGACAAAACACACTAATGCGTCAACGCATTAGTTGACAACGTTGACCCTTCTGCTGGGTGGTTGATCAAAAGAACCTTTGGTCAAAAACTCAAGGCGTCGACGCTTCCATTGTGTAGCGTCGCCTCAGCTCCTTGGGCGAGACGCACAATATCTTGGTAACAAGCCAATGCGTCAACGCTTCAGGTGACAGCGTCGACTCAGCTTCATAGGCGAGACGCTCAAGCCCTTGGCACAAAGCAAATGCGTCAACGCTTCCATCGTGCAGCGTCGACTCAACTTCATATGCGAGACGCTCAAGCCCTTGGCACCAAGCCAATGCGTCTACGCTTCCATCGTGCAGCGTCGACGCAGTGGACAAAACAGCAAGCGAAAGACGCACTAATGCGTCTACGCAGCCAGCCAAGTGCGTCAACGCACTAAATGTACAGAACCCATATAATCAAGACAATTAAGTATGAGCTCATGGGTGTACATGATAGAGGAGCATCAAAACAGAAAAGCATGATGAAAAAGCATTTGATCTATAGATGTGCATGCAAGACAACAACATTAGATCCTGAGAATATTTAGACAATTCAGGATCTTTATCATTCATTTAGGAGCATCAAGATGATTATCATAAAAATAATTTGATTCATAGTGTTAGTCATCATCAAAACTACAGAGATGCAACAATCTCCCCTTTTTTGATGATGGCAACACCATGAGTCAAATTTAGTGAAAGGAGAAATACCAACTTAAAACATTCTCAATAAAGGCAGCAATGGTGACCTCTCAAGGCCTGAACAGGCCTGAACTCACAGCACTCATCATTTTTTATAAAAATTCCAAAACCTTCCTTCCACTAGCTGGCTACAAAAACACCTCTTTACTCCCCCTTTCAACCTACCCCCTTTCAGACTTCTCCCCTTCCTCCCCTTCTCAGACTTTTCAACCTTCTCCCCCTTTGACATCATCAAAACAAGGAGAAAGAGAGATGTTGACGCTGGACTGATGAGAAAAGATGGAGAAGATTCCAACAGTAGACACTCATTGTCAAACCTTAGATGCTTAAGTGGGGCTGTAAGGTCCAGTGAAGAATCTTGGAGTTCTGGTAAGAGAAAGAGATTCAGAATAAACTTGAAGTTTATCAACTTACTGTGATTATGAGAGAAGAGCAAGTGGCAACAAGTATGACTGAGGTAGCTGTTAAGGCTTGTCAAAGAGACAACAAGAGTTTGAACCACTAAGACAGCCTGTAGGCATTGAGGACAAACAGACCAGGCAGAGAAAGCAGTTATAGAGTGTATTCGGCCAGTTACACTTTTGACATGTATGCACCTTGGTCAGAGGCCAGCATCCTCAGTTACTCAGTGTGAGAGTCTCATCACTTCTCAATTAGAGAACACAGATAGTGACCATTAGTTGTTACATGAGGAGACGTCTTGATCAGAGGCCAAAATCCCCAGTTACTCACCATATTGTCATCATTGCTCTGCCAAGCATAATTTTGAACTGTATTTCTTTCTTTTGATTTTGTTTATGAGAACTGATACCTCATGACATAGGAAATTCTCATTTCATTGATGGGATTCCTAGTTTCTCAGTATGCAATTTTAATCACAGATCAGTTTAACTAGCTCAACAAGGGTTGTTTGAAGACAAAACCCAGGGCAAATATTAGAGGTCTTATCAGGATGTCCAATGAGAACCTCATAAACAGAAACCATTTCTTACAAGTCTAGCTTATTCATGAGTCATGCAACAAAGTAAGAGGATATACTTGTGAAGGTTAGTCTTAGCCTCTTAAGACTTACTAGAAGAGGATTCTAGCTGGATTTTAATTGCACAAACTTAAGAATGTAGGAAATGAATGAGGTTCTATTAAGAGGAATATTCAATATCAATTCTAACATTTTAATCCAGCAATAACACCCATCTTTCAAGCGTTTCTAATTAGTCAAGCTCCCCCTCTCTAGTAGCTCTATCTCCCATTCTACCCAGAAAATAGCAGAGAAGCAGAATTGACAATACTCAAGGCACACACCCGCTCCCCCTCACATAGGGACCCCCACCAGAAAGACTATGACAAAACTACCACAAAATTTATGGAAATACATGAACCAGAATTCATTGCCTCAAAACAGTCAGAGTTTGTAAATACCAAGTTCTCTTCTCAAAGAAGTGAATTTTTCAATATCTAGAGGTTTTGTAAAAATATCAGCAATTTGATCTGCAGTCCCAACATGAATTAATTCAAATGTTCTATTTGCAATTTCATTTCTGATAAAGTGGTGCCTGATTTCAATGTGTTTTGTTCGTGAGTGTAAAACAGGATTCTTTGCAATGTTTATGGCACTAGTGTTATCACAAAAGATGGGAGTGCAACCTGTCTCTACTTGGTAATCCTAAAGTTGATGCTTGATCCAGATAACCTAAGTGCCACAGCTGCTTGCAGCCACGTATTCAGCCTCAACAATGGAAAGAGCCACTGAATGTTGTTTCTTTGAACTCCAAGAAACTAGGCATCCTCCTAAGAATTGGCAGTGGCCACTGGTGCTCTTCCTATCTAGCTTACACCCAGCAAAGTCTGCATCAGTGTATGCAACTAAATCTAATGTGCGTGAAGCAGGATACCATAAGCCTAATGTATGTGTGGCAAACAGATATCTAAAGATTCTTTTTACAGCAGACAAATGTAGTTCAGTAGGCCTAGACTGATATCTTGCACATAAACCAACACTGAATTGTATGTCTGGCCTAGAGGCAGTTAAGTACAAGAGGGATCCGATCATACCTCTGTAGAGTTTTTCATCCACTTGTTTACCTGACTCATCTGCATTAAGGGTCATGCTTGTGCTCATTGGGGTGGAAATTTGCTTCAGGTTAGTCATCCCAAACCTTTTTAGGATATGCAGCGTGTACTTGGTTTGGTGGAAGAAACAGCCATCTGTCATTTGATTTATCTGAACTATGATGAGATCTTGTCTTGAATTCTTAGTGAATAAGGTTTGGTCAACTTTACCTCTGTTATATCCTTTATTCAGTAAGAAACTGGTCAGCCTTTCATACCAGGCCCGAGGAGCCTGCTTTAATCCATACAGAGCCTTGTTTAACCTGAAAACTTGATCAGGTTTAGTCAAAAACTGAAAACCAGGAGGTTGTTCAACATAAACTTCTTCTTTTAAAATTTCATTCAAGAAAGCACTCTTAACATCCATTTGTTGAAGTTTTATGTTGTTTGAACAAGCAAATGCTAATAGAATTCTGATAGCCTCCATTCTAGCTACTGGAGCAAAGGATTCATCAAAGTCCACTCCATACTCCTGACTGTAGCCTTTAGCTACAAGTCTAGCTTTATTCCTAGAGATGACACCTTCTTCATTCAGTTTGTTCTTAAAAACCCATTTTGTTCCTATTATATTGAAATTTTCAGGTCTAGGTACAAGTTCCCAGACATTGTTTCTATCAAATTGCCCTAGTTCTTCACACATGACAGTTACCCAATTCTCATCACTTAAGGCTTCTTCAATGGTCTTAGGCTCAATTTGAGAAACTAAAGCAATTAAGTCATGATTCTGAACATTTCTGAAATGAGATCTTGTCCTAGGGGGATCATTAAGACTACCAATAATATTGGTTACAGGGTGGTCTTTTAAAACTCTGACATTTGTTGAGGACTCACCTTGTTCGGTTGTACTTACTGGGTTCAGATCAGTGGGTTCTTCAGCCGGTTGTACTTCCTCCTCTTGCATTTGATTCAGGAACTCTCCATCATGACCTGTAGACCTGTTATCATCATTTAGACTGCTAGAGATTTTTGTTTCATCAAAAATAACATGAGGGGTTTCCTCTACAGTCCTATCAGTTTTATTAAAGACCCTGAAGGCCCTAGATGTTTCAGAGTATCCTAGGAATATTCCTGGAATACTTCTAGCATCAAATTTATCTAAGTCTCTCTTGTGGTTATTATGAATAAAGCATTTTGAATCAAAAATTTTGAAATATGAGACATTAGGCCTCTTACCTTTCAGGAGTTCATATGGTGTTTTCTTATGTATGGGTCTTACCAAAGCTCTATTAAGTATATAGCAGGCTGTGTTTACCGCTTCTGCCCAAAAGCTCTTAGGTAGCTGACTCTCCATTAGTAGTGTTCTTGCCATTTCCACTATTGATCGATTCCTTCTCTCCACAATTCCATTCTGCTCTGGGGTCCTGGGAGAAGAAAATTTGTGAGTCAGTCCCTCCTTATCACAGAAGCTAGAGAATGAGGAGTTCTCAAACTCTCCTCCATGATCTGATTGGATAACAGTGATCTTGTGCCCTATATGTTTTTGCTTATTGAAAAAATGCTCAAATTTTTGAAAAGCATCATTCTTATTTGCCAAGAAAAACAGCCATGCAAATCTAGAGTAGTCATCGACAATGACAAAACCAAATCTCTTACCATTTAGACTCAGGGTTCTGGTAGGACCAAAGAGATCCATGTGCAAGTGTTCCATGATCTTAGTTGACAAGCTCTCAGACCTAATTTTAAAAGAAGCTCGAGTTTGCTTGCCTAGAGTACAGGCCTCGCAAATCTTCGAAACTGATTTGAACTTTAAGCGAGGCATGCCTCTAACTAAATCAAATTTAGCTAATTTATGCAAGGTGTTAAAGCTAGCATGGCCTAGTCGCCTATGCCAGTCAAACATGTTATTCTCTGAATCAGCAGTGAGACACAGATTAGACTCAGACTCAGCATCAAGATCCACAATATAGACATTATTGACTCTATTTGCAATGAACTTTATTTTATCGAAGTTTGGTTCTAAAATTTTGCAAGCATGCTCATCAAAAAGAACCTTGTGACCCTTGTCACACAACTGACTAATACTCAATAAATTGTGTTGCAGACCTTCAACCAACAAGACTTTCTCAACAGAGTTGGAGGTTTTCTTACCGATGGTTCCGGTCCCAATGATTTGGCCTTTATTTTTACCTCCAAACTTAACTGACCCTCCTGCTTTCAATTCAAGCTTGCTGAACTTTCTTTGATCCCCTGTCATGTGCCTCGAGCAGCCACTGTCGAGATACCACTTGTTGTTCTCGGCTGCTAGGCTCACCTGCACAATAACAATTTAAGTTGTGTGCTTTGGAACCCAAGGTAAACTGGGTCCAAAAATACCGTTCAATTCATTAATCACAGTCTTAGGAATCCAGATCTGTTTTAGCCCCTTTTTCTTCCTGTGCTGAGAGTTGACAGTTTTGTTATTAATGTGCATTTCATTTGTTTCTTTTTGTTTCTCAAGGTGTGTCCAGTCTCTGTTGATAAAGGTTTGGGTCCCAGCCAGACCATAATTTTTAACCTGTCTAGATGAAGGCATTTTATTGTCAGTATTCTGTGTGTAGTTAGACTTTCCCATGTTTCTTTTAAAATAGCCCATTCTTTTATTAGAGTCATAGTTGTTGAATTGACAAACACCTTGCTTCTGGTGCGTGGGCTTGTTGAATTTCTTGAAGATATTTTTTCCAAAATCACCCTGTTGTCTATGGATGTTCTTCTGTTGTTCAGTAGTTTTGGAACTGGATGTAATGTCCAATTTTTCTTTTCCTTTCTCAGTGCAGAAGGTAGTGGTTTTTACCCCAAATGCTTCCTTCTTACTTGGGTTGAAACCCAACCCCTCTCTGTTAAAGTTTACTTTGGTGCCTAACAAAGCATTCAAATTACTCTTTCCCAAAACAAACTTCTCAAGGGTTTTCTTCTTATCTTCCAACTCCTTCTGCAGACATATATTGTTTTCCAGCAATTCATCATTGACCCTTTTAACAGCTTCATACCCTTCCCTGAGTAAGTCATTTTGTCTCAGGTTTTCTTCAGTATGTTGATTGGTTTCATCAAGCTGTTTTCTTAGTTTTTCAAGCTCCTTTTTAACAAGATTGTTCTCATTTCTTACATTTTCCATTTGATCTAATTCAGCTATCAGTTTGGAATTTTCTGTCTTGATGAGTTCTTGTTCTTCATTAACCACATTGAGTTTGCGTTTAGTGACTCTATGTTCTTTAGCTAAGGCATTGTACATATCTAGCAGTTCACCATACTTATCTTCCCAGTCATCAATAGAGTAAGTCACAAAGGGATTGATCACCTCATTTTCCTCGTCGGCCATCAGACATACTCCTTCAGTCTCCTTTCCTGAGGAGTTAGTCTCTGAGTCTTCTTCTTCATCGCTCCAAGTGCATACCATAGCTTTTGGCTTTTTCTTGTACACTTTGGAGCTTTTCTTATGGTAATCCAGTGTCTTCTTCTGAAGCTCAGGGCAATCTTGCTTCACGTGCCCAAGGTTCCTGCAATGATAACACATCACACTTTTAGCATTCCTATCCTTGTCATTGCCATTGTTTGGATATTTACCTGATGAGTAATTTCTTCTTCTCCCATATGATTTTCCCTTCAGTTTCAGAAATTTCCTGAACTGTCGTGTGAGCAGAGCTTTTTCACTCCTGTCAAGGTCTGGAATTTCATCAGAGTCTCCACTGCTGCTGCTGCTGCTGCTACTGCTGCTGCTGTTGCTGCTACTACTACTATGTCGTTCAACTTTAAGAGCAACATTCTTGCCCTTTCTGTCACTTCCTTCTCCTGTTTTTTTGAGATTCATCTCATAGGTCATAAGAGACCCTATGAGTTCAGTGACAGTCATGGTTGTTAAATCCTTCGATTCCTCTATCACAGTGGCCTTTGTGTGCCGCGCTGGAGTCAAAGATCTCAAGATCTTCCTGACTATATCCCCTTCAGATATTTCCTTTCCAAACCCCTTGAGGCTGTTTGTGATCAGTGACAGCCTAGCGTACATATCAGTCGCGCTCTCCTCTGACTTCATCTTAAATAATTCATACTCAGAGGTTAGGTAGTTTACCTTGGTAGCTCTGACCTGAGAGGTACCCTCGTAAATCAGCGCTAGTTCATCCCACATCTTCTTAGCTATCTTGCACGATGAAATTCGGGCATATTATTCAGGGTGAACTGCGCACTGGATGATGTTGAGCGCAGACCAGTTCAGTCCGGATAATTTGACTTGTTCTTCAGACCACATCTCCTCATTCGGAGGTAAATCATAAGGTCCAGTTGTAATGACTCTCCACAGCTTGTGGCTCTGAGATCGGATGAAAACTTCCATCCTGTTTTTCCAAAAGAAATAATTAGAGCCACCAAAATATGGGGGACGGGAGATTGACTGTCCTTCAGCTATGTAGCTGCGAGGACCAATGGTTCCAGGATTACCCTGGTCGTTGGACCACATCTCGGGTAAACCTGCTCTGATACCAACTGTTAAATAGGAGGACGGTGAGCTAGAAGGGGAGGGGATGAATAGATCACCGTTTAAAAAATATTTGACTGAGTCGTAGCAGGACCCTTAACCAATATAACGTAATTCACGAGCGTAGAACATAAATGACTCAAAATTTCATCAGCACATATGCACAACCACCTAGCGAGCAGTCAGACCAAGATTTCAATCATCAACATTCACATTTACTTAATGAAGCCAGACAAAATCATAAGGAAGATAGATGCGCACAACCATACAACGGGGAACAGGAGATTTAGATGGTTCAGTCTGCAACCTGCAGACTTACGTCCATCCCTCACTCAAGGCCGAGTGAGGCTTCCTTTCACAAGAAAGAACCGCAGACTCAGTCTGCCTACAACACGCTGATCCACAGCTTGGGGATCGAAATCCCTACAGAAGCTGAACACACAGCTTGCACCCAGGTCTCACACCCCAAGACCTGACCCAGAGATAACTCTCCCTTCCTCTTAGACAAGAGGGAACCCAGCAGTGACTCACCCTCACTGCAATTTAGAGACGCTGTCTCTCTTCCTCCACAGCCGGAGGGAACAACCCAGATAGCCTCCTCACTATCTGAACACAGCAACCCCGGAGACCACCTCCCTTCCTCTGATCTGATTCAGAAGGAATCAAATTGCAACCCAGAGGATCCACCTCTCTTCCTCTACACCTAGAGGGAACGATAAAACAGAGTATCAAAATTTAAGAACAAACAAATGAAAACATAAAGAAATATCAAAGACAATCGAACGGAGAAACAATGTAGCTTCTTAAAGAAGCATAGACAAAACATAGCAGAAAACCATCTTCTCCTTCAACACTCTCTCTCTTCCAGGTACGCTCAATGAATGGATCAGGATGGTTCCTCCTCTCCTTCCTCTCGCTCTGGCCTCACCCTTTTCCTTGTGGCTTCGACAACTTTTCAGGAGCAGAAACCTTCATATATATATCCAACCTCACGAGAGAGTGAGGGTTTGGGAGACACGCGCGAAGACATGCTTTTAGATGAACCGAGCCACGTGTTAGATGATTATTCCCTTGGATCACGTGCTCACATGATTGGAATAAAGTTCCAATTTGTCTTTAAGTCCCTGTAAGGTTTCAGAGAACATTCAGTCAATCTCAGAAATATTCAAGTCATAAATTGTTCACACAGATTGCACGGGACTTATCAAAGGACAGAAGAACGCGTCAACGCACTAAAGCCAAGGCGTTAACGCAATGGATATAAGGAGAACAGGTGCCTTGACAAAACACACTAATGCGTCAACGCATTAGTTGACAGCGTTGATGCTTCTGCTGGGTGGTTGATCAAAAGAACCTTTGGTCAAAAACTCAAGGCGTCAACGCTTCCATTGTGTAGCGTCGCCTCAGCTCATTGGGCGAGACGCACAATATCTTGGTAACAAGCCAATGCGTCAACGCTTCAAGTGACAGCGTCGACTCAGCTTCATAGGCGAGACGCTCAAGCCCTTGGCACAAAGCCAATGCGTCAACGCTTCAGGTGACAGCGTCGACTCAGCTTCATAGGCAAGACGCTCAAACCCTTGGCACTAAGCCAATGCGTCAACGCTTCCATCGTGCAGCGTCGACTCAACTTCATATGTGAGACGCTCAAGCCCTTGGCACCAAGCCAATGCGTCTACGCTTCCATCGTGCAGCGTCGACGCAGTGGACAAAACAGCAAGCGAAAGACGCACTAATGCGTCTACGCAGCCAGCCAAGTGCGTCAACGCACTAAATGTACAGAACCCATATAATCAAGACAAGTAATTATGAGCTCATGGGTGTACATGATAGAGGAGCATCAAAATAGAAAAGCATGATGAAAAAGCATTTGATCCATAGATGTGCATGCAAGACAACAACATTAGATCCTGAGAATATTTAGATAATTCAGGATCTTTATCATTCATTTAGGAGCATCAAGATGATTATCATAAAAATAATTTGATTCATAGTGTTAGTCATCATCAAAACTACAGAGATGCAACACTAAGATGGTGGCGACGGTCCGGCGGTCGGGAACAGGCACGCTGCTACGCGCTGTCCCTTCTTGCATGCCGCCCGCCCATCGCTGTCCATTCTTCCATGCCGAAGTAGCACGAGCGCCTGCGGAGGCCGCCAGGATTATCATCTTCCGAATCACCTCTCATGTTTTGTTGATAACTCCCCAGCACGGAGACAAGCAATTCGCAAGAAGGGAGAAAAAGGAAGAATTGCAAGAAAAGCCTTAAGCATTGAAGAGAAGTGGAGGTGCCCTCCGGGACCTTTCTTATAGGCCGGCAGGGGGAACACTCGCCTTAAGTGATCCTCCCCTCAAAAAAATGCGAAAGGCGACAACCCTTCCCCAAGGGACAGTTGCTTCATCCCTCTCTCCAATGACCTCTCCCTGGGAACGCGCGAAGTGGCAAGTCATGGAAGGCATGGAAAGTCAGAAAGGCGCCAGTACTGCGACAGTCGCCGCACGCGAGATATCCGCAAATAAAATACCCACCTTTTTAATAACTGCAGATCCGGTGGTCAAATCACGCAAAAGGCGGTGAGAAACAGTCAACTCTGTACTAAATACTACTGCCATTACATATCGCAAGGGACAATCTTACATGGCAACAAAAAAGAGAGAGAAAGGTTACAAAAGAGCTGGCGCATCGAACTCGTTTTCCTCCTAACCTATGGAACCATGAGGACTCTGAGAGGCCCGCAGCCTTTCTTGAGGTTCGACAGTTGGATGATCCTCAGCGCCAGGCGATTTGCCCCCGATACCCTCGGTGACGGCCGGTCCAGACACTGACCCCACTTTGTTGGATATTGTGTTTTGATGATGACAAACACTATAAGTCTCATATGTTTGATGTCATATGTGTTTACTTCATACAGTAGTTGTTTCATGCATTAACTGTGACATGCAGTCTGAACTCAATGATTTTGATGATAGCATATCATGAATATGTGTCTGAATGATTGGTCTGAATGATTGTTCTGCCTTGGGCATATGGATGTGTTATCCTGCATTAGTGCATTGCTCAACTACTTTCTATATGGGCTTCACTCTAAGTTAGTACATTGCTCAACTGCTTTCTATATGGGCTTCACTCTAACGCAGTACATTGCTGGAACAAGCCTGTACATCGTTTGGGTTGTGCATCCAGCGTCTTAAGGTTAAGTCTATACATCGCTCACTTGCTTGATCATTAAGTCTGCACATTGTTGGCCATTGCACACGAAGTCTGTACAGCACTCGCCATCGTGCTACTGCTAAGTCTACACATTGGCCAAGTGTGTAAAGAGTCCTTTGCATCGTGTGCATTCCTTATTAAAGTCTATACATTCTCATCCGTTTTAGTTAACGTCTCATGCTGTTCAAGTCTACCGTGTCTAGAAATCTATACATCGTCCGTCTCATCCTGCGTCTCAATTCGTTTGAGCATTCACTGTACAAGTCTGTACATGGTCTCTGCACTGTAGATACACGGACTCAAAGTCCATACAGTGGACTGTTGCATGGTCTGCAATGTCTATACATTGCTGGCCGCCTGCACGTAGCAAGTCTATACAACTCTGGGAACCTGCACGCAAAGTCTGTACAACCCAAGTCTGTACATCCGATCGTCCCATGCATTGTCGCTTGCATCGTTTGGCAAAGTCTATGCATTGGTCGGTGGTAAGTCTGTACACTGCCTACACTGCATGCTCTAATAATCATCATCAAAGTCTATACATTGACAGCACTGTGCAAGTCTATACATTGATTCACTGTTCATGCCTTCACTCAAAGTCTGTACAGCGTGCAGCATGTCTGTCTCAAGTCATTTCTTCAAGTCTGTACATTCCCAGTCTTTACCTACGTTCAGAACCCCAAGTTTATACATTGGTAAAGTCTACACATTGGCCTTCAAGCTTCCAAGTCTATACATTGGTTCAAGCTTCCAAGTTTGTACATTGGCCTTCAAGCATCCAAGTCTGTACATTGGTTCAGGCCTTCCAAGTCTGTACATTGGTTCAAGCTTCCAAGTCTGTACATTGGCCTTCAAGCTTCCAAGTCTGTACATTGGTTCAGGCCTTCCAAGTCTATACATTGGTTGAAGCTTCCAAGTCTGTACATTAGCCTTCAAGCTTCCAAGTCTGTACATTGGTTCAGGCCTTCCAAGTCTATACATTGCTTCAAGCTTCCAAGTCTGTACATTGGCCTTCAAGATTTCAAAATCTATACATTGGCAGCTGAACCGTGAAGTCTATACATTGTCTGATCATCCATTCTTTGAAGTCCATACATTGGTCTTCACTTCAAGTCTGTACAGCCTACTTTGTCGTTCAAAGTACAAAGTCTATACACTGGAGTCGTCTACTGCAGGGACAGCATGTCTGTACATTGGGTTCTCATGCATGTTAACATCAAGTCTATACACTCGTTACTCTCATGCATGTCAACACCAAGTCTGTACACTGCATCACCTGCTCATGCATGTCAACACCAAGTCTGTACACTGCATCACCTATTCATGCATTGCCTTCACGCCATCAAGTATGTACATTGCATCGTTTGATCATGCATTGTCTAAACAAGTCTTTATACTCGTCCTCCTTCACACGACCAACTCTATACATCCATATGAGCATTGTGCATTGATCAAGCCAAAATCTATACACTCGCTAGTGTGCATATGCATAGTCTATACATTGCTCATGCATCTTTACTTAAAGTCTATACATCCGTATGCTCCTTTATCATGCATGCGTTATAGCAAGTATATACATCCTCTGCCAGTCTTCAGCAAAGTCTGAACATTTCTTCAGCGTTGGCTTCAGCCAAGTCTATACATCGACTGGCTGTCTTCAGCAGAGTCTGAACATTGCATCATTGTGCATATGCATTGTTAAGTCTATACATTGCCTGCTAAGTAAAGTATGTACAACCTGTGTTGATATTGTTCATCGACTGAACTCTTCATTAATCTTGCAGGTGACTGGGCATGTGATCCGAGGCTGGCGCCTGGCACGTGATCCAAGATGCTGAGAAGCCGCCACGTGGACTGAAGCACACACGCCCTAGCTGCTGCTTGATCCACACGAAGGCTCTGTCCCTATAAAGGGTCTCTTTGCCCCTTCGAAGCATAAGCTAAAAAAAGAGAAGAAAATCCCCCAAAAGGAAGAACGAAGAGGAGTGAGCCTGAGCAGAAGATTAGACAGAGCAGAGAGAGATTGTGAAAAGAGAAGCCGTGAAAGCAGAGAGTGATTGAAGAAGAGAAAGAGATAGAGAGTTAGAGGAGAAGAAGCAATGCTACTTGAAGATTTGTTCCTGCTGGACCGTGGATCATATCTAGGCCAGTCAGCTCTATTTGAGAGCCACAGTTATGCTACCATCTTTACAGTTTTCTGATTACTGTATTTCCCCTTTCTTGGTTTCGTTTACATTTCTTTGTGTTTCTCCCGATTGCCCTGTGGGGGATCGGGTTCCTCCTGTGGTTTCAGGAGAAGGGAGATTTGTTTCTCCAGGTTGCTGGTGACTTAGTGTCATCAGTGGTTCCCTCCATTGTGGAGGAAGAGAGGTCCGAGACCTCTAGTTTACAGGTGACTTGGTGTCACCTGTGCTTCCCTCTGGGTTTCAGAGGAATAGAGACTTGGGACTCTAGGTTCCCCTCCGGTTTGGAGGAAGGGAGGATTGGTCCTCCGGTTTTGGTCTTGTGGGTTGCAAGTCCAGGTGTTCCCTCCTGGTCTGGAGGAAGAGAGACTGTGTGTCTCTAGTTTCCAAGTGTCTAGGAGTCACTTGGGGTGTCCCTCCGGTTGGGAGGAAGAGGGGAGGTTGTTCCCCTGGTCAAGCTGTTTGGCAGCTCTTGTTTGCAGACTGAGTCTGCTGTTTCTTGCATTGCTAGTGGAAGCCTCACTCCGATTTGGAGTGAGGGGTGGACGTAGGTCTTGGTGACCGAACCACCTAAAAATATCCTGTGCAGTGGTTTGATCTGTGATTTCTGTTTCTGCTTTCGCTAGATGATTGCATTGGGTCGATATGGTTTGATTGCACTGACTGTGTGATTGTTATCGCTAGATGGTTGCTAGGACCGTGATTCCCTTGGCTGTCCTAGTGACCAATCGGGTTTGCATCCTTGATGTTTGAGCGTTTGTCCATCGACCCTGTGAGTATCTCTTCATACGTTTTTTAATTTGGCCAAAAATCTTTAGTAGATCCATTCACCCCCCCTCTAGATCTCCGTTGTCGTCTTATCCGCACCCAACATGTGGTATCAGAGCAGGTTGATGTGCATTGGATCCAACGATCCGCAGCAGTTCCTGCATCTTTTTTGGTGCATTTCAGAGTGGCTTTCTTGTGCTCGTTGTTTTGCCTCCCTGTCTTGTGCCATGCATTGCTCATCTGGTTTTGGTGTATTTATCATATCTCGATGACTTATCCACCAATCTTTAGAGGTAATGATTTTGATCAATGGCTTGAAAAGCTGCATCGGTATGTGAGGACATTGGATCCGAATATGTGGAAGTTAATCTCACACGGTCCTCACATACCACCAAAGAAAGAGTCCAAATGGACTGACAGTCACAGATCAAAACATGGAGAGAATCAGAGAGTTTTGAATCTAATGAAAGAAGCTACTGACAAGGCTCTACATTCTTGTTTTTATGACTGCAGGTCCGCCAAGGAGATTTTGGAGAAGCTAAAGCTCACCAAGGATCACAACACATGCCTGATGGCTGACAAGAGCGACCATAGCTGATGTGAAACAAGATTGGGAGGGGGTGGCCTTCTTCAACCTTCAGATCATTGTCGCGCTATAGGTTCCTAGCGCCTTCATGAAGATCGCGCTAGGACGATATGGCGCCTTCTCAGACAGCAGCCGGACGATGAAGTTGGACTTAGGGGCGCTCGTGGATGACTTCGGGGGAGTGATTCACAAGGGGAGGGCACATAGGAGAGTGGATATGACACGGGGGGGGATCTTAAACAAAACAAGGGGACCCTAAACATCGATTAAACTAACCTATTGCTAGCTAGGATAACTTGGTGAAGGTGGGAGCGGGGGTGGGCGACGAGGGAGAAAGGGGCATGGCAGGGCGAGCTAGGACCAGTAGGGTGTTGGCTGGGGCATCACACCCGATCCCATCGCAGGACCGGAGCAACCAATCTCCGTCGTGGCCATAGCAACGTCGTTGGCGTGGGTGGAGGGCGTCGATCATCGGTGGAGGAAGAACAGAGCCCGAATGGGGCCTCACACCCGGCCTCTTCTCAAAGCCGATGCACCCGGATCTTCGAACGGCCTCCGTGAAAGGGAAGAGGGGAGGATTAGAGGAAGAACGTGGGCATCGCACCCGTAGAGGGGAGGAGGGAGGGGATTCCAAAGATTGGGCGGGGGAGAGATAGCCATGCTATACTTTCAATTCATTTTTCATTCTCTTCATAATCAAACGAGATGGGGTACATATATAGGGGGAAGGGGAAGCTTAAATGACACTAAACATCAATTACAACAGTGGGAAACAGTGAACATTGAAGCCATTGCAAGTTCCAAGGGCTGGGTAGTTGGGGCGTCTACAGTTGACCGTCTGCCTGAGAACGCGCTAGGGAAACCTAGCGCCTTTTTCAGGTCGCGCTACCCAAAGGTAGCGCGTTAATCTCCAGCCCAGCAGCTTCATCGATCGGCTTTGGCGGCAGCTAGCTTGATTTCCATCAAACCCCTCCACTTTGGAAGGTTCATCCTCGAACCTAGAAGCTCAAGATCCCAGTCTGTGAGAACAGGCTGGTTCCCTAAGCTCTGATACCATTTGATGTGAAACAAGATTGGGAGGGGGTGGCCTTCTTCAACCTTCAGATCATTGTCGCGCTATAGGTTCCTAGCGCCTTCATGAAGATCGCGCTAGGACGATATGGCGCCTTCTCAGACAGCAGCCGGACGATGAAGTTGGACTTAGGGGCGCTCGTGGATGACTTCGGGGGAGTGATTCACAAGGGGAGGGCACATAGGAGAGTGGATATGACACGGGGGGGGATCTTAAACAAAACAAGGGGACCCTAAACATAGATTAAACTAACCTATTGCTAGCTAGGATAACTTGGTGAAGGTGGGAGCGGGGGTGGGCGACGAGGGAGAAAGGGGCATGGCAGGGCGAGCTAGGACCAGTAGGGTGTTGGCTGGGGCATCACACCCGATCCCATCGCAGGACCGGAGCAACCAATCTCCGTCGTGGCCATAGCAACGTCGTTGGCGTGGGTGGAGGGCGTCGATCGTCGGTGGAGGAAGAACGGAGCCCGAATGGGGCCTCACACCCGGCCTCTTCTCAAAGCCGATGCACCCGGATCTTCGAACGGCCTCCGTGAAAGGGAAGAGGGGAGGATTAGAGGAAGAACGTGGGCATCGCACCCGTAGAGGGGAGGAGGGAGGGGATTCCAAAGATTGGGCGGGGGAGAGATAGCCATGCTATACTTTCAATTCATTTTTCATTCTCTTCATAATCAAACGAGAAGGGGTACATATATAGGGGGAAGGGGAAGCTTAAATGACACTAAACATCAATTACAACAGTGGGAAACAGCGAACATTGAAGCCATTGCAAGTTCCAAGGGCTGGGTAGTTGGGGCGTCTGCAGTTGACCGTCTGCCTGAGAACGCGCTAGGGAAACCTAGCGCCTTCTTCAGGTCGCGCTACCCAAAGGTAGCGCGTTAATCTCTAGCCCAGCAGCTTCATCGATCGGCTTTGGCGGCAGCTAGCTTGATTTCCATCAATAGCAGTGATCAAGATCAATTCGAAGATGCTGAAGAGGTAATTAATCCTTTTTCTAGTTACACCTTAGATGACTGGGAAGATGCTTATGCCAATCTGTTACACTCCCATGAAAAACTGAGGAAGAAGAATAAAAGTCTGATAAAGAAGATAGCAAATCTAGGGGATCCTATTTCTGGAGCTGAAAATCTTGAAAATCCAGAAATTCTGATAACTGAAAATGAAATACTCAGAAGACAAGTGTCGAAACTAGATGGAATCCAATCAGAACTTGATCATGTCAAATCTGAAAATGGAAAACTCAGAAAACAATGTCAGGAATCTGAACAAAGATTAATCAATCTTGAAAGTGAAAATAGATTGATAAATGAAAAGTTTGAGGCTGTTAATGTTGCGAACTTAAAGTTTCAGTAAAACTTTGAAAACTGTAAATCAGAATATCCAAGTTGCCTAACTGATGTTTTGTTTGATGATGATAAACTTGAGCAGGAGAACACTAGTCTAAAAGAAGAAATTGAAAAACTAAAACAGTTGAACACCACCATGTCAGAGAGATTACTGACATTTGAAAAAGGTAAATGTGTGGTGTTCGATAATTCAGAAGAAGTTGAAAAGCTCAAAACTGAAATTGAAAATCTTAAAAATGTCAATGCCACCTTAAGTGAAACACTCAACAAGAGTGCGGAAGAAAATGTTAATTCTGAATTGCTCATCATTACTCTTGAAAATGAAAGTAAGGATTTGAAAAAGTCTTTCTCTAAATTTGTGGGTGGGCAAGATAATCTAAACAAATTGCTGGGAACAAAGGTCAACTTTCAGAAGGAGGGGTTAGGTTATAACCCTATAAATAAAAAGAATTTTGAAAATAAAATTCAGACATCCTTTGTTTCTAGTTCTACTTCTCACATTTCTCAGAACCCACCTGTTTCTCAGTCTACCATCAGAAAACTGAAAAACAGAACAAAAATCAGAAAAAGATTGGAAAACAGAAAATAAATAAAAAGGGTTCAGTAGGGCATGTTGATCACAGTTCTCACACACACTCTTATGCATCTAAAAAGAAAATGTTATGCCATTATTGTCATAAATTTAGTCATCTGATGTATGAATGTAAATTGATGGAGAAGGATGATATGACTGCTAGGAAACTTCATGATAGAAATCCTTCATTTCAGAAAAAGAAAATTGAATGTTTTCACTGTGATAAATTAGGACACACAATTGCACAATGTTGGTTTGCAAATGGTAAGAAAATATCTCATTCATATCATGGTAAATTTCCTGCAAGCCAACATGGTTTTAATAAGAACAAATTTGCTTTTAAAGATAAGCTCATTACATGCTTTGAGTGTGGAAAGACAGGCCACAGGGCCATTGAATGCTGGCTGAGGGCTAGTGGAAGAAATTCTAGTTCATGCTTTCACTGTGGCAAGATGGGCCACATTGCTGCCCAATGTTGGCATGCTCAGGGAAGGAAGCCTAATTATAAATCTAGTAAATTCTCTGTCAATAGAAACATTTCTGGTAGAAATGGATTTGTGTTTGAAAGGAAAACACTTGCATGTTTAGAATGTGGGAAGCTAGGCCATAGAGCTGCTGACTGTTGGCTGGCTTATTTTGGAAAACAGAATCTTAATTCTGTTAACAGAAATTTTCATGCATATGCACATAGAATTCATGCTAATAAGAATGTGCATAAATCAAATCTGAAATCTTCTCCATCTTGCTATTATAGTGGTACATTAGGTCATTCAATGAATAATTCCTATTTGATGAGATCTGATGACCTACATGCTAAAAAGTTGTTTAGAACACCTGCCAAAGGTGTCACTATTAACCATGCAGGACACAAGACTGTTTGGGTACCTGCCCAAGCAAAATAGTGTGCTAACTTGCAGGTGTGCCTTGGAAGCTGAAGAATAAAAAGGGGAAAATAAACCAAGGCACCCAAGTTGATAAAACCCCATTCAGGTAAATTCTTCACATCTGTTCAAATGAAATTTATGGTTGATCTGATAAGTCATAGTTTCATGCATACATGCTTTTTATGTGGTTTAACTCTTGCATTGAGCTTTGTGGGCCTTCTTATCTGTACTTTGAGATGTGTGCATATATGTGAATTGCATATACATGCACTTGGCATACAATCATTGAAAATCTGATACATATAGGACTGTTGGTACTGCATTGTCATGCATGACCACTTTGGTATATCAAATGGTAAGTTACTAAAGGGTAGAGGAAATATGTCTGAAGGTTCTTACTATGCGTAGAGGCTTCCCTTCGCCAAGTACCAAGGGTCAAATTTGCATATCAGAGAATGTCTGCATCTTCATGTAAATATTTTGCTTCATGCCCGTGCATACATGTAGTAAATTGCATTGCATTTCATTACATTGAAAATGCCAAAAGGATAGATTGAATGCATACATTTAGGGGGAGCATTATTCATACTCTTGAAATCTCACAACTGTTTTTAGATTTACTGCATAACATGTTAAATCTGTTGTTGCATAGTCATTCATCATCTGCATTGTCTTCATGACATATAAGATGATTCAGTGTTTTTAGTTAGAGGGAGTCATAGCATAGCATATCACTTATTTTGAAAAATCAAAAAAAAAGGGGGGGGGGGGGGAGGTAGTGTCTCACTGCATATAGATAGGGGGAGCATGCTTAATCCGTTCAGTTGTGTCTTTATCTGAACTCTTCCTATCCACCTACTTGATTCATCTTGTCAATTCTATAGTGTCAGTGATTCCATCATCAAAGTGGTATCAAATGATCTTTCTTGACTACTTCTGAAGTTGTTCATAATCTGAATTTATACCTTTTTGGTATCTGTCTGCCTCTCCTAAATCTGCTGAAGGAGATATTCACCTCTATTCAGTCAACTTTGAACTTCTTTGCTCAAGAGTAGCTCCTTTGCTACAATTCTTCAGAATCCATGCTGTCTGTTGAATATTCTCACTTGAATTACTGAGCTGAGATATGATGTAAACCTTCAGCCTGAATACTACTTCATAAATGTTAAAACATCTTTAATGACGAACCTTCCATTATACATGCTTAAGAACATGTGTTAACTGGAATTGGTTTAAGTCTTATGTACACTTGTTTGGACACAAAGAACTTGAAAATATCTGTTTCAACCTCTTAATAAACTTTAACTGTCTGCTTCATGTAAATTCATGTAAGACTTTTTAAAATCTGAAAAGTTGTTATCCATGTCTAAGTTGACTGAGATATATAGTGTATGTGGTTGTTCCTAAACATATAACTTGTTCTGAATCCATTCTGGGTAAAAAGTATGGACAAAGCAATGACTGTGGTTACTGAGAAACCTGTCCAAAGGATTGTGTCATGAAGTACCATGGTTAACTCTGTTTAAAGAGATGATTAGAAATTATTGTGAAAATATGGCAGAGCAATGGCATAGTTGTATTGAGTAACTGGGGATTTTGGCCTCTGATCAAGGTGCATTCTCATGCCAAAGATACTTTTAATGCTACCTCTGCTCTCTAAAATGGGAGAAGCAATACGGTTGTCACACTGAGTAACTGGGGATTCAGGCCTCTGATCAAGGTGTCTCCCCACATCAAAAGGTGTTGATAAACCAAAATTGTTTATTAAAAAAAAAATTTTTGAACAAGTGTAAATCAATTTCTGAAAGAACAATTAAAATTCAGTTGCATTCACTTATGTTTCTCTTAAAGCAGTCATGGAAAGTAAACTAAGTAAGATGGAAGTTGGTTGAACTAGAATCTTATATGAGCTTGTAGTTCCTTTTATTAAGAGTTGGTTCAGATATGAGTACAATTTCTTTTGGAAAAATTTCGGTTTACATCATTCTTAAACCATATCTGACAATCAAGGTTTCATAAGCTTTTATAATGGAGGAATCTAGAACTTAAAATTCTGTTCTATGAAGTTGGTATCCTGCTGAAAAGTTCTATATCTCAATTTTCACTAATTGTTGAATCTGCTCATCCTGTTGCTCTCTATCATTGTGTCTTGATTCACATTGGTTCTCATATATGAGAGGCACATCTCTCAGTTTAACCTTTGTACTTGCAGTCTTTGGATAATCAGAGTTCATCCTTGTAGTCTTCTCTTATCTCATGGATCATAAGGGAAGAATTTTTCTGGTCTGTTTGAGAAACGATCTGTAAGGGGGACAATGTGCTAGTGTGTCTGATTATGATGCTTGTCTACATTCTCTCAGTATTAGTTGCATATGCATGTCTGCATAAGTTGTTTGACTAAGGAGGAGCATTACTTTAACTGTTTCTGATATTGTGTTGCCCTCATCTGATGATCTATTTTGAGTGTCTCATAGGACATCACTAGATTATCAAAGTATTGTTCTACTTTTTGATGAAGTCAAAGGGGGAGAACACTTTGATGAGTCTAGTCTGAATAATGTCTGTATAATATTCCATTTCTTTCATTCATGAGACTCATATTCATTCATGAGACTCATAGTGTTGCCATCATCAAAAAGGGGGAGATTGTTGGATATTGTGTTTTGATGATGACAAACACTATAAGTCTCATATGTTTGATGTCATATGTGTTTACTTAATACAGTATTTGTTTCATGCATTAACTGTGACATGTAGTCTGAACTCAATGATTTTGATGATAGCATATTATGAATATGTGTCTGAATGATTGGTCTGAATGATTGTTCTGCCTTGGGCATATGGATGTGTTATCCTGCATTAATGCATTGCTCAACTGCTTTCTATATGGGCTTCACTCTAAGTCAGTACATTGCTCAACTGCTTTCTATATGGGCTTCACTCTAAGTCAGTACATTGCTGGAACAAGCCTGTACATCGTTTGGGTTGTGCATCCAGCGTCTTAAGGTTAAGTCTATACATCGCTCACTTGCTTGATCATTAAGTCTGCACATTGTTGGCCATTGCACACGAAGTCTGTACAGCACTCGCCATCATGCTACTGCTAAGTCTACACATTGGCCAAGTGTGTACAGAGTCCTTTGCATCGTGTGCATTCCTTATTAAAGTCTATACATTCTCATCCGTTTTAGTTAACGACTCACGCTGTTCAAGTCTACAGTGTCTAGAAGTCTATACATCCTCCGTCTCATCCTACGTCTCAATTCGTTTGAGCATTCACTGTACAAGTCTGTACATGGTCTCTACACTGTAGCTACACGGACTCAAAGTCCATACAGTGGACTGTTGCATGGTCTGCAATGTCTATACATTGTTGGCCGCCTGCACGCAGCAAGTCTATACAACACTGGGAACCTGCACGCAAAGTCTGTACAGCCCAAGTTTGTACATCCGATCGTCCCATGCATTATCGCTTGCATCGTTTGGCAAAGTCTATGCATTGGTCGGTGGTAAGTTTGTACACTGCCTACACTACATGCTCTCACAATCATCATCAAAGTCTATACATTGGCAGCACTATGCAAGTCTATTAATTGATTCACTGTTCATGCCTTCACTCAAAGTCTGTAAAG
Source organism: Amorphophallus konjac (assembly GCA_022559845.1). Classification (NCBI taxonomy): domain Eukaryota; kingdom Viridiplantae; phylum Streptophyta; class Magnoliopsida; order Alismatales; family Araceae; genus Amorphophallus; species Amorphophallus konjac. The sequence goes on from CM040118.1 coordinate 200,034,323, forward strand.
CGTGCAGCGTGTCTATCTCAAGTCATTTCCTCAAGTTTGTACATTCTCAGTCTTTACCTACGTTCAGAACCCCAAGTTTATACATTGGTAAAATCTACACATTGGCCTTCAAGCTTCCAAGTCTATACATTAGCCTTCAAGCTTCCAAGTCTGTACATTGGTTTAGGCCTTCCAAGTCTATACATTGGTTCAAGCTTCCAAGTCTGTGCATTGGCCTTCAAGCTTCCAAGTCTGTACATTGGCCTTCAAGCTTCCAAGTCTGTACATTGGTTCAGGCCTTCCAAGTCTATACATTGGTTGAAGCTTCCAAGTCTGTACATTGTCCTTCAAGCTTCCAAGTCTGTACATTGGTTCCGGCCTTCCAAGTATATACATTGGTTCAAGCTTCCAAGTCTATACATTGGCCTTCAAGATTTCCAAGTCTATACATTGGCAGCTGAACCATGAAGTCTATACATTGTCTGATCATCCATTCTTTGAAGTCCATACATTGGTCTTCACTTCAAGTCTGTACAGCCTGCTTTGTAGTTCAAAGTACAAAGTCTATACACTGGAGTCGTCTACTGCAGGGACAGCATGTCTGTACATTGGGTTCTCATGCTTGTTAACATCAAGTCTATACACTCGTTACTCTCATGCATGTCAACACCAAGTCTGTACACTACATCACCTGCTCATGCATGTCAACACTAAGTCTGTACACTGCATCACCTGTTCATGCATTGCCTTCACGCCATCAAGTCTGTACATTGCATCGTTTGATCATGCATTGTCTCAACAAGTCTGTACACTCGTCCTCCTTCACACGACCAACTCTATACATCCATATGAGCATTGTGCATTAATCAAGCCAAAGTCTATACACTCGCTAGTGTGCATATGCATAGTCTATATGATGTGACACGACCTAGGGGGTTCTTCACATGATCAAATGACCCTTGGACCTAGCAAGCAACCAACGCACGAACCGGTGACTTTACTCGGGCGGACTCACCCGCTAAGCGCACTCTTGTGCCCGTAGGCAAACCGGTGATAGTGGTGAGGGTCCGGGACGGGCCCTTGCTGCTCCGAGGGTTGGCTAGCTTAGGATTGGACCTCTCACGGGTCCTAGGATGTCCACTCTCATAGACGGCCAGCACGCCGAGGGCGTGGGTATTAACGGTTCACTCACAACTCACCCGCGGTAATCATTCATTCACAAGCAAATTTGAGTTCGGGCACTCCACTTACCACCGACGGCACTAAGATACAATACTACTCAAGTAAGGAAATTTCAGCAAAGAGGAGTGTGCAGTGGCTCACCTATTCGATGTGAAGACACCGATCCCGGTCGGAGACGAGGGCGAGCGAGGAAGCGTGGGCTTACCCGCACGCCGCGCCGGAGAAGCTTCAACCTGAAATTGTAAATTACATGCACTACACCCCATGCAAGGGGGGGGATTCTTGGGGTGGGGATTAAGGTGTTACAATCAAAACTACCACCACGCAGGGTGGGGCCTTCAGCCGGCCAAGCGGGGTGGGGAAAATAAGGTAAAGAATGTCGGTTGAGTGTGGATGCCGAATCTGCCGGTTATCTGCGAACAGGGACAGTGGGGCGGTGTAATGACCGTAGATCCTTCTCACGAATTTTTCCGATAGCAAGACTGGTGGCAAAAGCTTCGTAACAGGTACAGGAACGCTTCAGATTTTTGTGAATTTCTTCTGAGACCGTGGATGACCGGAGCAGAGGTTGGAACAGGACATGAGGTTTTCTGATCCACAGTTGCAGACTTCTGGCAGCAGGTTGCAGAGGACGCCACGCACTCTCCCGAACTCCGATCAGCACGAAAATGGCGGTGACGTCTTCGTGGTCAAAGTAGCTTTCAGCCGAAGGTCACGGGGCTGCAATCAGAGGTCGAGGGCGGTCGGTGTACCCTGAAGAGTTGGCACTGGTCGGAGTAGACAGCAGGAGACAGAACTGGAGAGCTCGGGGGAGAAAATTCGTAACTCCTTCCTCCGGCAGCCGAATGAGGTTCTGTTTCTTGATCTTGGAAGAAGACTAGCAGAGGAAGAACTTTGATGAAGGGGCTTCAGCCTGAATCCGCTAGGGTTCGTTGTGGTAGAGTGATCTCTCAGGTTCTGATGCTTGGCAGGGAGGGTTCCGCGCAGTCGTGGGAGAACGGAGTTCTTGGACAGCCCTGAGCTCCGATGAAGACGAAACCACTTTGGTGTCGAAGAGGACGGGTAGACGCTTCCACGGATGTATCTTGGGCCTTCAGAATCGCCCGGAGGAAGCCGTGGTCACCTCTGCAAGTCGGTACTCTTCTTCTGATCTGCAACTGAAACTGTAGGTTGAAGATGACGGGGGGGAATGGGGTATGTGGGAGGGGAAATGGGGGTGGATGAGTGTAGGATGACCCCTGGTTGTAAGGGGGTCTTGGAGGGGGTGTTCCAAGGTGTGTATGAGGGAGAATGGGGTCTAGAAGGTGGTGTTTGCAGTGGGTGAGAGGGGAGCTACGAATTTGGGATGGGTGGGGAAGAGAGAAGGAGAGATCTTTCTCCAAAATTTGAAAATGGACTAATGTGGTTAGTGGGGCTTTGGGAATGGGAAGAGTTGTGTTGGGGAAGGGAATGGGTGCTTGGGGTAGTGGGAAGGGTGCTTGGGGAAGTGGGTGGGGTAGTTGGGGGTTGGGAGGTGGAGCTAGGATTGGTGGAAGCTCCCTTGGGACTAGGGGGTGGAGTAATGGTGGCTTGGGGAAGTGGAGGGTCTTAAATGAGGTGGGTAGCTAGTGGAGGTGGTTGGGGAAGGGAGGAGAGAGAAGCAAATTCGGAATTGGGTGTTGAGGAGAGAGAAAGTGGAGTGAAAAAGAGAGATTAAGAGAGGGAAGGGTGGGGAATCTCTCCCCTAGGGCATCTCACCTAAGAAATGTTGGAATCACTCCACTAAACTAAGCTTTGGACTCTCAAATGGCATTTTTCATTGATTGATTCATTGATTGATTAAGTTCAAATGGAGGAAATGGGGTCCTATATATAGGAAACCCACATTTCTACAAAAGACCCTGACAAAAGCCTCATTGACAAATAACCGAAGGGGTAGGAGAGCTCATTGGGCCAAGCCCAAAGAAATGGGCCCAATTAGCACATTACACAATCTAATGACACTCAAACATAGGAAAATAAATGCTAGACCTAGGGAAATGACTCAAATAAAATGAAAATTACATCAATGACTCAAATAAAAATTACATAGGACTCAAAATTAAATGACTAGACCATGCCTGATGAAATAGGAGGTGATGTTCTCATCATACTCCTGGGGTGCAAAGAACTCGACTCCGTCGAGTATGAGTCCACCGGGGGGAGAAGAGGTCCTCCGATGCAACTCCGAGCAAGCTTCAACCTCCAAACTCAACCTCACGTTCGCAACCAGGGGACGACGCTTCAACTCCTCAAGGTGGCTTGGACACACCCTCTTGCCGATGATAGTACTTTGCTTGCCCAGTATTGCCTCCGTGTGCACACGTCGGGCTCTCAAGTTGTTATGTGGAAGCTCTCTGAGGGTGTCGCTCACAAAGATGGGGGTAGGCTCAAGGTGCTCACTAGGATCTACCGCGGTTCCCTTAGAGGGTGCTAGATCCGTTACATGAAAAGTGAGGTATATCCCAAAATCCCATGAGTAAATCCAACCCATAAGCCAGGTTGCCAAAGCCACTTGGAACATGGAAGGTCCAAGTCCTCGTGCCCTCGATTTGGAGGTGGCCCTAAGGTAGAGCCATTCCAAAACCACCATCGTGAGGTTGCCTTCTTGGAATTCGAAGTGCCACTCGTGAGTTTTTGCCCGCTTATTACGACCCTCACCGCCCATTGCTAGATGCTTGCTTGAATGAGTATGCCTTGAGCTACGATGCGGTGTGGGTGGGAAGTGTGTGGTATGCAAAGGGGGGCCGGGGCAACCAAAAGTAGACCTATCATGTAATGATGCAGTGTAGACTTCGGTCAACCTAGGTGGGCAGGGGCACCCGTAGGTGGCCCTATCATGCAAAGTGGTGATAAATATCGGGAGACCCGGACATCCGTAGATGCCTTTGACATGTGTATGACTAATGTGAAGTGAGGGAGGGCCGGGGCATCCATATGTGTCCCTTTCATGTATGGGTGTGATGAGTGCCGGGGGACCCGGACATCCGTGATTGCTCCTATCATGTTTAAGACTTATGGTGAATGACGGTGGCCCATTACATCCGAATATGGAACTCTCATGCTTAAGACTCATGATGAATGGAGGTGGACCATTACATCCAAAAATGGTCCATTCATGCTTCCTACTTGACATGTGGGTGTTGTGAATGAATGGACCCGTCTTATGAATCATGCCAAGTGATGTGTTATGCCAAGACTTATGCATTCCTTTCCCAAAGATGACTTCCATGTGTATGGGTGTGGGATGGCCTTTGAACTTCCATGTGAAAGGGTCAAAAGGATCTAGGAAGGTGGGCATTATGGAGAGGGGGTCTTCTTTGCTTCCTAGGCATATGTTGTCTATGGTGATGGTTCCCTTTGTGTGGCCCAAGTCTTGGAAGAGGTGTTCTTGGTCCAACATGGTTGGTTGGGGTAGGGAAAGGGGAGTTGTGGGTAAGGTGGGTGTATTACATGGGTACCTAGACTCCCATTGGAAGGGATCAAAGGGGTCATGGACTGGGCTTCCTAGAGGAAGGAACTCTATGTCCACATGGTCCACGCATGGTGGGTCATCCTTCCCCAAGGTAACTGGACCAAGATCTTTAGTGGGCCAGTCGGTCAAGGTACTTGGGATCTTAATGGTAGTGGAGTGGACCATGATGGGTTCTTCATCCATGGGAAGAATGAGAAGGAGGTCACTAGTGTAGCAACCAATGGTGTAGACTGAGGTGATAGAACCAACACATGGGTGGATGAGACTAAGTCTTCTTGGGTGGGCCTCTCCTATGGTCAATAAGCAAGTCAACTTTAGTTGCCATTCTAAACCCTTGATGAGATCATCCCAACTATTTACCTCATAGTAGGATTGGAATGTGGTGTGATAGGAGTTAATGGGTGCTAATTGGAAAGGATGCTCCATGGTTGGGTTTTGAAAGTACAAGGTATGAGGGATGGGATTTTGCTTGAGCCATTTGATGATGAGTTCTCCTAGGGTCACCACCTTTTGCATGAGATTGAGTGGTTTGGGGAGGTATGTGTTTGTTTGGACGGGGATGAGTTGATGTCCTTCTTCCTTATTGATAGGAGTATGAATTTCCTTGAATGTGGGGAAGAGATTTGGATTGGTGTCCAATCTCGGGGATTTGGTCTTGTGGGCCGGGTTTTCCTCATGTTCACTCATGACCTTGTTCATTCTTCGAAGTGGGTTGAGAGGGCATGGTGGCCGGGTATGGGGCCCCGGTGGGTGAGGGAACAAAAGGTTGTTGAAACCATAGGCTCCCGGGAGATGTGGGGGATGAAGTAGGCAAGACCAACGCAATGGGTGGGAGGTGGTATTCCGTTCATCAAGCCATTGTTTCCCTAGGATTATGCAAGGGCCTTCCAAAGTTCCAATTTGACACCAAGCTCCATCAAAGTATTTGGTCTCTCCAAACCTTTTATGGAATTCAATGAAGACTAGGTCTCCATTGTGCACAATTTGTCCGGTCGTAGAGAGGGTGGCTACAATGTCGGGGGATACCCAATTATCTTCTACCATGTAGATGAAGTCAATTTCTGTGGGGCTCCCATTAGGTAGGTATGCTTGGGATATGATGGGAATTGGGGCTTTTTGGTCTGTAGACTCAATGACAATGGGAGGTGGATAATGCATGGAACGATCCGATGAGAACTCTAATGCAAGCGTGCCCATGGACTTGACTTGATAGAGACAAGTCAATGACTTGCTCTGATACCACTTGATGTGACACGACCTAGGGGGTTCTTCACATGATCAAATGACCCTTGGACCTAGCAAGCAACCAACGCACGAACCGGTGACTTTACTCGGGCGGACTCACCCGCTAAGCGCACTCTTGTGCCCGTAGGCAAACCGGTGATAGTGGTGAGGGTCCGGGACGGGCCCTTGCTGCTCCGAGGGTTGGCTAGCTTAGGATTGGACCTCTCACGGGTCCTAGGATGTCCACTCTCATAGACGGCCAGCACGCCGAGGGCGTGGGTATTAACGGTTCACTCACAACTCACCCGCGGTAATCATTCATTCACAAGCAAATTTGAGTTCGGGCACTCCACTTACCACCGACGGCACTAAGATACAATACTACTCAAGTAAGGAAATTTCAGCAAAGAGGAGTGTGCAGTGGCTCACCTAGTCGATGTGAAGACACCGATCCCGGTCGGAGACGAGGGCGAGCGAGGAAGCGTGGGCTTACCCGCACGCCGCGCCGGAGAAGCTTCAACCTGAAATTGTAAATTACATGCACTACACCCCATGCAAGGGGGGGGGGGGTTCTTGGGGTGGGGATTAAGGTGTTACAATCAAAACTACCACCACGCAGGGTGGGGCCTTCAGCCGGCCAAGCGGGGTGGGGAAAATAAGGTAAAGAATGTCGGTTGAGTGTGGATGCCGAATCTGCCGGTTATCTGCGAACAGGGACAGTGGGGCGGTGTAATGACCGTAGATCCTTCTCACGAATTTTTCCGATAGCGAGACTGGCGGCAAAAGCTTCGTAACAGGTACAGGAACGCTTCAGATTTTTGTGAATTTCTTCTGAGACCGTGGATGACCGGAGCAGAGGTTGGAACAGGACATGAGGTTTTCTGATCCACAGTTGCAGACTTCTGGCAGCAGGTTGCAGAGGACGCCACGCACTCTCCCGAACTCCGATCAGCACGAAAATGGCGGTGACGTCTTCGTGGTCAAAGTAGCTTTCAGCCGAAGGTAACGGGGCTGCAATCAGAGGTCGAGGGCGGTCGGTGTACCCTGAAGAGTTGGCACTGGTCGGAGTAGACAGCAGGAGACAGAACTGGAGAGCTCGGGGGAGAAAATTCGTAACTCCTTCCTCCGGCAGCCGAATGAGGTTCTGTTTCTTGATCTTGGAAGAAGACTAGAAGAGGAAGAACTTTGATGAAGGGGCTTCAGCCTGAATCCGCTAGGGTTCGTTGTGGCAGAGTGATCTCTTAGGTTCTGATGCTTGGCAGGGAGGGTTCCGCGCAGTCGTGGGAGAACGGAGTTCCTGGACAGCCCTGAGCTCCGATGAAGACGAAACCACTTTGGTGTCGAAGAGGACGGGCAGACGCTTCCACGGATGTATCTTGGGCCTTCACAATTGCCCGGAGGAAGCCGTGGTCACCTCTGCAAGTCGGTACTCTTCTTCTGATCTGCAACTGAAACTGTAGGTTGAAGATGACGGGGGGGAATGGGGTATGTGGGAGGGGAAATGGGGGTGGATGAGTGTAGGAGTGACCCCTGGTTGTAAGGGGGTCTTGGAGGGGGTGTTCCAAGGTGTGTATGAGGGAGAATGGGGTCTAGAAGGTGGTGTTTGCAGTGGGTGAGAGGGGAGCTACGAATTTGGGATGGGTGGGGAAGAGAGAAGGAGAGATCTTTCTCCAAAATTTGAAAATGGACTAATGTGGTTAGTGGGGCTTTGGGAATGGGAAGAGTTGTGTTGGGGAAGGGAATGGGTGCTTGGGGTAGTGGGAAGGGTGCTTGGGGAAGTGGGTGGGGTAGTTGGGGGTTGGGAGGTGGAGCTAGGATTGGTGGAAGCTCCCTTGGGACTAGGGGGTGGAGTAATGGTGGCTTGGGGAAGTGGAGGGTCTTAAATGAGGTGGGTAGCTAGTGGAGGTGGTTGGGGAAGGGAGGAGAGAGAAGCAAATTCGGAATTGGGTGTTGAGGAGAGAGAAAGTGGAGTGAAAAAGAGAGATTAAGAGAGGGAAGGGTGGGGAATCTCTCCCCTAGGGCATCTCACCCAAGAAATGTTGGAATCACTCCACTAAACTAAGATTTGGACTCTCAAATGGCATTTTTCATTGATTGATTCATTGATTGATTAAGTTCAAATGGAGGAAATGGGGTCCTATATATAGGAAACCCACATTTCTACAAAAGACCCTGACAAAAGCCTCATTGACAAATAACCGAAGGGGTAGGAGAGCTCATTGGGCCAAGCCCAAAGAAATGGGCCCAATTAGCACATTACACAATCTAATGACACTCAAACATAGGAAAATAAATGCTAGACCTAGGGAAATGACTCAAATAAAATGAAAATTACATCAGTGACTCAAATAAAAATTACATAGGACTCAAAATTAAATGACTAGACCATGCCTGATGAAATAGGAGGTGATGTTCTCATCACTATACATTGCTCATGCATCTTTACTTAAAGTCTATACATCCGTATGCTCCTTTATCCTGCATGCATTATAGCAAGTATATACATCCTCTGACAGTCTTCAGCAAATTCTGAACATTACTTCAGCGTTGGCTTCAGCCAAGTCTATACATCGACTGGCTATCTTCAGCAGAGTCTGAACATTGCATCATTGTGCATATGCATTATTAAGTCTATACATTGCCTGCTGAGTAAAGTATGTACAGCCTGTGTTGATATTGTTCATCGACTGAACTCTTCATTAATCTTGCAGGTGACTGGGCATGTGATCCGAGGCTGGCGCCTGGCACGTGATCCAAGATGCTGAGAAGCTGCCACGTGGACTGAAGCACACACGCCCTAGCTGCTGCTTGATCCACACGAAGGCTCTGTCCCTATAAAGGGTCTCTTTGCCCCTTCGAAGCATAAGCTAAAAAAAGAGAAGAAAAGCCCCCCGAAGGAAGAACGAAGAGGAGTGAGCCTGAGCAGAAGATTAGACAGAGCAGAGAGAGATCATGAAAAGATAAGCTGTGAAAGCTGAGAGTGATTGAAGAAGAGAAAGAGATAGAGAGTTAGAGGAGAAGAAGCAAAGCTACTTGAAGATTTGTTCCTGCTGGACCGTGGATCATATCCAGGCTAGTCAACTCTATTTGAGAGCCACAGTTGTGCTACCATCTTTACAGTTTTCTGATTACTGTATTTTCCCTTTCTTTGTTTCGTTTACATTTCTTTGTGTTTCTCCCGATTGCCCTGTTGGGGATCGGGTTCTTCCTGTGGTTTCAGGAGAAGGGAGATTTGTTTCTCCAGGTTGCTGGTGACTTAGTGTCATCAGTGGTTCCCTCCATTGTGGAGGAAGAGAGGTCCGAGACCTCTAGTTTGCAGGTGACTTGGTGTCACCTGTGCTTCCCTCTGGGTTTCAGAGGAAGAGAGACTTGGGTCTCTAGGTTCCCCTCCGGTTTGGAGGAAGGGAGGATTGGTCCTCCGGTTCTGGTCTTGTGGGTTGCAAGTCCAGGTGTTCCCTCCTGGTCTGGAGGAAGAGAGACTGTGTGTCTCTGGTTTCCAAGTGGCTGGGAGTCACTTGGGGTGTCCCTCCGGTTGGGGGGAAGAGGGGAGGTTGTTCCCCTGGTCAAGCTGTTTGGCAGCTCTTGTTTGCAGACTGAGTCTGCTGTTTCTTGCATTGCTAGTGGAAGCCTCACTCCGGTTTGGAGTGAGGGGTGGACGTAGGTCTTGGTGACCGAACCACCTAAAAATCCCTTGTACAGTGGTTTGATCTGTGATTTCTATTTCTGCTTCCGCTAGATGATTGCATTGGGTCGATATGGTTTGATTGCACTGACTGTGTGATTGTTATCGCTAGATGGTTGCTAGGACCGTGATTCCCTTGACTGTCCTAGTGACCAATCGGGTTTGAATCCTTGCTGTTTGAGCGTTTGTCCATCGACCCTGTGAGTATCTCTTCATACGTTTTTTAATTTGGCCAAAAATCTTTAGTAGATCCATTCACCCCCCCTCTGGATCTCCGTTGTCGTCTTATCCGCACCCAACACACTTGTGTGGGAACTGCCTTGACCGCGTGCCCTCTAGAGGTGATCGGAGTTGGCGATTCCTCCGATAGTACAGAAGAGGCCCGGAAGATAGGACAAGCTTGATTCATGAGCCTGCGGCGGAGAGAAGAAATACTTCCACGGCAACCCATACCGCTTCTCCATCCTCTTTACTTCGGCCTCGCCTAGCTCACTACGCATGGGATGCTCAGGCTACAGCACCAAACTTCCCGTGCCTGACTTCGCGCATCTGGGTCGAAGGATGTTGCTCCGCCATGGAAGAAAGAGAGGAACTGGAAGAAGAGGAAAAAAGCGCCGAATGGGATGAAATAGGAGGAGGTGGAAGCTGGCGAATCGTCGTCGCCGTAATCTCCGCTAGCTCCGCAAAGGCCTCCGCAAATCGCTGCTCTTCCTGATCCCTCTCGTGGCACATGAGCCCTTCCGAAATACCAGTGCAATAGAAAAAGGAAACCCTAAATGAAGGCGATTTGGGATGCAAGTATGAGTAATATTTATCTCCCCATGAACTTGGTGGGAAATGGCGCGACGTTCCTAAACCCAAGGAGGGGGTTCCTCACATTGACTGAAAAGAGTCATCATTATAGGGAAACTCCAAGGACAGCCGCATTAAGTGGCCCCTGCTGGAGATAATTTCCCACCCAAACCGAGCCACCAATGTTATCCCCATAATTACTACTCATCCGAGCCCAATCTTGGCTCGGGAGTCGGAGTGGGACAAGTGGAGAGGGGGAAAATCTGCCCCCCGAGAGCACGGCCCAACTAGGTCCAATTCGACCAAACCAGGCCCAACTCCCCAAAGTGACAGCCCCATTTTTGGCCCACTTACTTCAAGCCCAAAAACTCACTCGGAGCAGCATTTCCTAGGCGGCCTTCAGGTCCGGAAGCCCGAGCGACAGATCGGTCGAGAGATCCTCTGTGGGGACCCAACGTGGCCTACCCGAGCTATACACTCATCGCTCAGGATGAAATCCCAAGCGAGCGCCTCTGACTCGGACCGACTGTCGGAGGCTCAACCAAGCGTCTATTATGCATCCAACAGGGGCAAGGAACTCCAAAGGATAGGGGAGGGCAAGAGTCCTTACGCCATAAAGAGCCCACTACAAGGACGTAACCCCCCCGAAGCCCCCTCAGCTCCCTGGACTATTACGTTAAACGGATCGCCATATAAACTCCAGGGAGACCCTCCGAGAAGGTAAGGCAATGGTCCTGAGAGAAAACCACCACACCTCTTGGTGGAGAATAATCTCGCGCCCTCTCTCTCCTACCCTCTCTTTTCACCTTCATGCTCTATCGCACTTGTTGACTTAAGCATCGGAGGGTTTTACCTAGGGAATCCTCCCTGGGCACCACTGATCCATTTCCTGCCATGCAGTTCATACAGACATGGTGACAGTGACCAAAGATTCTCCCCGAATCTCACGGCTCTGGATCAACGCGAGATTATGCCTCTTCAAGTCTTATGCACTTTGGGTCTCATTGCTTACTCATTGACATTTGTGGTTAAATGACTATAATGACTCATAGTGTTGCCATCATCAAAAAGGGGGAGAGTGTTGTGTCCCTGTGATTTTAATGATGTCATACACTATGACTCATTAAACTATGGTTTTGATGATGTCACACACAATGAGTCATTAATAGACTCTTTGATAAGAACTTTTCATGATTTTAAGAATGTAATGCTTCATATGCCATTAATGTTGTCAATGCTTGAATCCTTGAGTTCCATGTGTTCTTGATGATGTCAATGGCTATTTGATAATGTTAATACATGAATTTTCATGAGCCTTGTGAAGATAGGTTCGATTTTGGATCAAGGAAATGGTCAGAAGAGTGAAATTTAGAAAGTAGATTGCACAGCAAGCTATCGCTAACAAATGGCCGAATAAGGGTGTAATATATCAACTAAGGGTGACAAATAGGTCCCTTAGGGTGAAAAATAACTTCTGGCGCTAGGAAATGGCTATCGGAGCTAAAAGTGTGGAAACCGTAGAAGGGGAGTCGACTCTAATTGCTAGTGGAGTTGACTCTAGTTCCATTGAGGCTGAAGAAAGGAGAACGGCTGAAGGAGTTAAGAAACATCAAACTAGCGTCAACGTAATAAGGCCTTAGTGTCGACGAAGCCACGTTGAAGCCTGCAAGGTGAAAAGAGCTGATCAATGGCTACAGTTTAAGGGTGACAAATAAGTGGTCATCGGGGTAAAATAGGCTATAAGGGTGAAAAATAGCCTAGTAATGTTGAATAATGTGTGCCAGCGTTGAAAGCTTGTAAAATGAAGAAGCTGCGTTGACGTTGTAAGGCTCTGGGGTCGACGCAGGTATGTTGAAGCTTGCAAAGTTGAAGAACTGAACAACAGGCCAAGGTCGTTTGAGATTAAGGATGACAAATGTGAGCTAAGGATGACAAATGGTTAGTCAGTGGTGAAGAATGGATGTTCAACTATGTAAAATGGCTGGCTTGGAAGACAACAAGGCTAAGAACGTGTAAATGTTGAAGGAAAGTCAACACCAGTCAAAGTTGACTCAATCAAGGTTGACCCTATTCAGAGTTGACTTTAGTCAAAGCATCTTAGTAAAAGTCAACTCTAGTCAAGGTCAACTATAGTCAAGGTCAATCGTCAGCTTAGTCAACCCAAGCCCAAGTCAACAACAAGATAGTCTAGGTTGACTAGTGTAGCACCCTAGATAAAAATAAGGATTAAAAATTTGTAAATAAAATCCCTACAATTATATAAGAAGGCCAAATAGAAAAATTCAAATTAATAAAGAGAAAGCCGACCTCATGAGCAAAGGCAAGGGCCTTTAATTTCCCAACTTAAACCAACCCATGGTATATAAATATTAATGCCATATAACCTTAAAACCCATAAATGTGGGGTTTGCGTACGCCAGTGGATGGGCCTTAACAATATTTGCCCAAATCATTATCCATGTGTGTACCTGTATACATAAATACCATAGTGGGGCCTTTTACCCAACATGACAAAGACATGGGCTATTATTACCCACGTCGAAGACATTACCGACGACCCAAACCCCACGTACGTTGACCCAATCCATGATGCCATGATCGAGAGTTGCATGGGTTAGGGTTTCACGAAGAGAAACGATGGCAGGTGGCTGGCTTTATGGAAGGAGGGAGTAACCTACGGATCTAAGAATGGCAAGGTATTAAAACCTTGCATTACTTAGCGTTCGACCCCCCACGAAGGTTCTTCATCTCTATAAATCCCCCTTCTTTGAAGAGCAAGGGCATTCGTTACTGCTGCGATCGAAGGAGGCATCCTACTGCTACGAGCCTTCCACCTACGTGAGGCATCCACCTGCAGCACTGTGAAGAAGGCGTGGCTTCTTCTTCATCCTTGCTTCCACCTGCTGTCTTCTACGAACGTGAAGCGATCTTCTTCCCTTTTTTTCCTCCTGCGTGAAGGTGTGTGCTCGTGCGGCTGCCGTACGTTGGGCACCTTCTTCCCTGGCATCCTTGTTTCTTGTACCTCGTTAATCACTCCAAAAAGGTAGGTGTTCTCAAGATACGAAGCCCAACCAAATAAATATCATGCATATAGGTCGTATAGTATGCACACCATGATTTCTGTTTTCAGTTTCCGTAGTTCTCGTAAATAGCAACCCTGTCATGGGTGCTTATTGAATGAACGCCTACACACGCTGTCGCTAATTCATCTACAATAGTGATAGGGGCCAGGGCGGAGTTTAATAAGCGACCCTTGTCAAGCCGCTTATTCTCTAAGTATTTAGTAAATTCCACATGCTTAAAAATAAATATCTGTAAGACCTGACGTTAAAAATATTGCATGAGCATGTTCCTGAAATCCTGATATTTTTTTCTATCTATTCATATCTTCACTTGTTTTGATAAACTGAAAATACCATGTGTCTGTGATTGTACCTACCCGATGCGTAGCATCAAACATATAATGGGTGACAATCTCATAGTCGCTATTTAAATAATAAGCACCCTTATACAGTGGTGCTATTTGCAAAAATATTAGTAAAAAGTAAAAAATCTTGAAATTAAGATTTTGTGACCTGACAGAAGACGTTAATTAATAAATGAGCGCCCTTTTACAAGGTCACTAATTGTAATTAATTATATTGATTTACTGGAAATTGTTTCAATTAACGCCCGTGCGTAGTGTCATTAATTCTTATTATTTTCAAGAAAATTCAGTTATGAATATGATTGAGCGACTACTCAGGAAGTCGCTATTTCATTAAATGGCGACCTCTGAGTAGGCGTGGCTTCCTCTCATAGATTTATCGCATTTCCCGGCACATACCGTGGGTCTATGGCACTGTGTCTCAGTCCGTAGATGTAGTCCCACGTTTCACGTTGTGTTCCGCATAGCCCCTAACTCTCGGTGATGATTGAGCCCTCCGCGGGATATTCCTTCCTCCGAACTGGTGATTTCATCATTGGGACCTCCGTAAGTCTACGCAAAGTCTTAGATTCCCTCAAGGCCGCCGAGCAGATTGTACCCTAAAAACCCATGACATCGTGTCTTGTCACGTCACTCTGAAGAAACGTGATGCCTTAGCCCTCTTAGAGCACTATTTTCGGCCTCTTTGAGAAGTTTGTTCCCTGGCAGCAATTGGCGACGATGACATGGGCGCCAGAAGGAATTGGCGACCAGATCGTTGGTGCTATTTCACTGATATAGCAACCAGTATGTGAGCGCAATTTCATTTGTCCACAGGAATTAGCGACCAGACAGCGGGCACTATTTCTGTAATTGATGGCAACTGAGTGGATGCCAATTACCTATTTTCACGATATGTCACAGTTTTCATGAGATTTATCGATATGTCATTCTTGTTCAAGTTCTGAACTTGAACTCTTCTGTTCTGTGGAATCTAGCTTATCGTCCTACAATGATATTCCTTTGCAACTCTATATTGGCTATAACTATAGTGGATCTCTGAAATATATACATGACCCAATGCCTACGCATATAGGGCCCGGTCTGGTCCTGGGAGGAGCACCCGAAAGTACTTATACCCATGGGAGTTGATTGATCACAGTGTGGCATTGCACCGGAGTACATGTCGTTCTAGATATAAGGCATTCCACTCACTCTCTCGTGATAATACTTACTATTACATGCGTACTTGACATGACTTGCGTGGCCCGGAATGGGCAAGTACTCGCTTGATTGAAATAGCCAATTCTAGTAACACGTACTTGACATTTCATGCTTGAATAATGGTTCTTACTTTCCTTGAGTATTTTGTAAACACTTGATAGTACCTTATCGTTACCTTGAAATCATGCGATTTTCTTCTCTAAAGTTCTTGATATTTTGCTCGTCCATCATGCATAGCTATACATGCATTGCACGCAACATGTAATTACTTAAAGATTGTTAGATCTTGAGATATAATTCCTACTGAGTGTTCGCTTACCCAATTTCATTCTAACATTTTTCAGGTAACTTGGATAGCGACAACCAAACAGATGGGAACGAGACCGAGTGAAGAGTGTAGAGCTTCCGATTATCGAGCCGTTGCCGAGTCATGTCCTGTCATGTCTTGTCCTTTTTACTAAGTCCTATGTCGTTAGGCCCCTTTTGTTCTTTGAGTCTAGTTGTGGAAACTTGTAAGGCTTGTAGCCTAGTGATTTAATTCTGGATGGTTACTATTACGGATTTGAAGTACCGTTATCATGGTTAAGTGGTTAAATTGTGGAATTTAATTGTGGTTGTTATTATATTACCTTATCTTTTGCGCACTCTATCTTTGTGTCGAATTTTCTCATGCTCTGATTGACATGATCGATATAAACTCATCACGCATACCGGGTTCGTTCCGCGCTCGGGGCGTGACAACTAGTCAATAGAACCTGGAGTCACTTAGTCAGAACTTGGAGTCAACAAATCAGTCTTGGAGTCAACGCGAGTATATGCCAGAGGTCTTTGAAAGCTGAAGAAGACTAAGTGTTTAAGCAAGGCAAACTAATGGATGCTAAGGCAGACAAATGAGCCTTCAACGGTGAAATATAGTCACACCGGGGTGACAAATACAAGGTCAAGGGTGACAAATAGCTATTGGCGACGGCCAAGGCTAAAGAAGAAAATAGCAAGGGCGACGACGCAAGTTGGACAAGGGTGACAAATGGCAGGTAAGTGATAAGTCTCCATTTCTTATGATAATACATCGCATAAACACCATTTTATGTGCATATAATTAGGTAATTATGCATATTTCATAGTTAACCTCAACTCCACATTTAAATTGGAGCTTTCACGTAAATTGATTAATTCAATTATCTTATTTAATAATAAATTAAAGTTGAGGGCCATGATCATTAATTCTCCATTGCATAATCATGAGCATTTGAGATTTATGTGCACATTGTGGTAATTTGTATGGACTAAAGTGCAATTATGTGTGTGTAGGACACCGAAGGTAATTATAAAAGAGGTTGGGGGCAAAAGGGTCATCACCATTTTGACCAAGTCAAATAAAGAATTCAAATTATTTTGATTGGAGGGAAAGGAAAGTTCAAAATTTCGAATTCAAAGTTTGAAAAGGAGGAATCCAAACTTTAAGTTTGGAAAGGAGGAAAAGGACATCCAAAATTTGAATTAAAGGAGAGACATGATGAGTCTTGGGAAATGGGGTGCCTAAAGTCCAAGAAAGGGGGTGCCCACCTACTTTTACTCTTCCCCATGCATCATATTCCATTTGAATCTTAGCCATCCATCTCCTTTTGATATAATCTCCACCCTCTATCTACCAAACTTTCCCTATAAATAGCCCATGGTAAGGAGGAGAAAGAGAGTTTTTTCTTTGAGCAATCTTTCACTCTCCCTCTTTCTCTCCCAACCTTAGGCCTCCGGTTGCTCCCATTTTGTCCTCCACAACTCCCCTTTCATGGCGGCGTGCACATCAAGACGGGCGACGTTCCAAGGCTCGTGACGTGGACGGTGACGGCTTCTTCATCCACCTCTTCCCACGGTGATCTCTTTCAAGGCGGAGTGATCCTCTCCAAGGCTCGGCGAGGAGGAGACGACGGCGTCATCACCATTTCTACTACCATCTTCACACCTTAGGCTCCTCTTTTTGTTATTGCTTTAGTTTTATTTCACTTCATTGTAATCTCATTGTGCCATTAGTGTAAACTTATTTCACATTTCATGTACTCTTCCTTTTAAGTTAATGAAAGTTACTCTCTTGATCTAGTTCTTGCTCTTCTTCCCTCTCTATCTCTTTCTTCTATATTTTCTTTCCACTTCATACAATTATTTTCTATAGCATAAGCGCATAGTCATGGTGTTTTCAATTAAGTGTTAGAATCATTCTTTGTTTCCTCACTTTTCTTCAAACAATCAAATCACAAATATTTTCCAAAGGAGTCCAAAGTTTTTAACTCTAAAAATCTATTCTTCCTTGTGGATTCGACCCGTGCTTGTCCGAATACTACATTCTCTTTTGATCATTTTGTGCGAGTACGGTTTTAAGATTGTTATACGCATGGTTTAAACGACGAACTTTCGCGTTATCAATTTTTGGCGCCGTTGCCGGGGAGGAATGGTGATTTTTGACTTAAGAACTTTGTTTTCCTTATGTATATAGTGTACTAATAAAGTTCTCTTTTCTTATTTTTACAGGAAAAAAGAAAAAAAAAGAAGCAACTTGAAAATTCAAAAAAAAAATTTAGAGGTAAGTCTCCACATTTTCCTTAGTCTTTTTGTCATTCATTGTGAAAAAAAAAAGAACGGGGGAACGCTTTTCAAGTAAGTATCTAAACTTTTCCTCCTTCATTTTAATTTCATTTCTCTACATTTTATATCTTGTGGTTAGATAGGTTCACTAAATAAAAACATAAAAAAAGGCATCACTTGAACTTCAATAAAAATCTTCATTGCAAGAGTAGAAATCACACCTTCATGTTCTAAGTCATGCATCATTTAGGATAGAAGCTCTTTTTCTTTATTGTCTAATTGTTGTTAATTACATTGTTGAAGATTGCGGGAGGCAAGGTGAGTACTCTAACTTTTCCAAAAGCATGCTCATGCATTTTCATGCTTGCATAGAACCCCTTGTTTGAACTTACTTTGTTGCATATCATTTCAAAATATCTTAAGGGCAACACCCATAAGCAAGATAAGGTGGGGATTTTATCACCATTCCTTAGCCCACAAATCATAATTCTCTTGCATCTTTGCATCACCTAGACCTCAAATAAAATTCAGTAGACATTGGCTCTAGGTTCACACTGTGGTTCTTGTGTTATTTGGGCTTACCCTCTTATGAAAACCGGTGCCTAAGGCAAGACGGTCGAATGGCAAACGCCTTAAGCGGGCTAGTGGTTTGGCATAATTAGGTCCCTACGAAAGTAGGGGGAACCTCCCACTACCCCACCCCTTACCCGGCCGGTGGAAATATTGAGGGTGAACTTAAGTTTCACTTTAGCCATTTTGTGAAACCCAATTTGTAGGTGTAGGTCACATCTAGGACATTAAGTAATTTGTGTGACAACTTGTTTGTGTTCGCATAAAAAAAATAAAAACAAAAATAAAAACAAAAACAAAAACAAAATATCATCTTCTCTCTCTTCGTCTTAATTTGAGTAAAACAAAAAAAATATAAAAAAATAAATATAAAAATCATCATAAAAAAATTTTCTCCCATCTCTCATCTTTAACCTTGGTTTATGCAAGGGAGAAGATCTCAACACCGTGACTTAGTTGAGCCCATTAGTGAGATTGAGCGATTCATTTTTAATCCGGCTCAAAATCAAACCCAACCTATGGCTGAAAAACACCAATTAGGGGTGCCCAAACAGATGAAGGAATATTTCATTCCTTCAAATTATCAGCCATCCACTTGTATCCAACTGCCTAATGTCCCTGCTTTGCACTATGAGATCAAATCTAGCACCATCCAGATGCTCCCATCCTTTTATGGGAAGACCAATGAAGATCCCTATAAACATCTGGATGAATTTCTAGAAATTTGTTCCACTGTGAAAATTCAAAATTTCATAGATGATGCTCTCCACTTGACCTTATTCTCGTTCTCACTTAAGGACAAAGCCAAATACTGGCTAGGGACCTTAGGGAAACCTATTGGCACATGGGCAGATATGCAACATGAGTTCTTTAAGAAGTTTTACCCCATCGGTAGAACCAACACCATGAGACATGCAATCACAGGATTCGCGCAACTCCCAAATGAACAAATACATGAATCATGGGAGAGATTAAAGGAACTCCTCAGAAAATGCCCACATCATGGGCTTTCCAAATGGCAAATAGTGCAAGCTTTCTATGAGGGCTTAGATGATCAAGTTAGGCAGATTGTGGATGCATCATGTGGTGGAGCCTTTATGAGTAAGAGTGAAGATGAGGCATATGCCTTATTTGAAATGTTGAGTGATAATTCAATCAACCATGCTTCCTTATCCTCATATGAGAGAACCATTGGGCCTTCTAAACGGACCGGGATGTATCGGGTAGAACCTGATGCTAGAGTGGATGTGAATTTTATCCATCAAAAATTGGACAAGGTCGACATCATGGCCCAAAAGCTAGAACATGTTGATATGCTGGCCCATAAGTTAGACCAGCTCCTGGCCCAAAACAAATAAGAAACCACCATCTCAACTACGTCCAACCCATACCTGGACCCAACACATCATGAGACGTGTGCTTTATGTGCTAGCTCGGACCATCATGTGTCTGATTGCCCAACAGCAGCCCAATTGCCATCTTTTATACAGGAGCAAGTCCAAGCAGCCCAGGGGTTCTCTAAACCCAACTATGACCCATTTTCTAACACCTATAATCCGGGCTGGAGGAATCACCCCAATTTCAATTGGAGAAATCAACAAGCTCCTAATCAACCGACAATCTCCTCCGCATCTCAAGCTTACAAACCACCGATCCAACACCAATTCCAAGCTCAACCACCATTTCAAGGAAATGCTTATGGTCGAGGACCGTAAGCCCAACAACCACTTCCCCGATTCAACCAGGGTCAGGCCCCATACCAACCTCCTCAGCTTAATTACGGGCAGTCTTCCAATTCTCAACAAACCTATCAACCTCCTCTGCAACACCACCAGGACTCCCAAACTGATGATAGATTCCATCAGTTACAACAACTAATTCTGGCCCAAAATCAATCCTTCCAACAAACTATTCAAGCCCAAAGTCAATCTTTCCAACAGACCCTCCAAGCCCACCAGCAAACCATCTCTAAGTTGGAGACTCAATTGGGCCAATTGGCTGAAGCCACCATGAGAAGGGAAGTGGGCCAATTGCCAAGTCAGCCCATTGCCAACCCACGAAATAATCCTCCGGGCTTCCCACAACCAAACTTCCCCATTAACCAGCCAATTCCTCCTCTCCTCCAGCACCCATCAGGTCAAATACCACAAAACGGCCCACAACTCAAAAATGCAAAAGCAATTTCGACCTTGAGAAGTGGTAAAGTCCTCGAAAATCCTCAAGGGTCCACTCCTAGTTCATCAGTCCAGGCCCCTGACATATCTTCTGATAGTGAGGAGGAGCCCAGCCAGGAAGAGGATGTCAAGGGAAAGAGGAAAATAGAGGAAGGGCCTAGCACTTACCAACCTACAGTGCCATTTCTTAATGCCTTAAAGCCCAAAAAGAAACAACCAGCCCATAATGAGGAGATGATGGAGCTCTACAAACAAGTACATATCAACATCCCTCTCCTCGATGCCATCAAACATGTCCTGGCCTATGCTAGATTCTTAAAAGAAATGTGCACTCCTAGGCGGGAGCCACGAGTGACCCCGGAAAAGGTTCGGCTTCCTGAGAACGTTAGTGCCGTAGTCCTCAACCAACTTCCAAGGAAGTTAAAGGACCCTGGAGCACCCCTTATCTCTTGCAACATTGGGGGTGTGACCTTTGATAAGGCTCTCCTTGATTTAGGAGCCAGTGTGAATTTACTTCCCACCTCCATCTATGAGCAGTTTGACATCGGTGAGCTCAAGCCTACACCCATTATTCTCCAGCTCGCCGATAGATCAATCAAGACTCCAAAGGGCCTTATTGAGGATGTCATTATTAAAGTGAATGAGTGCTACTTCCCTGCCGACTTTCTTATTTTGGACATGGTTTCTCCCCAAGAAATCAAGCATACTCCTATCATTTTGGGTAGACCATTTTTAGCCACGGCTAGGGCTAATATAGATTGTGCTTCAGGAGTTATGGACATATCTTTTGGGGATCAGAAAGTCAGCATCAACATTTTCAAGGCATCTAAATTTTATGATCAAAAAGAAGATTGCTATGTTGTTGACACCATTGAGGAGTTATTGGAGATTGAAGGGGACAGTAGGACCAGAATAAGAGAAGAAGTTGACATCCTGTCAACTCAACTTAGGACATGGCCCCCAGTTGAACCTTTACCTCAGCTTAAATCTGAACCAGCTCTTCCCTCTTTACAATCCCCTCCTCAGGTTGAACTAAAACCATTGCCGGCCTCCCTTAAGTATGCATTCCTAGGCCCAGACCAAACCTTGCCCGTCATCATAGCAAGTGACCTTGAACCTAAGCATGAGGAGAAACTAGTTGAGGTCCTTAAATCTCATAAGGGGGCTATAGGTTGGTCTGTCGCTGATCTTAAAGGGATTAGTCCATCCATTTGTCAGCACCATATTTATATGGAGGAGAATGCAAAACTGAGCAGAGACATGCAGAGGAGATTAAATCCACACATGAAGGAGGTGGTCAAAAATGAGGTGGTCAAGTGGTTAGATGCCGGAATCATCTACCCAATTTCTGATAGTCAGTGGGTCAGTGCAACACAAATAGTCCCCAAGAAATCAGGACTGACTGTGATCACCAATGATCAAGAGGAGTTGATACCTACTAGGTTGACCACGGGATGGAGGGTCTGCATTGATTATAGGAAGCTCAACTCTATGACAAAGAATGACCATTTTCCCCTCCCATTCATTGACCAAATTTTGGAAAAATTAGCAGGGTAAAAATACTTCTGTTTTCTAGATGGGTATTCTGGGTACAATCAGGTGGCTATCTACCCAGAAGATCAAGAAAAAACCACATTTACATGTCCCTACGGAATATTTGCTTTTCAGAGAATGCCCTTTGGATTATGTAATGCGCCTGCCACATTTCAAAGATGCATGTTAGCAATTTTTTCTGACATGGTGGGTGACTTTTTAGAAGTTTTCATGGATGATTTCTCCATTTTTGGGGATACATTTGATTCCTGCCTTGATCACTTAGCCAAAGTAATGAAGAGATGCATTGACACTAATCTTGTCCTCAGTTGGGAAAAGAGCCATTTCATGGTTAAAGAAGGTATTGTTCTAGGGCACATAGTGTCGGCAAGAGGAATTGAAGTAGATAAAGCTAAAGTTGATCTCATTGCCAAACTGCCACCACCCACCTCAGTAAAACAAATTCGATCATTCCTGGGTCATGCCGGCTTCTATCGCCGGTTCATCCAAGACTTCTCCAAAGTCGCTAGACCTCTCACTAATCTGCTGGCTAAGGAAGTCCCATTCCATCTTGACCAATCATGTCTTGAGGCTTTCGAATCATTGAAAATGGTATTGACCAATGCCCCAATCTTACAAACTCCTAATTGGTCATTACCTTTTGATATTATGTGTGATGCCTCGGATTATGCTTTAGGTGCTGTTTTAGGGCAAAGGGTAGACAAAAAGCCTGTGGTGATTTACTATGCGAGTCGCACACTCGCTGATGCCCAACTTAGGTACACCACAACAGAAAAGGAGTTACTTGTTGTTGTCTTTGCCCTTGAAAAGTTTCGGTCCTATCTGCTACGGGCCAAAGTCATTGTGTTCTCTGACCACTCAGCTCTCAGACACCTGCTGTCTAAAAAAGATGCCAAACCAAGGTTGATTAGATGGATCCTTTTATTACAAGAATTTGATTTGGAAATTCGGGATAAAAAAGGAAGTGAAAATGTTGTTGCAGATCACTTGTCCCGAATTATCACATCAGACACCACACCCTTACAAGACTCATTTCCAGATGAGCACCTCCTTAGTGTATCTCACATTCCACCCCCATGGTATGCACACATTGTCAATTACTTAGCCGTGAAAAAAATTCCTGAAGGTTGGTCTAAACAAGAAAAAGACCGCTTCTTTGCTAAGCTCAAATACTTCTTTTGGGAAGACCCTGAGCTATTCCATTTAGGACCAGACCAAATCATTCGGAGGTGTGCCCCTGAAGGTGAGCAACAAAGCATTTTGACATTTTGCCACACCTTAGCTTGTGGGGGGCATTTTTCAAGTAAGAAAACGGCAGCCAAAGTTTTGCAGAGTGGGTTCTACTGGCCCACAATATTTAAAGATGCATTCGAATTTTGCAAATCTTGTGAGCGTTGTCAGGCTATGGGAAACATGTCACGCAGGGACATGATGCCTTTAAACCCTATCCTGGTTGTGGAAATTTTTGATGTATGGGGAATTGACTTCATGGGACCGTTTCCACCATCTTTTGGTCATGAGTACATTTTGGTGGCAGTGGATTACGTGTCTAAGTGGATAGAAGCTATAGCCACAAGGACTAATGATCAAAAAATTATCATGAAATTTGTTCGCAAGAACATTTTCTCTCGATTTGGATGTCCGAGGGCTATCATTAGTGATGGGGGTTCACATTTCATCCATTCTCAATTCCGGGCTTTGCTTCGGAAGTATGGGATAACACATAAGATTGCTATCCCCTATCATCCCCAGATTAGTGGCCAGGTGGAGGTTTCTAATAGGGAGATTAAGAACATTTTGCAAAAGTCTGTCCGGCCCGATAGGAAAGATTGGTCAGAAAGATTAGATGATGTTTTATGGGCCTATCGGACCGCCTACAAAACTCCCATTGGCATGTCCCCTTATAGGCTTATTTTTGGAAAGCCATGTCATTTGCCAGTCGAATTGGAACATAGGGCATATTGGGCAATCAAACAATTCAATCTTGATTTAGCACAGGCTAGTTCCCATAGAGCCCTTCAACTGAATGAGTTAGAAGAACTTCGCAATGAAGCCTATGAGAACTCTAGGATTTATAAAGCCCAGACAAAAGCATTCCATGATAAGCACATTTCACGCAAAACTTTTCAAATCAACCAAAAGGTCTGACTTTTTAACTCTAGGCTGCGATTATTCCCCGGCAAATTAAAATCTCGATGGGATGGACTATATGCAGTAATTAAAATATTTGACCATGGTGCAGTAACAATTCTTGATCCTAAAACTGGTCAAACTTTTACTGTCAATGGTCAACGTTTGAAACCTTACATTGAAAATCTTCCAATGCTGCAGGAGGACTCTCTCAGGCTGAGTGACCCATTGTGAGCTATATTGTGTCTGGCTGAAGACGTTAAACTTAGCGCTTCTTGGGAGGCAACCCAATTATCCTGTCTCTTTTCAAAAAAAAAAAATATTTTTTTGATTGATTTTCTTATTTTGTCTAAGGAGCATGGAGCATGGAGCAATATTTCTTTGAGGACGACATCTCTCTCTCAGGTCGTATCTATCATTCCCTCTACTTTTTATGGCTTTATTTCATTTCTATATCTTACTCATGCCATTAGGGACAATGTCACCTAAGTTGGGGGGTAACATGAGCTTGAATTTCCTCAAAATAATTACAACATTTCATCACACCTCTAACAAGTGTTTCATGTTCATATTTTATGATGAGAAACGTTTCTTAGAATGATATGACTTAGAGTCTTACATGTGAAAGTTGCACATTAAAGGGATGAATTAATTGGTTATGTCTTTAGCCTTTTCCTCAGAATACACCTGAAAATTCTATTGAACTTGCACACAATTGCACAATAACAAGATCGGTGGATGACAAACATTAGGATGATGGGAATTTTACTTGACACTTAGGTGGTGATGAATATTATGCCCATTCGTTGAACATAATCGTGAGGAAAAAGCTACCTGCCAAAAAAAAAAAACACATGGAAAATGCCCCTGAACTTAGTAACCGGGCCTGCTTCTCCTAAGGCAAGAGTTGAGGTTCGCGTCAAACGGCGAAGGGATGTGCAGCACCGTGTGTCAAAAAAAAAAAGAGAAAAAAAAGAAGAAGTATAAACTGGCAGAGTGAAGCTACCTGTAATTCGAGAAGCTCAATTCAAGAGGTGGGCAGAATTGAAAATCATCTTTAAGTGAAAGGTAGAAGACTCATTCATCTAGATTGTTTGGAAGTCACTAGTCAAGTTATATCACTCATACACAAAGAGATATTTAATTTTGAGTGTATCCTGAGGAAAGGTCTAAACACATGGACTGATGAAATTTATACCAAATGCATTCTACTTGAACTTGTAATACTCCAAAGTCTAAATCATTATGCATAATGTTCTTGCCATGATCTGTGACACATGAGTATTTGCTAGTCCTAATTTTATAATTGTTTACATTGCTAAGGGACTAGCAATGTTCAAGTTGGGGGGTGTGATAAGTCTCCATTTCTTATGATAATACATCGCATAAACACCATTTTATGTGCATATAATTAGGTAATTATGCATATTTCATAGTTAACCTCAACTCCACATTTAAATTGGAGCTTTCACGTAAATTGATTAATTCAATTATCTTATTTAATAATAAATTAAAGTTGAGGGCCATGATCATTAATTCTCCATTGCATAATCATGAGCATTTGAGATTTATGTGCACATTGTGGTAATTTGTATGGACTAAAGTGCAATTATGTGTGTGTAGGACACCGAAGGTAATTACAAAAGAAGTTGGGGGCAAAAGGGTCATCACCATTTTGACCAAGTCAAATAAAGAATTCAAATTATTTTGATTGGAGGGAAAGGAAAGTTCAAAATTTCGAATTCAAAGTTTGAAAAGGAGGAATCCAAACTTTAAGTTTGGAAAGGAGGAAAAGGACATCCAAAATTTGAATTAAAGGAGAGACATGATGAGCCTTGGGAAATGGGGTGCCTAAAGTCCAAGAAAGGGGGTGCCCACCTACTTTTACTCTTCCCCATGCATCATATTCCATTTGAATCTTAGCCATCCATCTCCTTTTGATATAATCTCCACCCTCTATCTACCAAACTTTCCCTATAAATAGCCCATGGTAAGGAGGAGAAGGGAGTTTTTTCTTTGAGCAATCTTTCACTCTCCCTCTTTCTCTCCCAACCTTAGGCCTCCGGTTGCTCCCATTTTGTCCTCCACAACTCCCCTTTCATGGCGGCGTGCACATCAAGACGGGCGACGTTCCAAGGCTCGTGACGTGGACGGCGACGGCTTCTTCATCCACCTCTTCCCACGGTGATCTCTTTCAAGGCGGAGTGATCCTCTCCAAGGCTCGGCGAGGAGGAGACGACGGCGTCATCACCATTGCTACTACCATCTTCACACCTTAGGCTCCTCTTTTTGTTATTGCTTTAGTTTTATTTCACTTCATTGTAATCTCATTGTGCCATTAGTGTAAACTTATTTCACATTTCATGTACTCTTCCTTTTAAGTTAATGAAAGTTACTCTCTTGATCTAGTTCTTGCTCTTCTTCCCTCTCTATCTCTTTCTTCTATATTTTCTTTCCACTTCATACAATTATTTTCTATAGCATAAGCGCATAGTCATGGTGTTTTCAATTAAGTGTTAGAATCATTCTTTGTTTCCTCACTTTTCTTGAAACAATCAAATCACAAATATTTTCCAAAGGATTCTAAAGTTTTTAACTCTAAAAATCTATTCTTCCTTGTGGATTCGACCCGTGCTTGTCCGAATACTACATTCTCTTTTGATCATTTTGTGCGAGTGCGGTTTTAAGATTGTTATACGCATGGTTTAAACGACGAACTTTCGCGTTATCAGTAAGGCTGACAAATAGCTGTGTAAGGCTAAAATATGGGCAACAGCTCTACAAGCATGAAGAAAAGTGAAGCGAAGTCGACTTCAGAAGTCTTTGAAGTCGACTCCAGTTGCATGAAGTTTGCAAGAAAATAGTGCCGACGGCTTAAGGAGATTAAGGGTGAAAAATGGGTGTGTATGGCTGACAAATGTGTGATATGGCTGAAAAATGGGTTGCTAGAACTGACAAGTGATCAAGTTCATAAAATGCTCAAGCATGTCACATGATTCAACTCTCTAATGGCTGGCACGTGTTCCAAGGAGGTTGGCACGTGTTCCAAGGAAGTTGGCACGTTTACAGAGGATTCCTTATGAAGATTATTTCATCTATCCATTTGATATATCATAAAAAATATCTTGGAAAGGTTTTTGTCCAAACATGCATCCTGCCTTTGGGAAGAAGCTTCCTATGTGGGTGTCCTGCATGAAGCTCATTGGCAGGCCAATCAGAGGCCAACGTACCTTATCTCCTCCCAGCCAATCAGGTGCCACTCTTTCCTATCATTGGAACATTCTAAAAAATTGGACGGTCCTGATCTCATGCTCCCAAATCAAGGGCATCACTCTTTGTACCCTGCATGCAAAAGGAAAAGGATGTTGGAACAAAAGCAGCGCGTAGGGAGACATGCTCTGACGGAAGCAGACATACAGCAAATGAGATAAGAGGTTCGAATAAGGCAAGGAAGAAGGTGAACGAAGGGAGAGTATATTCTAAGAAGAGCGGCCACCTCCACAGAAAAGTGCAAGCGGAGAGCTTTAGAGAAAATCTGTGAGAGAGCTTGTGAGAAAGTAGAAGAAGAAGAGAAAGAGAAGAAGGGAAGAAAAGAAAGAGAGATAGAGTTCGAGAGAGGAGAAGCCCAGTTTTGAGAAGCTACGTAAAGTAGCTGAAGAAAAGAAGAAGAAGGAGGAGGAGGAGAGCCAGAAGTCACCCATCTGAAGATTTGCAGAAGAAACACAAGTTGTTCTTCTACATCCACTCCTCTTCATCCAGCAAGAAGAAGAACCTTTGTCTCGAGCTTCCTGTTGCAAAGGAGAAGCTACTCTCCAAGGAAGCAACTAATCTGGGAGAAGCCATGAGCGGCGTCCAGATTATCAGACAGGGACATTTGTTATCTTGCTTGAGTTTCCTGCATCCTGTCTTAGCCTTGTGTTTTATTTCCGTTTTCTTTTTGAACACTTCTCTATTGAAACTATGAACCGTCCCTACTGGGTGTTGTAGGAAGACAGACAGGGGTTGTGCTCTGGTCTATGGTGAACCGTCCCTATCGGTGATAGTAGGAAGACAGACATGGGCTATGCTCTGGTCTATGGTAAACTATCCCTACCGGTGATAGTAGGAAGACAGACAGGGGTTGTGCTCTGGTCTGTGGTGAACTGTCCCTACTGGTGATAGTAGGGAGACAGACTGAGCTTGTGCTCTGATCTGTGGTGAACAGTCCCTACCGGTTGTAGTAGGAAGACGGATAGAGGCTGTTCGCTGATCTGTGGTGAACTACCCCTACCGGTTGTAGTAGGAAGATAGACAGAGGTTGTACTCTGATCTGTTGTCTGACCTTGTGTGCCTTTAAGCTGTGTTTCAGCAGTTTAGTGCAGTTGCACTAGGGAAGCTTCACTCATTTGAGTGAGGGGTGGACGTAGGACTCTGGATAGAGTCCAAATAACCTTAAAATCGACTATCCAGTGGTTTGCTTGGTGAGTTTTTTCCTTATCTCCTGCCTCCTCCACATGGCAGTTGTTTGATGTGCACACTGTTGAGTTAAACTGTTGATCCTACATTCCGCATTGGATTCTTGTTTATATCTATTCTGTTAAGACTCCACTGGCATATCAAAAGGTGTGTGATGCGGGACGGACACGCGACCTGGGACTCTAGCTCGCGATCACCCCTAAGCGAAGAAAGACATGGGACCGAGCGCGGTTGAGAAATCGACAGTGAGTCTCGAGTATCGGCTTTCCGCGTATACTCGGATCGAGTCACGGGATGGGTCACTCACTCTCACTCTCTCGCAGTGGTGATAACAATATATCGGGGTAAGAATCCTAACACTCGCAGCGGCATATCCAAATAGATACGAGTAAAGCAAATGCGGAAGAGAGAGGGAGCAAATTTACCTCTACGCTCCGGGCGTGGGGAAGACGATCCCGGCCAAGTCAGTAACTCCCGGTACAGTAAATATTTAAATTACAATAGTGAATTTTGATGCCCACTCCACGCAGGGAGGTAACGGACTACAAGTGGGCCCGGGAGGACCGATCTTGGGTTGATGGACAGCACTTTGATCACCCTATCGGCGCGGTTCGGATGGTGCAAGCTGCTAGTTGTGGGGGCCCACGTGCTGGTCGACGGGTCCGAGTGGGCCTGGAGTGGTACTGCTATGATGGTGGCTCCTGGAGATGCGCTTCCTGGGACGGTGGCACGCTGGTTCGCCTTGCGGAAGGTGAGTTGGCTCCGGTCTTCACTTGTTGACCTTACTGTCCACGGATCTGAAGTTCTATTTTTACAGCGCGCAACCCGGAGAGAACTACTGCTGCGATCAATCCCGACGTCGGATCGACGCGAAATTGGTGCCGTTGGAAAGCTAACTTGAAGTACTTCGATCTATGGCCAGAGAAAGAATTTTGACTATCCCAGATCTGGCCTTTTTCGAATTTACCAGTTGCTGGCTGACAGACTCAGAAAACTCAGGACAGAAATAGAGTTTCCTGATAACTTGCGTTGACCGCGACTCAAACCTCAGATCTGGAACTTGGACTCTTCACGAACGTTGTAGAGGAAGAAACAAGGAAGACCGATAAATTTTTTGTAGATTTTCTAAAGGTTGTTTGACAGGGGAAAACGATTTTATACTGGACAAGGGTCGGATCTGACTGCACATGATAGAAAAGATTTGGGAAAAGATAGTGATTTTTTAAAAATAGTAAACAGACTCCAATAATTCCAAGAAAATTCTTGGATGATGGGTGTGGTGGACAGAACGTCCAATAAAATTGGTGACTCAAAAAAATTAAAGGGAAATGGGTCAAACGGAGGAAACACAGGGTTGCTGTGACACAAAATTGGGTACAGACAGAACTGGAAGGCTGAAGAATACAAAATTGGAAAAATAGAAAATGAAGGCTAGAAATTGGGAAACGTTTTTTGGGAGAGGGTATTGGCGTGGTGAACCTACCCTCAAAATTTGGGCTCCAGCAGATCACGGAGCTGGGAGCTAAAATTCGAGCAAGGAGGCTCTGTCCTGATTTGGGTAGAACTCCAGCGATGGTGGCGGCGGCGCGATGGCGGCACGACGGTGGCGGCGTCGGCGGCAGAAGTAGAACTCAGAGGAATTGAGGAGAAGATAGAAGGGTTTTACACCCTAGAGAAGGCAGAAATCCATCTGCAAGGGGTGAGGAGAGAGGAGAGAGGGGCGCACCCTTCTTGGCCCTTGGGCAATTCACAAAATTTTTAATCATTAATTCTACTAAAATGGGAATTATATGGTATTTGTATGAAATGTAAAATGACCCTAATTAACCTCAGATCTAAGTTGGGGAGGGGTAAAAGGGGGAGATCATAAGTATTTCTTCCATGTGGTTTGGAACCACATTAAAATATCAATAAGAGGGGGGCGCCCCCTTGACTATAAATGAGGCATCTTGGACAATTTTTACCACTTGTCCCCCTTTGAATGTCAAATCATCTAGAAGCTACCTAGGACCTTTTACCAGCCCCACATGGACCCCAAGATGCCACTTGGACCAATGAGGAATGAGTGGAGGGTCCTGCATGGCCTACATGGTCTTTTATACAAAAACCCAAAGATCCTTAGGGAATGACAAATTGGCTTATAAAGCCTTACAATTGCATACATGTTTTCCCAAGGATATAAATGCAAACTAAAAGGACTCAAATGTAAAATAAAAAGTTAGTGGTCTTGGTCTGATGTCCCCATCAATTCTCCCCGAGTGGGAAGAACTTGACCCCGTCGAGTAAGGGGTGTGGCTGCTCGTGACGTCGACGGATCTGTCATCCTACCAGGAAGCACGGAGTACGCTCCACTCCAAGTATTTGACACCTGCTCATCCCGTATAGATTCGATATGCACACGTTGCTGGGGAATGAGGCTAGAGGTGGACACTCCGGGGTGGGGTCACTCTCAATGGAGAGATGGCGGCTCGAAGACTCACTAGGAATCACCGTTGGGTCCCTATATGTGACTAGATCTGAGATAGAGAATGGTTGAGCAGATCTCAAATGCCGACAAGTATCGCACTCGAAAGGGGTTGCCCACGCGAGCGTACAAAGACCGACTCTACTCGATGCATGCAGACTCACTATGCACTCCTAATATGCTGGACACATGCATATACAGACACACAATACCCTAGACACACCTACGATTAGTCCGACCTGTACGTGTGTGACAGCAGACTAGGACACCCGAATGTGTGCCATGCATATAGTTGATGTAACCGGAGGTTGACGTCATGGGGAATTCCTAGACATCATACGATGCACCAATCATGGACATTGGGCTGGGATGTGGAAGGATTGGAAGATCTAAAACTACCTTTGTCAACACCCCTAGATGTAGGTAAGGCATGCCATGTTCCCCAATCATCGGACCTAGTGCTATGTGGAGGTTGATTGGCCCGAGTGGGAAGAGAGTAGTAGGGGACTTCCTTGACAAGGTAGAAGGGAAGTGGTGTATCACGAGGCCCACTAGCGAAGGGGTCGAATGGGTCAAAGAATGTGTGACCTCTCGGTTCCTCCATTACATAGTCCCATGTTTGAAATTCATGAAGGTGATGGTCACCTCCATCCATCGTGGTAGATGGGACAGTGTATAGAAGATAGGGCTCCTCCCTCGGGATAAAAGGAGTGAAGTCGGGCTCGGCCGGTAACGGGAGGAGTAGAAGAACCTCCGTGGTAACATGACCCATGGTGTACACGGAGGTGATGGACCCCAAAGCGGGATGAGTGAAGCTACCACCTGTGGGTCGGTCGAAGCCGGTGGCCAACAAGTGCGTAAATGTCAACTGCCGGTCTAATCCTTTAATAAGGTCATCCAATGTATCCACATGGTGACTAGACCGGAAGGTGGTATGGAATGAGTTGGCCGGCACTAATGGTAGGGTGGGGTCCATGGATGGGTAGGGAGGGGGGACCAAGCCATCCTTGAGCCAGCTAAGAAGTGGCCCGGCTATGCAAAGCGTACCCGTTAGAAACACGGGTGGCTCGGGCTGAGGTGGCTCTAAGTAAGATGGCTCTGGATGAGGATCAAAAGTAGAGGGTGGCAATGGAGCACTCACGGGTGGTGAAGGAGCACACGTCCTTTCTATCCTATCCAACCAGTCCAAAAACATTTTAAAGAATTCGGCAGAGGTGCGGGTTGGAGTAGGGGCCTCGGGGTGGACTCGCTCGTCATCTCTCGGCATGGGTGTGGACCTAGGCTCGGCTATAAGCGAGGCTTCATGCCTCCGACTATGACCCACTTGACTTGAAGTGCTTGGGTGGGATTGGATGGGGGTGAAGGGGTGGGGCTGGTTGGAGGTGTGGCCCACTTGATTGTAAGAGGGTTGGTGGGGTTGGCTAGTGGTATGACCCCCGTGGCTGGAAGTAGATGGGCTGGGAAAGTAGACCCTCCGCACCCTCTTCATGTCCCACCATGACTCGCTTGGCCTTTGCCTCCTATCCTCCCTGAAGTATTTTATGTCCCTCCATGTTTCGGCGGCTTCATAGAAAAGTCACCTTGAGGCAAAGTCGACTTCCATGGGACCGGACATAATGTAAACCTTGAAGTATTGGTTCATGATGGATTCCCACTCTAGGTAGTCACACAGGTCTTCGGAGCCATAGAAGTCCCGGGGTACGGGTCTACGGGGGTGGTCGGGTTGGTTTTCCCATCTTCGGTAGTATTGCCACCATGCATAAGATCCGGGCGTTTGGTAATCCATGGGACACGGGGAAGCTAGTGGATGGCCATGCTGACACTTGGGCAAGACACTCGACACGACCCTAACTAATGCAAAGTTGTAATGCAGACTTGACTACCAACCTAGACACAACCAAGATTCGGTACTTGGCGGAGTCCGGGGATCCAAAGATCCTCTCACGCTAGTGAATCACCTCTCCGATAGGCGTAACCTAACGGTCGGGCGACACCTTTTCATATACCGAACAATGGAATGCAAATGAGACACCTAGACTTAGATACTTTTTTTTTGTTTTAAACAAATACTTATGACTACCCTAGACTCAACGGGCGCTCTGATACCAAACTGATGCGGGACGGACATGCGACCTGGGACTCTAGCTCACGATCGCCCCTAAGCGAGGGAAGACGTGGGACAGTGCGCGGTTGAGAAACCGGCAGTGAGTCTCGGGTATCGGCTTTCCGCGTGTACTCGGATCGAGTCACGGGACGGGTCACTCACTCTCGCTCTCTCACAGCAGTGATAACAATATATCGGGCTAAGAATCCTAACACTCGTAGTGACATATACAAATAGATATGAGTAAAGTAAATGCAGAAGAGAGAGGGAGCGAATTTACCTCCACGCTCCGGGAGTGGGGAAGATGATCCCGGCCAAGTCAGTAACTCCCGGTACAGTAAATATTTAAATTACAATAGTGAATTTTGATGCCCACTCCACGCAGGGAGGTAACGGGATACAAGTGGGCCTGGGA
Organism: Amorphophallus konjac; assembly: GCA_022559845.1. NCBI lineage: Eukaryota > Viridiplantae > Streptophyta > Magnoliopsida > Alismatales > Araceae > Amorphophallus > Amorphophallus konjac. The sequence goes on from CM040118.1 coordinate 200,067,751, forward strand.
GGACCGATCTTGGGTTGACCGGCAGCACTTTGATCACCATGTCGGCACGGTTCGGACGGCGTAAGCTGCTTGTTGTGGGGGCCCACATGCTGGTCGGCGGGTCTGAGTGGGCCCGGAGTGGTACCGCTATGTCGGTGGATTTTGGAAAGGCGCTCCCTGGGACGACGGCACGCTGGTTCGCCTTGAGGAAGGCGAGTCGGCTCCGGTCTTCACTTGTTGACCTTACTGCCCACGGATCTGAAGTTCTATTTTTACAGCGCGCGACCTGGCAATAACTGCTGTTGCGATCAATCCCGACGTCGGATCGACACGAAATTGGTGCCATTGGAAAGCTGACTTGAAGTACTTTTATCTATGGCCAGAGAAAGAATTTTGACTATCCCGGATCTAGCCTTTTTCGAATTTACCATTTGCTGGATGACAGACTCGAAAAACTCGGGATAGAAATAGAGTTTCCTAATAACTTGTGTTGACCGCGACTCAAACCTCATATCTGGAACTTGAACTCTTCACGAAAGTTGTAGAGGAAGAAACAAGGAAGACGAGGATAATTTTTGTAGATTTTCTAAAGGTTGTTTGACAGGGGAAAATGATTTTATACTGGACAAGGGTCGGACTTGAACTGCACAGGACAACACAGATTTGGGAAAAGATAGTGATTTTTTAAAAATATTAAAAGGACTGGAGAAATTCCAAGAAAATTCTTGGATGATGGGTGTGGTGGACAGAACTTCCAATAAAATTGTTGACTCAAACAATTAAAGTGAAAGGGGTCGAACGAAGAAAACACAGGGTTGCTGTGACACAAAACTGAGTACAGACAGAGCTGGAAGGCTGAAGAACACGAAATTGGAAAAATAGAAAATGAAGGCTAGAAATTGGGAAACGTTTTTTGGGAGAGGGTATTGGCGTGGTGAAACTACCCTCAAAATTTGGGCTCCAGCAGATCACGGAGCTGGGAGCTAAAATTCGAGCAAGGAGGCTCTATCCTGATTTGGGTAGAACTCCGGCGATGGTGGCGGCGGTGCGATGGCGGCACGACGGTGGCGGCGGCGCGATGGCGGCACGACGGTGGCCGCGTCGGCGGCAGAAGTAGAACTCAGAGGGGCTGAGGAGAAGATAGAAGGGCTTCACACCCTAGTGAAGGTAGAAATCCATCTGCAAGGGGGGAGGAGAGAGGAGAGAGGGGCGCACCCTTCTTGGCCCTTGGGCAATTCACAAATTTTTCTATCATTAATTCTACTAAAATGGGAATTACATGGTATTTGTATGAAATGTAAAATGACCCTAATTAACCTCAGATCTAAGTTGGGGAGGGGTAAATAGGGGAGATCATAATTATTTCTTCCATTGATTTGGAACCACATTAAAATATCAATAAGAGGGGGGCGCCCCCTTGACTATAAGGGAGGCATCTTGGACAATTTTTACCACTTGTCCCCCTTTGAATGTCAAACCATCTAGAAGCCACCTAGGACCTTTGACCAGCCCCACATGGACCCCAAGATGCCACTTGGACCAATGAGGAATGAGTGGAGGGTCATGCATGGCCTACATGGTCTTTTACACAAAAACCCAAAGATCCTTAGGGAATGACAAATTGGGTTATAAAGCCTTACAATTGCATACATGTTTTCCCAAGGATGTAAATGCAAAATAAAAGGACTCAAATGTAAAATAAAAAGTTAGTGGTCTTGCTCTGATGTCCCCATCAATTCTCCCCGGGTGGGAAGAACTCGACCCCGTCGAGTAAGGGGTGCGACTGCTTGTGACGCCAGCGGATCCGTCATCGCACCAGGAAGCGCGGAGTACGCTCCACTCCAAGTATTCGACACATGCTCATCCTGTATAGATTCGATATGCACACGCTGCTAGGGAATGAGGCTAGAGGTGGACACTCCGGGGTGGGGTCACTCTCAATGGAGGGAAGGCGGCTCGAAGACTCACTAGGAATCACCGTCGGGTCCCTATATGTGACTAGATCCGAGATAGAGAATGGTTGAGCCGATCCTAAATGCCGACAAGTATCACACTGAAAAGGGGTTGACAACGCGAGCGTACAAAGATTGACTCTACTCGATGCATGCAGACTCACTATGCACTCCTAATATGCTAGAAACATGCATGTATAGACACACAAGACCCTAGACACACCTACGGTTAGTCCGACCCGTACGTGTGTGACGGCGGACCAAGACACCCGAATGTGTGCCATGCATGCAGTTGACGTAACCGGAGGTTGACGTCATGGGGAATTCCTAGACATCCTACGATGCACCAATCATGGACATTGGGCTGGGATGTGGGAGGATTGGAAGATCTAAAACTACCTTTGTCAACACCCCTAGATGTAGGTAAGGCATGCCATGTTCCCCAATCATCGGACCTATTGCTATGTGGAGGTTGATTGGTCCGAGTGGGAAGAGAGTGGTAGGGGACTTCCTTGACGAGGTAGAAGGGAAGTGGTGGATCACGAGGCCCACTTGCAAAGGGGTCGAATGGGTCAAAGAATGTGTGACCCCTCGGTTCCTCCATTACATAGTCCCATGTTTGAAATTCATGAAGGTGATGGTCACCTCCATCCATCATGGTAGACGGGACAGTGTATAGAAGATAGGGCTCCTCCCTCGGCATAAAAGGAGTGAAGTCGGGCTCTGCCGATAACGGGAGGAGTAGAAGAACCTCTATGGTAACATGACCCACGGTGTACACGGAGGTGATGGACCCCAAAGCGGGATGAGTGAAGCTACGACCTGTGGGTCGGTCGAAGCCGGGGGCCAACAAGTGCGTAAATGTCAATTACCGGTCTAATCCTTTAAGAAGGTCATCCAATGTATCCACATTGTGACAAGACCTGAAGGTGGTATGGAATGAGTTGGCCGGCACTAATGGTAGGGCGGGGTCCATGGATGGGTAGGGAGGGTGGACCAAGTCATCCTTGAGCCAGCTAAGAAGTGACTCGGCTATGAAAAGCATACCCGTTAGAAACACGGGTGGCTCGGGCTGAGGTCGCTCTGAGTAAGATGGCTCCGGATGAGGATCAGAAGTAGAGGGTGGCAATGGAGCACTCACGGGTGGTGAAGGAGCACGTGTCCTTTCTATCCTATCCAACCAGTCCAAAAACATTTTAAAGAATTCGGCAGAGGTGCGGGTTGGAGTAGGGGCCTCGGGGTGGACTCGCTCGTCATCTCTTGGCATGGGTGTGGACCTTGGCTCGGCTATAAGCGAGGCTTCATGCCTCCGACTATGACCCACTTGACTTGAAGTGCTTGGGTGGGATTGGATGGGGGTGAAGGGGTGGGGCTGGTTGGAGGTGTGGCCCACTTGATTGTGAGAGGGTTGGTGGGGTTGGCTAGTGGTATGACCCCCGTGGCTGGAGGTAGATGGGCGCGGAAAGTAGACCCTCCTAAGCGCCCTCTTCATGTCCCATCATAACTCGATGGGCCTTTGCCTCCTATCCTCCCTCAAGTATTTTATGTCCCTCCATGTTTCGGCGGCTTCATGGAAAAGTCACCTTGAGGCAAAGTCGACTTCCATGGGATCGGACATAATGTAAACCTCAAAGTATTGGTTCATGATGGCTTCCCACTCTAGGTAGTCACACGGGTCTTCGGAGCCATAGAAGTCCCGGGCTACGGGTCTACGGGGGTGGTCGGGTTTGTTTTCCCATCTTTGGTAGTATCGCCACCATGCATAAGATCCGGGCGTTTGGTAATCCATGGGACACGGGGAAGCTAGTGGATGGCCATGCCGACACTTGGGAAAGACACTAGACACGACCCTAACTAATGCAAAGTTGGAATGCATACTCGACTACCAACCTAGACACAACCAAGATTCGGTACCTGGTGGAGTCCGGGGATCCGAAGATCCTCTCACACGAGTGAATCACCTCTCCGATAGGCGTAACCTAACGGTCGGGCGACACCATTTTATATACCGAACAATGGTATGCAAATGAGACACCTAGACTTAGACACTTTTTTTTGTTTTATCAAATACTAATGAATACCCTAGACTCAACTAGCGCTCTGATACCAAACTGATGCGGGACGGACACGCGACCTGGGACTCTAGCTCGTGATCGCCCCTAAGAGAGGGAAGACGTGGGACCGTGCGTGGTTGAGAAACCGGTAGTGAGTCTCGGGTATCGGCTTTCTGCGTGTACTCGGATCTAGTCATGGGACGGGTCACTCACTCTCGCTCTTTTGCAGCGGTGATAACAATATATCGGGCTAAGAATCCTAACACTCGCAGCGGCATATACAAATAGATACGAGTAAAGCAAATGCGGAAGAGAGAGGGAACGCATTTACCTCCACGCTCCGGGCTTGGGGAAGACGATCCCGGCCAAGTCAGTAACTCCCGGTACAGTTAATATTTTTATTACAGCAGTGAATTTTGATGCCCACTCCACGCAGGGAGGTAACGGGCTACAAGTGGGCCCGGGAGGACCGATCTTGGGTTGACGAGCAGCACTTTGATCACCCTGTCGCCGCGGTTCGGACGACGCAAGCTGCTGGTTATGGGGGCCCACGTGCTGGTCGGCGGGTCCGAGTGGGCCCAGAGTGGTACCGCTGTGATGGTGGCTCCTGGAAAGGCGCTCCCTGGGACAGTGGCATGCTGGTTCACCTTGCAGAAGGCGAGTCAGCTCCTGTCTTCACTTGTTGACCTTGCTGCCCACGGATATGAAGTTCTATTTTTGCAGCGCGCGACCTGGCAAGAACTGCTGCTGCGATCAATCCCGATGTCGGATCGACGCGAAATTGGTGCCGTTGGAAAGCTGACTTGATGTACTTTGATCTATGGCCAGAGAAAGAATTTTGACTATCCCGGATCTGCCCTTTTTCGAATTTACCAGTTGCTGGCTGACAAACTCAGAAAACTCAGGATAGAAATAGAGTTTCCTGATAACTTGCGTCGACCGTGACTCAAACCTCTGATATGGAACTTGGACTCTTCACAAAAGTTGTAGAGGAAGAAACAAGGAAGACGGGGATAATTTTTGTAGATTTTCTAGAGGTTGTTTGATAGTGGAAAATGATTTTATACTGGACAAGGGTCGAATATGAACTGCACAGGACAGAACAGATTTGGGAAAAGACATTGATTTTTTCAAAATAGTAAAAGGACTCAAGAAATTCCAAGAACATTCGTGGATGATGGGTGTGGTGGACAGAACGTCCAATAAAATTGGTGACTCAAACAAAGAAAGTGAAAGGGGTCGAACTGAGGAAACACAGGGTTGTTATGACACAAAATTGAGTACAGACAGAATTAGAAGGCTGAAGAACACGAAATTGGAAAAATAGAAAATGAAGGCTAGAAATTGAGAAACTTTTTTGGGGGGAGGGTATTGGCGTGGTGAACCTACCCTCAAAATTTGGGATCCAGCAGATCGCGGAGCTGGGAGCTAAAATTCGAGCAAGGAGGCTTTGTCCTGATTTGGGCAGAACTCCGGCGATAGTGGCGGCGACGCGATGGCGTCACGACAGTGGCGGCGTCGGCAGCAGAAGTAGAACTCAGAGGGGCTGACGAGAAGATATAAGGGCTTCACACCCTAGAGAAGGCAGAAATCCATCTGTAAGGGGGGAGGAGAGAGGAGAGAGGGGCGCACCCTTCTTGGCTCTTGGGCAATTCACAAATTTTTCTATCATTAATTCTACTAAAATGGGAATTACATGGTATTTGTATGAAATGTAAAATGACCCTAATTAACCTCAGATCTAAGTTGGGGAGAGGTAAATAGGAGAGATCATAAGTATTTTTTCCATGTGATTTGGAACCACATTAAAATATCAATAAGAGGGGGGCGCCCCCTTGACTATAAGGGAGGCATCATGGACAGTTTTTACCACTTGTCCCCCTTTGAATGTCAAACCATCTAGAAGCCACCTAGGACCTTTGACCAGCCCCACATGGACCCCAAGATGCCACTTGTACCAATGAGGAATGACTGGAGGGTTCTGCATGGCCTACATGGTCTTTTACACAAAAACCCAAAGATCCTTAGGGAATGACAAATTGGCTTATAAAGCCTTACAATTGCATACATATTTTCTCAAGGATATGAATGCAAACTAAAAGGACTCAAATGTAAAATAAAAAGTTAGTGGTCTTGCTCTGATGTCCCCATCAGTGTGCAACAGCGCACTTTGCGTGAGGAGTGTTTTGAGTTCTAACCTCCGCCTTGTACCAGCTCTATTGACTTATCATTTGTGGGTGTTGTTGATTTCTAGTTTGGTTATGCACGATCACATAACAACATGCTAAGCATTCGATATATAATCTGTGTGAACTGCCACTAGTTGTTTTAATTGGTATAGAGTTTTAAATTGGGCATAAAGTCCTAGCTGGATCTATTCACCCCCCCCCTCTAGATCCTAGCAGTGCACCTAATAGAGTGAATAGTCCAACCGCCGATTCTCAGGTTTTGGCACTTTGGGATTTTGCATTTTTGTGCGTGGGTGTTAAGTGTGTTACATGGGTTTATGTTAATGGGAGTGTGTGTTTAGTGCATATGTGTATTAACGTGAGTGCATATGAGGGTGTGCATGAGTGTACCGTGTGTGTTCTTGTTATTTTAGTGAGGAAGTGTATCGGCGCAGTAGGGGATGGATGTGTGAATCGGCGCATGTAAAGGTCGGGAAAGGAGAGAGATGGGACGGAGTGTTAGCAGGTGAGTGTTATTACGTGAGAGGGTGTGCATGAGTGGAAATAAAAAAAGTAAAGATGTAAATAAAAAAGGGAATAGTGCCTGCACCGATTCATCACGTTATGGCATTGTGTGTGTGTGTTGAACATGTGTGTGTTAACGTGAGAAGGTGTATCGGCGTAGTGGAAAGTGAGGTGAAGAGAGTGGGTGGTGATCCGGTGCAGGAAGGTGCGCCGGATCACCCCACATTTGGCTTCCTTTTTTTTTGAAGGGAGATTGAATCGACGTGGGGGGGAAGTCGACTTGGAAGTCACAGGGAGTCGACTCGTTGGGGCAGACAGAGCCTGGGGTTGGGAGGATCGTGGCAGACAGAGCCTGGGCTTGAGACCTATTTTCTTTGGGCTTTTAAGTAGATTTTTTAGGTTCATTTAGCAGAGTGGATTGTGGGGTTTCATTATACATTTGATGATCTTAAGATCTTTTTATTCATTTTTTTTTGTTCAAACCCATCCACATAGTTAGCGTTATTTGATTGCTCGTCTTTCTCGTTATTCGCATTCCTAGCAAAAATTCGGCAACATCTCCCCCGTACCTCGCCCATGGAGGGATCCAAGACAGCCTTAAAGATTCTTGGGTGAGCTAAAGATAGCTACCCCGTGACCCAAAGTGAGCATGGAAACCCGAGGGCTAGCCTTCAAGGGGGTCTCAATGGCACACGGGCCGTGTTTTCTTAAATTCAGGGCATAGATTTGGCATACTACCCTGCACATGGCCGTTATTATTCACTTCTCTAGCAGGGTTACCCTAGAGACCATACTATGAAGAAGTAAGTCCCGGGGGCCCAGAGTGATCAACAATAGAAAATGGATAAAGGGAGCACCTTGACAGACGGAGGAGAGCTTTGAGCTCTAACGAGCTGCTGGGAAGGGACAGAGCCCCCACAACCCATGGCTGTGGGTGAGAGGGCAACCGTCGTCTCCTCAAAACGGGGCATCATACATCCATGAAGCATAGAGCCAAATGCTCAAATAAATGGGAGGGACTATCTAAGCTAATGGAGGGAAATAAAGATCAAGCCCATAACATCAAAATAGTGGGATTCTTTTCATTTTCTACCAAACGATAGTGTAAACGGGAAGCATACATCACAGTAGAGAGAGAAAAGGGAAAAATGAAAAAAAGAATACAAAGATGGGAGGGGGGAAATGGAGCACATGCTCCTCACCCCCCTGAACCCTCACCTCTCTCACTCTCTTCTCTCCCTCACCCTTTCTCTTCACTCTGCAGGAGCACATGCAGACGAATCTCTCTTTTTTTTGGTTTAACCTCTCTTCTCTTAGTAGCTTCTTTTCCTTCTCATCAGCCGAACCCCAGAGCCAGGGAGACCTTCAGTTCCCTTTATAGAGAGTGGAGGGTTGGAGCCTTCGAAGGTGAAGCCTTCTTCTTCTTTTGTCTTCTTCACCCCGTTCGGAGCCATCAAGTGGCCTATGCATAGGGACAGCAGCCAGCGTGTCTTCACAAGGTTGGCCGAGGTTGACGTCGATGACCTGCCACCATCACCGTGTCGTCCTAACCGTGAGATAGAGGCACGAGCATTCAATGCTTCATGTTCGAGCGAAACAGAGTATCGTGTGAAGGATGGGATGTGCCCCACGATGTCGGTTTAGTGGCTTGGAGGGAGGGCACCGATTCAAACCATGGAAGCCCCTGGCGCCGGTTCAGTTGTGCAAGAGTGAGGATGCTGCCTACGCACCGATTCAAGTGGATGGGGCTGTTGGCGCCGGTTCAACCCATGGAGGGGCTGGCGCCGACTCATGCAATAGGTGGCCTCTCGTGCCAATTCAAGAAGGAGGGAGTGTGTCGTTTCATTTATATAAAGGGGATGAGAAGAGAGTGAGTGTGCCGATTCAATCCCCTTGCTTTTTCTCTTACATTTTGCTCTCTCTTTTTTCTTTTGTCCCTCTATTTCTCATAGTGGGCATCTACCCTTCTCATTTCATCTTTTCTTCTCCTTCTTCTTTTTTCTCTTTCTTCCTCTTCTTCTCTTTTGTTTTTATTGCCAACAAATGTCCAGTACTATCTTAGTTTTAATGAACCACTTCTGGAGTGTCTATTTCGAAGCTTTTGGGCTTCGGTTTACAGTTCCGGGTGATTTTTGACACGTGCCAAACCCGTGCTAGATTACTCGGGTTTCATCCTGATTCGGCCTTCGGCACTGTGAATCATGTCTTTAAGCCTGCTCCATGAATGTGGAGAGCATCTTCATCGAGTGGGCAATCACTCAAAGTGTTTTCGCCCTCATTAAGTAGCTCTTCGACCTCCCACGGACCTTTCCGGCATAATGTGTGCCTCGATCGGGTCACTTGGGTTTTACGCTGATTCAGCCTTGGGCACTGTTAATTGTGTCATTAAGCCTGCCCTGTGCCCGTGGATAGTGTCTTCATCATGTGGGCAATCACTCAAAGTGTTTTTTCCCCCATTGGGCGGCTTTTCGGCCTCCTACGGGCCTTTTCGGCATAATGTGTGCCCCGATCGGGTCACTCTGGTTTTATGCTGATTCGACCTTCGACACTATGAATTGTGTTCTTAAGCCTATCCCATGCCTGTGGATAGTGTCTTCGTCGAGTGGGCAATCACTCAAAGTGTTTTCGCCCCCATTGGGCAGCTTTTCAGCCTCCTACGGGCTTTTCAGGCATAATGTGTGCCCTGATCGGGTCACTCGGGGTTTATGCTGATTCGGCCTTCGGCACCCTATTTTAAGAGACCAGGGATATTTCTTCAGCTCGGGAAGCCTCCTTATCAAGTGGTGGACCGCAAGTGTATTTGTTGTCTTGATCGGATGAGATATAGAGTTTGTTCTGCTCGACGAGACCCAGAGTTCTTGCTAGTGGATTTTTTTGGATGTCGACAAGAATGTGCACCATGAGTTGCAAGGGTAATGTCCTGTGGCTCCGTGGTGAGAGCGGAGCTAGGTTCAGCAGGCGTTCATTGGAATAATTGAGATGAAGGATTCAATGAGACTGTATAATGGATGATCCCTGGGTATGGAGGTCCCAGGAGGGATATCATTGAATGGGAGCCTTGGTCTTGTGGCCAACGTTGGAGGAATTTCCTGTAACTCTAAGTCTAGGGTTGGCATGGACCAAGAATTGTGGAGTCTTGTCTTATGTTTTCACCGTGGTCCCCTGGGAGGGTAGAGTTGGCGTGAGGATTAGATTTGGAAGTGGTGTCCGAGCGAGGACCGATTCGGGGAGTGACAATGGTGAGTGTAAGAGTCAACAGATGGGCTATCTAGATTTGGAATGAGATTATTGGGCCCTATGAGGAAACAGGAAAAAGGAAGCCAAGAAAGTAGGAATTTCTTGTTGACGAGTAGCTGGTGGCTGGCGGATGGACTTTTGTAGCCAGAAGATGCCATCCGAGATGAATTGAGAATTGCTAGAGCCGTGAGCAAGTGAGGCCTTGGGTAGTCGATCATGATATATCTTTCCTCGGATTGGATCATGATTATGTTGGGACCAGAGTTAGCCCAGTGGTACTATTGGTGTATGGCATGCAAGATGTGGGAATGTTCATATCATGAAGCCGGCAGAAATGTGGCAGTCAGTTAAGACGACTACGTGAGCTGATTGAGGCTTGAGGATGGATGTCCCTTGTGAAGGGCGTTAGGTCAGTTAGCAAGCTGAGAAGCTGATGTTTGGTTAATCTTCCAAGTGTGGGTAATTCAATATGGCATGTTTTTGTGGTGTGGCTCATGTCTCCTCAATGTGTGAGATAGTGCCCAATGATGTCTATAACCCTGAAGTTCTGGTATAGCTGAGGTGATGCTAGACTGGTATCCTTTTGGGTGCAATACTCCCTCAGGAAATCCGTGTGCATTGTGAATGTGAGGCGACATGATTCTATTCGCGATAATAGTTTGGCTATGTTCTTCAAGAGGGGTGGTTTCGTGATAATAGAGGTTTTAACTGGAGCTCTGGGAGCGTTGCCAGCTGAATAAGTCTTTCTTCCCCTGTGAGATAGGTATTGCCTCAAATTACGAGGATGAATTTTTTGTAAGGGGGGGACTGTAATGACCCGGGATTTTTGGATTAGGAATCCGTAGGTTTCAGAGTGTTTCCACAGGTCCCGGATCGTGTTTTATAATTAAATCAAAATTTTGGTTATCGGACTCTCGGATCCCCAAATTTGGTGAAATAATGTGTTTTCTAGCTCTGGGGTAATGCGATCGAGTTGTGCGGTTTCTGAGGATCGTGAGGATGATTTTTTCCCATTTTTCTATTTTCTATATTTTTAAAACCCCAAAATATTTTTCTATTTAAACCTCCCTTCACCCTCTCTCACCCACATTCTCTCATTCTCTCCCTCTCTCTTCTCTCCTTTCTCTCCCTCTTCCCACCCATTCTCTGGGCGGCCGATGGAGGACATGGTGGATGAGGCGGAGGGCGACGTGGGTGGCAAGCGGTCGAGGATAGAAGTGAGGAATGGAGGCAGTGGTGCGGCGAGCTTGTTTGTTGATTCGAGAACCCGACGGCAGTTCGAGTGGCTTTTTCACGTGGAATCGGCGTCCTCGACATGGGAAATCATCGTGAGAAGTAGGGGGATAGATCATTGGCCCTTGCATTCTATTTTCTCATGGTTTGTAAGCCAAGGTGAGGCCGAGAGTGGGTTTCCTTCCATGCTAGGGTGAAATAGTATGTTTTTGGGGTGAACGACAGATTCATCGATTCGATGGTGTTTTTTTTATTTGAATGAGGCCCCCCGATAGTTTAGAGGTTGGGGAATGATTTCCCCATGTTTTCCCCCTCATTTAGAGTGAGTGGGCAGTGGATTAGGACCCCACAGAAGGGGTTTCGCATGAGTGTCGCCGGAATAGGTCGACCGATTGGGCAAATCGGTCGACCGATTGGCCATTCGCCACGAAGAAGGAGCCTGCCCTGCATTGGTCAACCAACCCACTGAATTGGTCAACTGATCTAGTAGATTAGTCGAATGATTTGGGGTCTGTTGGCCTTTCTAGCCATTGGTCAACCAATGGCTTGCATTAGTCGACCGTTGGGACTTTGGGGTCGACTGATGGCCTGCGTAGGTCAACCTATTGGGTCCCTTTGGGCATCCTTCACCCCATGAATACCCCAGACACCTCTGTTGACTTAGATTCGTGTTTCTAGGTGTCTCAATAGACTGTGGTTTCTCGAAATATGTACTCATGTGGTTTTGAGGGTCTGGGTGATGTCGTGTGTTCCGAGCTTCTCTGTGGTGCTAGTCTGAGTCACCATGTACCCGAGTATGTGCAGAGGGTTGTCCCCACATAGTGTTGTTTCCCCCGGAAGGTGGTTTCTGCATGGGCTGTGAGTATGGACAATGACCATGAGTTCTATTTCCCAACCAGGGGTGTTGGCGGTTCCTTGACCTTCCCTAGAGAGGGAAGAATCTCGGCAGTAGTAGGCCACCTTATGAGTTCTCTTTGCTCGTGATTCGTGGTTTTGAGTTAGTCATGGGCACTTGTAAGAGGGACCCATCACTAGACAGTGCTTGCTTGGGCACGCGGGTGCTGACCCACCGGGGAGAGGTGGAGAGCAGTCCGGACGAGATGGTTTTAGGCTGGTTTCTGTAGGACCTCCCACTGTGGCGGCTTGAGTCCGGGCCAGGAGGAAAACTAGATAGAGGGCCTTACATAGCGCAGTCAGTCAGTGTGTGCACATATGGTTGGGGATGTCAGACACGTGCTGACGAGTACGACCCCAACTAGACCCTTGTTTCGTGTTACTGTGTACAGTGCCATAGTTACCGTATTGAGGTGATGGGTGACTGGTGCGGACACCAGAGCACGCGAGAGGCACGAGCCGGCGAGCCATCAGTACCGTACACGGAGCACCACTCGAGCTACAGCAGCTTCTCTTTGGCTCGGGGATAGCCTGGAAACCCCACCTTGATTCTTGGTCATTTTTAGCATTTCCTTGTATTGTTTTAGCAATTGTTTGCCTTGTAATTGGGTTGTGATGAGTGTTTTATTTGGGTTTGTCATATTGGGTTCAATGTAAGGCTCTTAATAATCCAAATGGGTAAGTCCTTTAGGGTCCATTAAGGGTTGATTGCCATATTGGGTAATAAGGCTTCATTAGGCTTCATATTGGGTTCTTAAGCCACTTAAGGCCCAATTAAGCCTCCACTCCACATGGGCCTCCTAGATTGGAGAATATGGACTTGTGGAAGGCCTTATGAGCCTTGAGGCAATTTGGCCCAAGAAGGGCCCAAGCTTGGGGCGCCCCCTCTTTTGGCCTTATTAGGCTAGATTAGTTTTTTTTTCTTTCTTTCCTCTCTTTCTTTGACCACATGTGTTAAAATTAGGAATTGGCTTCCTTTAAATATTTTATTATTGTGGTTGGTCACATCCAATCCAAGCCATCCATTCCCCCATACCTAGATCTAAGGGTGGATATTGGGTTTGTCATGTAACCTATAAAGAGTTGTATTTTCTCATTTTAGTGGAATTAATGCCATTTGAACTTGAAAAATCCCTTGAGCAGGCCTAGGCCGCCCCCTTCCTCTCTCCATCTTCCCCTTGAAGCTGTGAAGGGTTCCTTCTGATGTTGAGACTCCACCCTATCAGTTCCGGTCGCCGCCGCCACAGCCACGAGCCGCCACCGAACCGCCATCGCCATCAACAGAGTTCTGCCTGCGTAGTACCACAGTAGCTTCCATGAATTTCCTGTCTCAGCCACGAGCTCCGATCGACCTAGGGATTTTAGTGATTTCTCCAGAGGTGTCAAGGACGTCCCAAAAAATTTGGTTTGCCATTCAAATCTCGTTTCATAATTTTTGATTTTCGTCCACTCTCCCACTTTGGTTCTGCCAGAGTTCTATCCAGATTCATCCCCGCCCTGAGTTTCATGTCTTAGGTCCACTTTTGAATTTATGTTGGTTCTCCCACTTTTATTGGGGACTCCACCCATCCACCCCTTCATCCACAATTTTTATCAATTTTTGATTCGCTCATCCCCTATTTTCTAAAATTCGTTCTCAGACCCATCTACAGTTCTGTCCACCTGTTCCCAGATCCGACCACCAGTCACCCCAAAAATCATAGTAAATCACCACCGCCTCCAAATCAAATTCCAAAAATAGTCCCAGTTCCATGTTTTGATACCCTACAACTTTGAATAAGATCTCAAGAGCTGAATCAGAGGTTTACTAGGCAATCAACGGTGGTTCTCAGACAAGTGCCCTGTAGATCTAAGATTTTGGTTACTGCACAACAGAAGCTTGTAAATTCAATAAAGTTCTGATCCGACCAGATCCAGCAGATCTCTCTGGGTCTAGATCGAAGCATTTGAAGAGAGCTTTCCAATGATAGCTCATGCATCCCGATCCGACGTTGGGATTGCTCGCAGCGGCCGTTTTCGCCGGAGCGCACGCCGGAAGATAGCAACCAAAATCCGTGGACAACTAGTTCATCAATTGGGAATCGGGGCCGATCGACCCCCGATCGGTGTTTCCGGCCGACCGCCGTCCGTGGAGGCGCGCCACCAGGGGTCTCCATCACAGTGGGACCCACCCCCACAGATCCGGAGGACAGCGCCGTTCGTGGGCCCCGCGGGCCGGTAGAAGCTGCCATTCGGAAAGCCCGAAAACGTGGGGTTCGGCACCGCCAGGCGACATCAAGATGCTGCCCGTCAACCCGAGTTGCGTGATTCCCGGACCCCACATGTGACCTTTTACCTCCCTGCGTGGAGTGGGTCAAATCATTATACTGTTGTAAAATTGTTTAACCGGGGATCCGTAATTCGGCCGGGGTTGTCTTCGCCACGCCGGGTGCGTGGAGGTAATAGTCTGAACTTCTTGGCGTTACATTGCTTAGCTAGTATACGGTCTTAGGCCGCTGCCGAGAGTGTAGGATTCTAGCCCGTGTGTCCATGTCACCGCTGTGAGCGTGAGAGTGACCCGTCCCGTGACTCGATCTGAGTCCGGAAGTGAGTCTGACTACCTTGAACTCTGCCGGTTCCTTAACCGCGCACGATCCACGCTTTCCCTCGCATGGGATGACGAGTGAGTTTGCACTTCTGTTAGCGACGTGTAGCCTATAGGAGCTCTTAGTGTCGAGCCAAGGTCACTCTAGTAGTCGTGTCGTTGCTGGTTGAGTCGTGTCCGTCTCATGTAGTGTCGTCTCCTCAGTCCGTCCCGCATCAGTTTGGTATCAGAGCAAGTCGAGTGTAGGGTAGTCTTGCATATGTCTTACATGCACCATGGTCTAAGTCGAGTCTAGGACCATCATTATTTTCAAAACAAAAAAAAAGTGTGTTTTAAATTACATTTGCACCCTTTATTCGGTATCTTAAAAGGTGTTGTCCGAACGTTAGGCTACGCCTACCGAGAGGTCGCACACTTGCGGGAGTGATCTTCGGATCGATTAACTCCGCCCCGTATCGGATATTGGTTTAGGTCTAAGTGCATCATTTAGTGTGTGTTTGCCTTAGTCGGTGTCTTCTAGGACGTGTGTCAGTTGCATGCCCACCCGTCGAGGTACCCAATACTCGCCACCACCACCTATGGCGGATTCCCGGGCCCGTAGCTCCGATGAGTCCTCGACGGCCGAGATGTTCTGAGCCATCATGGATCGTTTAGACACGCGTATGGATGGTCTTAGTACGCGTATGGATGGCATAGGGACGCGTCTAGAAGGGCGGATGAAAGCCCTCGAGGATCGGGCCGAGAGTTCGGATCAGTCCATTCAGGGCCTAGTTGGGCGGATCGCTGTCCTAGAGAGGGGCCCAGTAGTGACGCAACCCGCGCCGACGAATGGCCAACAAGAGCCGGTGCAGCAACCCGCTGTGCCAAGGGCTCAAGTGGAGAATGTTGGGGTTCAACACGTGCATGTGGTGGATGATTATGCATCTGATAATGATCAAGGGGGTAACGGTCGTCGTCATCAACGACGGAATCGTGATGACGAGGATGACGACCGCATTCTTAGGGGTGTGCGTGCGGACCCACCCACTTTTAGCGGGTCCTTGGACCCTAGGGTGTATTTAGATTGGGAGACCGGCATGGACCGGTACTTCGAGTGGTTTGAGATGACGGACCACCGAAGAGTCCGATACGCAAAGATGAAGCTACAAGGGCAGGCCCAAACTTATTGGATCAATGTGGGGAGCCTGCTCAACCAGCGACGTCAACCCCAAATCGGTACTTGGGATGATATGAAAATCAAATTGAGGGAGAAATACCTCCCCGCCTCATATCGCCAACGTCTTATAGACAAGTGGCAAAGCATCTCCCAAGGGAACCGATCCGTGACCGAGTACACCGCCGAGTTCGATGAGTATTACTTGCGGTGCGGGGTCACGGAAGAGAGCACCATGACGATATCCCGCTTTCGAAGAGGTCTGCGGCCCAATTATCAATATGAACTCTTTCGCCACAATGTGACCACTTTGGAGCAGGCGTATCAGATTGCTCTCGAATTGGAGCAGTTTGAGGCCGAGTTCGAGTCACCCCACCGGTTGGGCTCTTTTCCCCTTCGTAGTGTCGAGCCCCGTGGCTCTTCTGGCACGTATCCGAGGGCCCCCATGGCTCGACCTCAGGAGCCCGCTCGTCCCGAGCCATTTGCTCCTAGGCCCCGTCCTCCACCCCCGAGGGACCTTCCTCGTCCCTAGCATCTTACGGCCCCACCCACAGCCCGTCCACCGGCACCCGCACCTCCTGCACGTCCTTTGTTGCCTACGCCTCCTATCCGTCGGGAGGATAAAGGTAAAGGACCTATGATTGGGGAGCCTAGTGGATCACGGCAGCAGTGTTATCGCTGCAATGGGTTTGGCCATTTCGCCAACCAGTGTCCCACCCGCCCATCTCTTCACATTGGGGACACACGGGCCGAGGATACCACCCCTACGGGCCTCGAGTTAGTCAGCTATGAGGCATATGAAGAGTTAGCTGACGAGTACTATGAGATGGGAGGTGAGGCCCAGGATGCCCAGCAGTCAGACGATACCCACGTGGGGGTCGTCAGATGTATCCTCACCCAGCCACAGGTCAGTGATGACTGGCGTCGGACCACTATCCTTCATGTATTCTGTAGGCTGGGAAAGCAAATTTGTAAGGTGGTCATCGATAGCGGGAGTTGTATCAATGTAATCTCCACGAACGCTGTCACTCGTCTTGGTCTCACACCCGTAGACCACCCTTGCCCCTACCAGGTATCATGGGTGGATACCACTTCCATTTCGGTCAGGCTGCGGTGCTTGGTCCCACTGCAGCTCCACTCCTACCGTGACGAGATCTGGTGTGATGTTCTTCCCATGGAAGTGGGAAGTATCATTCTTGGTAGGCCGTGGTTATTCGACCGAGATGCCACACTCCATGGTCGGTCGAACACCTGTACCTTCGACCACGATGGCCAGCGGGTCACCCTCCAACCCGTTTGGCCCAGGAGCCCATCTGTTAGGGGTCCTACTGGCCCTAGTACTCCGAAGCCTTCCGTTCTCGGGCCTAGTACCCCATCCCCAGCTCGGGCTATGACCGTTACCTCTGGCCCAGGAGAGCCCTCGACGAGGAGATTGATGATGATTAGCTCCCGGGAAATGGAGCAGGAGCTTAGTCAAGGCTGTCCGGTGTTTGCCATTACAGTCCGAGAGGTGGAGCGGGACTCCGAGGGTGAGCTCCCACCCGAGGTTGTTCCCATTCTGCAGGACTATGCTGATGTATTCCCCGATGAGCTTCCCGAGGGACTCCTACCTATGCGGAATATTCAGCATGCCATCGACCTTGTTCCGGGCTCTTCTTTGCCCAACCTTCCTCATTATCGAATGAGCCCCACGGAGCATGCCGAGCTTAAACGGCAGGTCGATGAGCTTGTGCAGAGAGGATATGTCTGGGACAGCATGAGTCCATGTGCTGTACCCGCATTACTCGCCCCGAAGAAGGATGGCACGTGGAGAATGTGTATTGATAGTCGTGCCATCAACAAGATCACCGTGAAGTACAGGTTCCCTATTCCCCGCCTGGATGACATGTTAGACATGATGGCAGGTGCCACTATCTTTTCGAAGAATGATCTTAAGAGTGGCTACCATCAGGTGAGGATTAGGCCAGGAGATGAGTGGAAGACCGCATTTAAGACCAAGGACGGTCTATATGAGTGGTTGGTCATGCCTTTTGGGTTGACCAATGCCCCTAGTACTTTCATGCGGCTCATGACTCAGGTCCTTCGACCTCTCATTGGAGTCTTTGTAGTGGTGTATTTTGATGATATCCTTATCTATAGCCGCACCACAGGGGACCACTTAGACCACCTTCGGCAGGTCTGTCTACTTCTTCAACGAGAGCAGTTGTTTGCGAACCCACAGAAGTGTGCCTTCATGACACCTCAGCTTACCTTCTTGGGTTTCATTGTGTCTAGTACGGGGGTCTCCGCCGATCCGGAGAAGGTCCGGGCCATTGTTGAGTGGCCGGAACCCCGTACCGTTCATGATGTCCGCAGCTTTCATGGTCTTGCGACGTTCTATCGTCGCTTTATCCGCGGATTTAGCTCCGTCACCGCCCCGATCACGGATTGCATCCGTAAGGGCACATTTGTATGGACGAAGGCCGCATCTGCCGCCTTCAAGGACATCAAGGCGCGCATGATCCAGACACCTATCCTTCGACTGCCTGATTTCTCGAAGGTGTTTGAGGTCTCTTGTGATGCGTCGGGCGTGGGAATTGGAGGAGTTTTGAGTCAGGAGTCCCACCCGATCGCATATTTCAGCGAGAAGCTGAATGACGCGAAACTGCGATATTCCACATATGATAAAGAATTCTACGCAGTTGTTTAGGCTCTTAGGCATTGGAGGCACTATCTTTTACATCAGGAGTTTGTCCTATACTCCGATCACGAGGCATTGAGGTACCTCCATTCGCAAAAGAAGCTTAACTCGCGTCATAGTCGTTGGGTCGAGTATCTCCAGCAGTTCACCTTTGTGCTGAAACATAAGGCTGGAGTGGAGAACAAGGTGGCTGATGCTTTGAGTCGGCGAGCATGCTTGCTTACCACCATGAGTTCCGAGGTCATAGGGTTAGAGAAGATGAAGGAGGCCTATGTTGATTGTCCTGACTTCGGTCAGATTTTTACCACTCTCCAGACCGGACCCTCGAGAGACCTTGATGAGTATGTGCTTCAGGAGGGTTACCTCTTTCGAGGTAGCAGGCTATGTGTTCCCCGAACTTCGGTTCGAGATTTCTTAGTGTGGGAACTACATGCGGGAGGTCTAGCCGGCCACTTTGGTCGGAACAAGACTATTGAGGCAGTGGAGCATCGATTTTATTGGCCGAGCTTGAAGCGCAATGTTGCTAACATCGTGGCTCAGTGCCGTACATGTGCTACGGCCAAGATGAAGAAGCAAAGCTCGGGCCTTTATACGCCTCTTCCCGTGCCTGATGCCCCGTGGCAGGATGTTAGCATGGATTTTATTTTGGGATTGCCACGTACCTCTAGGAAGCATGATTCGATCTATGTGGTGGTTGACCGTTTCTCGAAGATGGCCCTCTTTATCCCTTGCTCGAAGACGTCGGATGCTTCGAGGGTAGCCCGCCTTTTCCTTACGCATGTGGTGTGCAAGTTCGGGTTGCCTCGCACTATAGTGTCTGACCGTGATGTTAGATTCACTTACTACTTTTGGAAGACACTATGGCATATGATGGGTACGCACCTCAAGTTTTCCACTGCATATCATCCCCAGACAGACGGTCAGACCGAGGTGGTCAATAGGAGTCTGGGAGATCTTTTGAGGTGTCTAGTCAAGGACCGCATTAGGGATTGGGACCTCATTCTACCCATGGCTGAGTTTGCATATAATGATTCGGTGAATAGGTCTACCGGCATGAGTCCCTTTGAGATTGTCACAGGTCGTAGGCCTAGGAAACCAGTTGACCTTGTCCCCATGCCTATCCATGCTAGAGTGTCGGAGTCGGCCGAGTCGTTTGCTAGGCACGTTAGGAGTTTGCATGACGACATCCGTCATCACATTGAGGCCAGCAATGCACGGTACAAGGAGTTAGCCGATGCCCACAGACACCACCGAGAGTTCCACGAGGGCGAATACGTCATGATCAGGGTAAGACCTGAACGGTTTTCCTCTGGAACCGTTAAGAAGTTGCAAGCTCGCGGAGCCGGTCCATTCAGAGTGTTGAAACGCGTTGGATCCAATGCGTACGTTGTGGACTTGCCCGAGGAATATGGTATAAGCTCTACCTTCAATGTATCGGATCTTGTTGCATATAGGGACCCAGCGATGATCCCTAGAGAGCCTTTTGAGCCATCCCCTCCCCTTGAGAGTGATCCCACACCTGAGTGCCCACTTCCACCTCCAACCCCTTTTTCACGGCAGCGTGAGCATATAGATCGTATACTGGACGAGCAAGTGACAGTTACCAGGAGTGGATCTTACCCGCGCTATCTAGTGCGATGGAGAGGACGGTCCGCTACTGAGGACACATGGATCACCCATGACGAGTTGCAGCGGATTGATCCGGATCTTTTGGAGCGATATAGGAGCGATGCAGACCCTTACTCGACAGGGTCGAGTTTCTCCCACCCGGGGAGAATTGGTGCGGACACCAGAGCACGCGAGAGGCACGAGCCGGCGAGCCATCAGTACCGTACACGGAGCACCACTTGAGCTACAGCAGCTTCTCTTTGGCTCGGGGATAGCCTGGAAACCCCACCTTGATTCTTGGTCATTTTTAGCATTTCCTTGTATTATTTTAGCAATTGTTTGCCTTGTAATTGGGTTGTGATGAGTGTTTTATTTGGGTTTGTCATATTGGGTTCAATGTAAGGCTCTTAATAAGCCAAATGGGTAAGTCCTTTAGGGTCCATTAAGGGTTGATTGCCATATTGGGTAATAAGGCTTCATTAGGCTTCATATTGGGTTCTTAAGCCACTTAAGGCCCAATTAAGCCTCCACTCCACATGGGCCTCCTAGATTGGAGTAATATGGACTTGTGGAAGACCTTATGAGCCTTGAGGCAATTTGGCCCAAGAAGGGCCCAAGCTTGGGGCGCCCCCTCTTTTGGCCTTATTAGGCTAGATTAGTTTTTTTTTCTTTCTTTCCTCTCTTTCTTTGACCACATGTGTTAAAATTAGGAATTGGCTTCCTTTAAATATTTTATTATTGTGGTTGGTCACATCCAATCCAAGCCATCCATTCCCCCATACCTAGATCTAAGGGTGGATATTGGGTTTGGCATGTAACCTATAAAGAGTTGTATTTTCTCATTTTAGTGGAATTAATGCCATTTGAACTTGGAAAATCCCTTGAGCAGGCCTAGGCCGCCCCCTTCCTCTCTCCCACTTCCCCTTGAAGCTGTGAAGGCTTCCTTCTGGTGGTTAGACTCCACCCTATCAGTTCCGGTCGCCGCCGCCGCCGCCACGAGCCGCCACCGCACCGCCATCGCCATCAACGGAGTTCTGCCTGCGCAGTACCACAGCAGTTTCCACGAATTTCCTGTCTCAGCCACGCGCTCATATCGACCTGGGGATTTTAGTGGATGCTCCAGAGGTGTCACGGACATCCCACAAATTTTGGTTTGCCATTCAGATCTCGTTTCATAATTTTTCATTTTCGTCCACTCTCCCACTTTGGTTCTACCAGAGTTCTGTCCAGATTAATCCCCGCCCTGAGTTTCATGTCTTAGGTCCACTTTTTGATTTATGTTGGTTCGCCCAATTTTATTGGGGACTCCACCCATCCACCCCTTCATCCAAAATTTTTCTCAATTTTTTATTCGCCCATCCCCTATTTTCTAAAATTCATTCTCAGACCCATCTACAGTTCTGTCCACCTGTTCCTAGATCCGACCACCAGTCACCCCAAAAATCATAGTAAATCACCACCGCCTCCAAATCAAATTCCAAAAATAGTCCCAGTTCCGTGTTTTGATACCCTACAACTTTGAAGAAGAGCTCAAGGGGCTGAATCGGAGGTTTACTAGGCAGTCAACGGTGGTTCTCAGACAAGTGCCCTGCAGATCTGAGATTTCGGTTACTGCACAATAGGGGCTTATAAATTCAATAAAGTTTTGATCCGACCAGATCCAACGGATCTCTCTGGGTCTAGATCGAAGCATTTGAAGATAGCTTTCCAACGATAGCTTGTGCGTCCCGATCCGACGTCGGGATTGCTCGCAGCGGCCGTTTTCGCCGGAGCGCGCGCCGGAAGATAGCAACCAAAATCCGTGGACAGCTAGTTCATCAATTGGGAATCGGGGCCGATCGACCCCCGATCGGTGTTTCCGGCCGACCGCCGTCCGTGGAGGTGCGCCACCAGGGGTCTCCATCACAGTGGGACCCACCCCCACAGATCCGGAGGACAGCGCCATTCGTGGGCCCTGCGGGCCCGTAGAAGCTGCCGTTCGGAAAGCCCGAAAACACGGAGTTCGGCACCGCCAGGCGACATCAAGATGCTGCCCGTCAACCCGAGTTGCGTGATTCTCGGACCCCACATGTGACCTTTTACCTCCCTGCGTGGAGTGGGTCAAATCATTGTACTGTTGTAAAATTGTTTAACCGGGGATCCGTAATTCGGCCGGGGTTGTCTTTGCCACGCCGGGTGCGTGGAGGTAATAGTCCGAACTTCTTGGCGTTACATTGCTTAGCTAGTATACGGTCTTAGGCCGCTGCCGAGAGTGTAGGATTCTAGCCCGTGTGTCCATGTCACCGCTGTGAGCGTGAGAGTGACCCGTCCCGTGACTCGATCCGAGTCCGGAAGTGAGTCTGACTACCTTGAACTCTGCCGGTTCCTTAACCGCGCACGATCCACGCTTTCCCTCGCATGGGACGACGAGTGAGTTTGTACTTCTGTTAGCGACGTGTAGCCTATAGGAGCTCTTAGTGTCGAGCCAAGGTCACTCTAGTAGTCGTGTCGTTGCTGGTTGAGTCGTGTCCGTCTCATGTAGTGTCGTCTCCTCAGTCCGTCCCGCATCAGTGACACTTGAGGCATGGCCTAAGATGTCAGTGGATGCAGCCAGCCTTGCCTCTAGTGGGCAGTCTCCTGTCACTCTAACTTTAGTTTTTTCGACGTTAGACGTGGTTTCTGCAAGTCGTGATCTTTCTGCCGATCGAGGTTGAGGTTACCGACGGCGAGGTTGTAGCCCTCCTGGTAGTTGAGGTGGAGCCCATGACAGCGAGTACATGGCTTCTTTTTGGACATGACCAAGGTTTCCCAACTTCGAGGTTGTGGTCCTCCCGAGGATGGAGGCGGAGCTTCCAGACCAAGTTGTCTCGAGCGTGCCTTGACGAGGAATGTGGGTGGTTCCATAGAGCTCGAGATATTACATGTTTTCCAACCAGGGTTAGCCGTGGATCTCGACAAAGGTGTCATGGGCTTTCCAGTGGTGATTTTGAGTAGTGCCTCCCGTCAGTAAGGATGGAGCTTCCCTGACAGAGGTGTCAGATGTTTTCCTCGGTAGCATAGCCATTGTCTACTGTTGGTTTAGGAATTCTGATGGGGTGATTACGGTTTCCCCCGTACTTGTAGAAGTAGCATAGAGTCTGGTTTCCTCCACTAATGTTGTTATTATTGTTGTCGTTATCGATACTATTCACCACCGTTGTTTATTAGCAGGAATCCACAAGATCTCTACTAAGCCAATAAGATGAGGCTCAAGGTGTAGCGGCTCCTCCTCGAGATGCGTAAGAGCGGCGTGGCAGTTCGAAGTTTCCAGCCTACCAAAGTCGGCGGCATACCCGACAATTGAGTACGCTTTCTTTTCGGTAGTCTATACTTTGTGGACTGGACTCTGTAGTTAATATGATTAATTGAAAATGTAATTTATTTCTTGTTTTTTAAACAATTAATTCTATAGTTTATTTCTATATTATTTTAAATTTAAATGTACTTCTACAACACAAAAATCAACCCTTTCGAGCCTTCCGATTTGTGGGTGGCGAGCCAAGATTTGAATGGTATTAGGTATTTCCTGGTATCGGGATTGTGGGTCGTTACACTGCCCTTCTCTTAGCCCCTCCGCCTTCTCTACTCTCATGCATTCGTGGGAGTTTCACCTCTGGTTCTATCGGTTAAGTACCCGGCCTGGATTTGCTTTCCTTGAGCCAAGAGGGAACCCCTAGCATAGTTCTATCCACCTCTAGATAAGGGTTATCCGCATTAGAGGGCCAAGACTGCTATGCATGGGTCCATTCTCCAGCGCCCTTCTAAGCAGGTTCGCTTGGCAGCTTTGCAATCACTTGGGTTGGGGGCACGTTGGGGTTCCTCCCAAACCTGGGGGGAGTCCTTTTCACAGTCGTCCGAGCCGGGGCTAAATGGTGCTCCTTGGGCCCTTAATACTTGGGCTTCTCATAAGTGGGCCTAGCATGTTTGAATGGGCTATCTATCATGCCCAGACGCATAATATCGAAACGTAGCAGTTAAATACATTCATAATAACTAGAGCAATAATGGAAATTAAAAGAACATAATTGCAAAGAGAAAGAATTAATCTACAGTACTCATAATTAAGAGGATAAAGTATTTCCAACAACCTCAAAGTATCCAACTATCTTACTTCATGACTCGGAAAGAATAAAGAAAAGCTTACAACTCTTAACATTAACTCTTAACGACATCACTACACAATGACCATAACCACTCTACTAAGACATCTGGCAATCCACGTCTAACGGGTCCACTCCAGGTCTTCACTCTTGCCCATCACTGTCCGTTTGCGTTTCAACACTGGAATTACCTGAAATGGGGGGAAAAACTGGGTGAGCGAACGCTCAGTGGGCAATAGCAGGCAAAGTTTACATAATTAACCAATTTAATGAAATGCCATGCGAATAAATAAGATAGAAAAGATAACACTACTAGCCATGATAGAATTAGAAGAACTCCTTGAATAAAAAGGAATAAATCTATATCATTTCCAGGAAATTTGGCCGATCAAGTAAGCAACAAGCAAGTAATGTAGAGATAACGTGAAGAAATATAGAGGAGAAATGAATGTCATAGACACACGCTAGTCATGCACTCAGTCCAATGTCTCACCATGTCATTACAACTCCTCAGGGCGCTAGTACTTTTCGGGCACTCCTCCTAGGACCAGACCGGGTCCTTAGATGTGTTGGAATTGATTTGGTGGATCCAAGATCCCAAGTAATATGTAGACATTCATTGGAATCGGCCAAGAATTCTCTAGAATTAATGAAATTCAATAATTGGTTGGGAATCCATAAGATTATGGCTTGAAATGATAGGAATATAAATAGGATTGATTGCAGTTCAAACCAACATTTGGCCTGACTACCAAAGCACACAAGAAACGCGTAAGAAACAAGCTCTAGAAGAGTAACGGTCATGTGCAGGCTGTAATAAGGCAAAAATGGTCTATCTGGGACCGCAATATATAAAAGACGGTCCTAAATGGGCCGCTTAGGATAGAAAAGATATAGGGCCAAGATCCGAAGAAAACGGTCTCTACTGGGCCGCCTTATCACGTAAACAGTCCTCGGAGGCCCGTTTAGTGGTTAAGAAGGTCTAGCGATAACCGCAACTAGTTGGGCCGAGTAAGACTAAGGCAATCAACTTAATGGGCTCTCTGCCTGCCCGAGACATGGTGGAACCGAACCAAGGTCCAGTCCACACCTCTCAGGTCGAGCTAGAGGCTATTGGTTGATTCGAACATGGCTAGGTTGACGGAAAAATCAAGGAATATCAACCAGCAGAACCTAGCACATAGCCAGCTAGATGCGGTCATGCCCGGGCCGCTACAAGATATAAGCGGTCACTTATGGCCCGAAACCATATGGTAGAGGTCTCAGAAGGGCCGTAATTAACCAAATAGACCCGATTCCAGGCTGTAAACCACGCGATTCGATCGAGTCAGTAGGTGCAAGTTTTGGGGGTACAACTCGCCCGGTATCCTAGTGGGAATCGCAGGCTCACGGGGACTAATGGAGGTCTCATAATGGAGGTCCTAGTCCGTCGGAAGGAGTATCCGGCAGAGAGTTCCAACCATTACAAGATTGATGGCTAAATAAAACATCGGAAAACATGAGGTACCGGTCAGTTAGTACCACCGGAGTGGCGTGACTGTAAGAACAACCTTAGAAGTTATCACGACATCAATTTAACATTTGGAGTAAAATTTCCCAATTGTATTTTATGATGCGAATCAAGAGGAACAAGATATGATTGTGGATGATTACATGGAATTTAAACATTTTAAACATTTCATATGGTCCATTTATTAAGTGCATTTCGGCCCCACACATGCTGTCTAGCACAAAGAATCCACAATTAACAAAATAACCATTTTAATGTGCCATAAGAAAAGGTGGTATGTCGCGTAGCCGCTAGGGTTATGTAGCGATCAGGGACTAGCCGCACACAGGACCCTTGCAGTCTATCGCGGGGCCGCTAGCCTGCGATGAACTTCACGTTTTCAAAAGGCGAAAGTGGTCTATCACGGGGCCGCCTGGATCAGAAGCGGTTCCTGTACGACCGCAAAAAGGTCGCTGCTTCGGTCTCCGGTAATCTCCAATAGACCTCGGTCGTAACCAAAAATTCACGCGGTATAGTGAATCATAATTGGGCAAAATAGTACCAACACACAGAGGACAAAATTTCACATAAGGTAGCATGGATTTATTAGAATTTGGGCCTGTTAGAACCTAACATTTAATCGATCTATGGATGGTAACACGATCGGTGCCCTAACTCAAACGCACTCAGACTAAAACAGGGAATATGCATGCTATATAGTATAACATTTAGGGCTTTTAATATCCAAAGATAGAGGACTCGAAGATGCTTTAAGGATATATTTTTATCAAGGTTTGGTCCACTATCTCCTACCTTAATTGAAGAACAAAGGGGACGCTGGCCACTCAGGACAGCACGAACTTCGCGCTCCGAATTCGACGCCTCCTCCCCGATTCGCGCACACCGTCGGCCACCACTGCAAAATGGGGCTTCTAGTTTGACTTAGGGTTCCCTTTATAGAAACTTCGTTGATCTAAGGGCGATGATAAGACCGGATTGAGTCCTCAAAGTTGATCGTGTGTGAAACTCGCGCTTGACCTTGTCGCGTCGCCGTCTCGCTCCAAATTTGAAGTCAAGGGTTAGGGTTATCACGAGGATCAAGAGGGCAAATGGGCTACCCATCAAGGCCATTCGAATGGGCCTAATTTGGGCTCAAAAGACTGATAATTGAGTTCGAATTTGGGGTTTTAAGGTCCAGTTAACAGAAACTTTGATTTTAGCCCTAATTTCCTTAATTCGGCTTGATAAAAATTTTATTTAGGTTCAACCAAGAAAACAAATTGTCTAAACTTTTAGTCCTCTACACGATTATGAACTTTCTAGATTTTTATAAATTGGTCGGAATTAACCTAAAGGGCTTTTCAATTTCATAATAAATTATTTTCAATTATCACCAATTATTTTATTAAATAAATTCTCGGGGTGTTACACCCTCCCCCTCTTTAAGGAATTTGGTCCTCCAAATTCACCATATTTATCAGGATAGGGAAAAAGATAGCTGACCGTACAAGAGTTCAGGGTACTACTTTCTAATAGCTTCTTCAGACTCCCAAGTAACTTCTTCGATCCTACGTCGGCTCCACTAAACCTTGACCATCGATATAGACCGATTTCTGAGTTGTTGTTGCTTTCAGTCCAAAATCTTGATGGGTCTCTCTTCATAAGTCAAGTCTTCTTAAATTCTAAATCCGTATGTTGAATAATATGCGCGGGTCATAAACATACTTCCTCAGCATAGACACATAAAAAATATTGTGTACTCCAGATAACTGGGGTGGCAAAGCCAATCTATAGGCAACTTCGCCAACTCTCTCTAGGATCTCAAACGGGCCAACAAATCTCAGACTCAACTTGCCACGAATGCCAAACCTTCGAACTCCTCTCATGGGCGAAACCTTCAGGAATACATGCTCGCCTACTAGAAACTCAAGTCTTTCCTTCTGTTATCTGTATAGCTTTTCTGTCTTGACTGTGCGACTTGCAGATGATCTCGGATAACCCGGATATTCTTGGATGATTCTGAAATGAGATCCGGTCCCATCTATTATTTTTTACCTACCTCTTCCCAGCACAAGGGTGATCGGCAACTTCTTCCATAAAGAGTCTCGAACGGTGCCATCTGGATGTTGGACTGATAACTGTTATTGTGGGCAAATTCTATTAGGGCCAAATGTTCATGGCAACTGCCACCAAAGTCGATCATGCAAGCTCTTAGCATATCTTCGATGATCTGATTAGTTCTCTCTGTTTCACTACAAGAAAAATCATAATTTTCGACGCACTAATTACGTCGAAAATACGTCGGAACGGACGTTTCCGATGTATTTTTGACGTATTTCCGACGGAATTAGTGCGTCAAAAAAATTAAGTCGCTAATTTCTGATGTAATATATTTCCATTAGAAATTCTTCAGAAATTACCGACAAACATATTCCGTCGATATTTTCGTCGGTCTTTATGTCGGTAATTAATAACTTTTAACAATAATAAAATTAATTAATATTTTCGACGGAAATAATTCCGTCACAAAATACGTCAAAAAAATTTCGACGGAACTTCTTTTCGTCGGAATTTCATCGGTAATATATAAATTTCATTAATAAAAATTCTAAAAAACGTTTCGACGGACAAATGTTTTGGTCGGAAAATACGTCAAAAATTTTACCGATGAAAAAAAAATTCGTCGATAAAACGTCGGTAATAAATAATAACAAGGGTGGATAATTATTTCAATTTTTTGCAACGGGATTTTAGATCGTCAGAAATACGTCGGAATTTTTCGACGTATTTCTGATAGTAAATTATTCCGTCGAAATTCTCTGTGTCAAACATTTCCGACGGAAACCTATTATGTAGGAAAATGTTTCCAACAAAAACCTATTATGTCGAGAATACGTCAAAAAATTCTGACATATTTCCGACAAACCTTTTTTCGTCGAAAATTTCTCTCACCTACATGTGTCAAATATTTCCGACAAACCTTTTTCCGTCGGAATTTTTTGACGTATTTCCGACATAAGAGGTTTCCGTCGGAAATGTTTTCTGAAGAAAAATTAGTTTGTTGGAAATATGTCAAAAATTTTCGATGTATTTTTGACTAAACATCAAAATTATGTTGAAGAATTTGTCACCAATTTTTTATATTTGAATTTTAAAAAAAATCTATTTAAAACTACAATTATACACACATAACCTACACAACTCAACGTAAAACACGCAATAAACATATACAACACACAATATGATAAAATCCACATAACATATAATAAATAACATCCACAACACATAACTCAATGAATAAAAAAATTACAATTACATTAATTCAAATGTGTCATTTTTTCACAGTATCACTAAAAAAAATCAAGAGATATCTGCTGGATCATCTTCATTTGTAACATCTCCACCATCACCAGTTGCAAGAGGATCCTCCATCACAAAAAACAATAGATCTAAATAAAAATAATTAATAATAAAGTTAATTAAATTTCTTTTTGATTTTCTAAATTCGAAAGTAGATAATATGAAGACCGATGAATTCTTTAAATTAGTTTTGATTTGAGCGTCAAGGCCAGACCGGGTATTCATTTTACATTCCGCCAGCTCTCTCAAGTGACACTCCCCACCCATGTCATGTTGGAATAATCAACACGTTGATCACATCGATATTTCACATTTTGGACCTCCAAAATTTCAGGCCTTAGATTTATTTTAAACTGAAATAGTTTGAAAAGAAATGGATTGTTTGAACGCCGAGCCCAAACCAAGTATCTGTTTTGGATTTAATCAGCTCCCCTAAGTCACACTCTCCACCCAAGTCATGTTGGAAC
The DNA here is from genome assembly GCA_022559845.1 of Amorphophallus konjac. NCBI lineage: Eukaryota > Viridiplantae > Streptophyta > Magnoliopsida > Alismatales > Araceae > Amorphophallus > Amorphophallus konjac. The sequence goes on from CM040118.1 coordinate 200,097,252, forward strand.
AATCGACATGTCGATCAGATAGATATTTCATATATTGGACCCCCGAAACCCCTTACCTTGGATTTATTTCAAACTAAATTAGTTTGAAAATGACTAGTTTGAGCGCCAAACCCAAACCAGGTATCCATTTTGGATTCCGTCAACTCCCCCAAGTCACACTCCCCACCCAAGTCATGTTGGAACAATCGGAATGTCGATCAGATCGATATTTCATATACTGGACCCTTGAAACCCCTAACCTTGGATTTATTTCAAACTAAATTAGTTTAGAAAGAAATGGATAGTTTGAGCGCCAAGCCCAAACCAAGTGTCCATTTTGGATTCCATCAACTCCCCCAAGTCACACTCCCCACCCAGGTCGTGTTGGAACAATCGGCATGTCGATCAGATCGATATTTCACATATTGGACTCCCGAAACCCCTAACCTTGGATTTATTTCAAACTAAATTAGTTTGGAAAGAAATGGATAGTTTGAGCGCCGAACCCAAACCAGGTATCCATTTTGGATTCCGTCAACTCCCCCAAGTCACACTCCCCACCCCAGGTCGTGTTGGAACAATCGACATGTCGATCAGATCGATATTTCATATGTTAGACCCTCGAAACCCCTAACCTTGAATTTATTTAAAACTAAATTAGTTTAGAAATGGCTAGTTTGGGCGCCGAGCCCAAACCAAGTATAAATTTTGGATTCCGTCAACTCCCCCAAGTCACACTCCCCACCCAGGTCGTGTTGGAAAAATCGACATGTCAATCAGATCGATATTTCAGATATTGGACCCATGAAACCCCTAACGTTGGATTTATTTCAAACTAAATTAGTTTGGAAATGGCTAGTTTGAGCCTTGAGCCCAAACTGGGTACCATTTTAGATTTCATCAGCTCCCCTAAGTCACACACCCCACACAGGTCATGTTGGAATAATCGACACACTGATCAGACCAATATTTTACATCTTACACCCCCGAAACCCCAGGTCTTTGTGTTGGATCAATTTTTTATTTCATGTTTCAAATCTTAGACTATCAAAGCTGAATTCTTTGAACTAAGTAGTAATACTATAACTATAAAGTCTACGAAATTAAAAGTTAAATTAAATACTCACATGAGGGGGCTGTGTCATGCTCGAGGGTGGTCCCTGAGTCAAAATCCTCGTCTGGGAGAGGAGTGTAGCAACCGCCCGGGTAATGCGTTCTTCTATGTGTGTCTCGATGCCGTCTATCTGATCTCTGACGATGGATCTAATATGGCTCGTAGAAGTGCCGATGGAGGGAGTAGAGAAGGAACTGCTACTAGGATAGGACGAAGCTGAGCCAGCACAAGATGATAGAATGGGGCTGGTGTCCAAGCTCTGCCCAAAACCGTATACTCGTCCTTTCTTCGGTGGGCCGATTGCTGCTACCCATGCCTTAGGATCTCACTAAAGGTCACTGCGTCTCCTCCTCCCCGTACTTTTCAGTCATATGTCTATAATATGACTCCTGCAAATTGAATAAAAAATATTATGAATTTCATATTAATCAATCATATTCAAAAATTAAAATAGAAAATAAATGTGCATGTATATAATCTTCTCACTACCGAGCGAGCTATCTCGCTCACATACTAATCATACCACTACCATCGGGCACACCATCTGCTCGCCCTCGTGATGGCTAACAGCATCGTATGCCGGTTGTGTGCACGGGTGGGCGGACGAGCCAACAGTCGCAGGTGGTGTACCCGACGTACCTATTATAAGTAAAATAGAAGTAGTTAATCAGAATTTAGCTCATTATTAAAAAACTATTTATTCAACAAGTAAACATATAGAATTTTCATCATTTAACTAAGAATTTAACTAAACATACCAGTATAATGTGATGGAAGTAATGTAGAGACACTCGGACCTGTAAACATAAAATATCGTGAGCAAAATAAAGTGCATAATCACTACTCATTTATCTAAGAATTTAAATAAACATACCAGCAGTAGGTGGTGGGGGCAGTGCACTATGTGCTAGTAGAACAATAATAATATAAGGTAAAATTATTCTACCTTTTAAAGTATCAAAATTTGCCATCTATTCTATTAGAAGATGGAAAGAGGGCGAATTATATTATGTCTTCTATTCGACTGTCTTCTATGTACATGAAAGGCGGAAGGTGAATTTTAGAAGGTGAAAACTTTAAAAAGCAGAAATGAAAGTTATAGAAGGCGATTTTTTTTCGCCATGAACAGATATTTCAAAAAAAATGCCATGAAGAGAACACATCTTTATCTGAGCTATTCCAGACACGCATGTTACCTAGCATTTATTTTTTCACTGGCTGACTACATAAATCTAGGTTAGTCTACAATGAGTTCCAGTTAGCAGTCAGAGTCATGTCTTACATGATAGGAAGGATCAACGAGGACATCCCAAATTGTAGCATTGAAGGCATGCTTTGATGTAGCACGAGCCACACCAATATGCTGCCTTTGATCATTCCCCTCTGTCACATAACTTCTCCACATATAATAAGGTGATCATTGTTCATCTAAAGAGATTTTAGCCACAAATAATTCCAATTTTTTGGAACCGAAAGTATCAGCTCAGACAAATTGGAAAAAGTTGCCATGATAATAGATGTCAACTAAGCAATGTACATGTGTCAGGATACTTGGTTATGGCGTGCAGTGTGGCAACCATGTAGCTATTTTTCAGAGCTGCAACAACTTTTGACAGTGGCCTTCGAGGCCAACCCACCTGTCTATTTCATAGTATAATCATAACTAATGATCAGCGACAAAGCTTGGAGCAACTACTTTTGGGGGGAGAATTGTTTGGCTACTGACATACAAGAGCTATTAAAAAAATCAAAGTGTTGCAATATAAACAGACCAAAATACTGCTAGTAAGGAAAATATGGTTTAATCACCTGCATAAAACTTAGAAGAAAATGAGACGTTAAGAATGAAACCATTTTAATATCCACAATATGTCAATATAAGATTGCAAAGCTTGGAAGCAGGTTTGGTCATTTTGCATGCTGATACCAGACTGGATGTGCAGGTCTCCTCGTTGAGAGTAAATTCACTGGGCTCACATTCCTCCTCCTGGGAACCCATCCCCAGTTGTTGGGGTTAAACTATGGAGGGAAGCCACACTACAAGAAAAATAATAATATAAGGCAAAATTATTCTGCCTTTTAAAGTGTCAAAATTCGCCATCTATTCTATTAGAAGGTGAAAAGAGGGCGAATTATATTCTGCCTTCTATTGAACTGTCTTCTATGCGTACTCTCAGGAATGGTTTCCTAGAATTTTACATCAAAAACTGCTTTCCAGCAATTTAGATTGGCTAGCCTTCTTTTTTATCACTTCCTCTTCTTTTTTGCCTTGGGTTTCAGGCATATATAACATCTATCTCCTGCACATTTCCCAGATTCCTCCGAAAAAGGTCAGAATATGTGGCCACAGATTACAATTAAACTATTTGTTGCTAATATGCCTTTATAATTGTTTTTTCTGCAAGGAGATGGCAAAATGACCATTTATCCAATACTGCAGATTCTATTTTACTGTCTTTACAGATCACCCCCCACAAATCCTTTAATGAGTTAAAAGAAGGCATATTTTTTAATAAGCAATTCCTTTTTTGATTCTTTTTTAGAGAAACCATGAGCATGTAACTGCAGAATGAGAAAATATAGATATGGTGAATAAGGAAATTTCGAGATGGGCAGTGGCATAGTAAACTATCATAGTAGCATTGATTTTCTATTGTACCAAATCAGCTCCAAAAATCAAGTTCCAACTGACCCCCTCAAGATGAAGAATATGGCCAATTACACATGGTGAAGTTGTTAAGAACAACACTCTAGAGATTTAATACATACATGGAATGCATTTTACCTACACATGGTGAAGTTGTTAAGAACAACACTCTAGAGATTTAATACATACATGGAATGCATTTTACCTGATCATAATGATTGTAGACATGATAAAACAGATAAATAAACAACAGTATTCTTGCAACCTGCACAGAAGGAATCATTCAGAAACCAGTGTAAACTTCTAAACACTTGAAGGCAAATAGGATGACATAAGATAATGGCTATTGCTTAAACACTTGACATATAATATTATATATTGAATCTTAACAACAAATGACTAATTTCACTGAAGAAATGAACTCAAATAACAACAAGATACTAATCTACAGAAATGGCAATCAACTGCTAGAAATTACTCGCATTTATATTCATCGCTATTTTTAGTATTTATTTGTCCCAGTTATCAGATTAGCAACTTATTTCGTCATGAATCCTGATTTTTTTAACAGTATAAAGATATGAAGATTTAGCCAGCTTAGACAGCTAATGTATGCTGTTTGACTCACCACCCAAGCAAAAAACATCATAACTCCATTTATGAGGTATGCTTTGGACCTTTTCATTCCTGCAGTGTCAAGAAACCTTCATAAAATAGAAAATGTGGAGTTAGTAACCACAGGTCTAGGACTTGGCTATGAACTCAAAAGTAGAAAGTAGTAAAATACCATCTCAAATTAATTCCTGGAGTGGTCATCTCTGAAATGAGGACTAAGAATGTGTATAATTGGCCTTCCCTAGAGTACATGGCATAGGATATTGCAAACACAGAAAGCAGATGATGGATAACCTGTGGTTAAAAAAAATAGTATATTATATGATCGCTACACACCTGCAAATTGATGACTCTATAAAGGAAACAAAGAAGATGGATATGGTGTGATATTTCACTACACACTATCCTCTTCTCTAATTACTCTTAGTAACAACTGAAAATGAAATCCTAAAACTGAAAACAATACAATTCAATTTTTTGTACTTAAATAAGTAACATGTTTAGCATATCTTGTGGTAAACAACCTGGTGGAGCAGTGATCTGTAGAGTGAACTCCCTGCCAGCAGAATGCAGTAGGAAATTTATTACAACTTTGTGATATGTAGAGTTTTCATTTGTTAGCAAATATCATTCATGTCGGAGAAATCAATTATAGCACAAATAAGGAAACTTCACCTTCTGCTTCAAAATTCGGTAGGATGAGAATCATCCATGTTAGAAATAGGTAAAACAGTGAGGGTAATTACACCAATCATCTTGAGCTACCACCAAATCATTTTATCTGACCTTCCTTTCAAGATCACAAAGTTGGTCTAGGATTAGTTGAGTTTGCAAAGTAGGGTAATAAAAGATATAATACGGTATGAAAAAAGCCTTCTGTGTTGCTACCGACACAGATGCTACAGGTGGATGGGGAAGCAACGGCTATTACCGGTGGGTGGGCGAAGAAGCATACAACCTCTGTGGACTGTGCGGATGGCTCCTACCGGCGGTAGGGAAGCTGCAGCTGCTATCGAAGGCGGGGAAGGAGCGGCTGCTACTGGTGGGCAGGGAAGCAGGCGGCTGCTACCGGAGGCGGGGAAGGAGCGACTGCTACCGGCAGGCAGGGAAGGCGGTGTCGATGCAGGCGGCTACTACAAATGGGCATGGAAGCAATGACTACTGGTGAAGGCACACGACACCGTTGCTATAGGTAGGGTAGGCGGGGAAGCAGTACCGCAATGTGCGACGACAACGATGGCAGTTGGGTGCCCTCTCTAGAGCTGGTGTGTCCTCGATAAGAGGGAAGGGGGCCAGGCAGCGGTGACTCTAGTGCCGGTGGCGACGATGCCAGGCAGCAGCGACTCTGGTGGCAGTGGCGACGATCGTGACGGCGGCTCTGCTGGGAAGGATGTTTCCACGGTGGGAAAGAGCGAGAGAGAAAGGGAGAGAGAGAGGGAGGTAGGTCGGGGAGGTGAGGAGGTAGGGGAAGGAAATTTGGTTGAAGAGGGAAATCAAAAATCAAGTCCGCGGTGTTTCCAAAAGTGAATAAAAGGCAAAAACATAATAGTATCTTCTAACTGTTAAATTTTATAAGGCATAATTTAATATTATGTCTTTAATAGAACATATTTAATATAAATAGAAGTCAGATCTTATTTTTACCTTTTAATTTTTAAAATATAAGTCACAATTTACTTCTACCTTCTATTATCCGTCTTATATATGCAAATTCTTAGTAGCGCCGATAACACAGTATAAGGAAAAGGATACCCACAGAGGGTTACATATGGATGTGACACAAATTTCATTAAAGTTTATCAAAAGAAAATGAAAAATTATATGTAATCCTCTCTGGAATCCCACCAAACATTGCAGCTTCAAGCATTACATCTTCATCATGTTCTTTAGACGATATGCCTCCCCACTTGATTCACAAAAGAAAGGGAATTAAAATCTTAATTATTTATAGAAGGAAAAAATAAAAGAAAGGTAACCTGAAATAAGAATAAATACTTTCCATCCAAGGTGCTGAAGACAAGCCTAGGTACTCGAGAAGGGGAGAAACTGCCATTGGCTTGAGAAACCCTAGGTGAATGTGAGAAGGCGAGAAGGGGTAGAAGCTCCCGCCACCAGCAAGCCACTGCTGCACAGCTCACCCCTCGCTGGCGCCAGCTACTATCGCCAGCCGCTGTTCCTACCGTGCCCCTGCTTCGCCCCACCAGCATCGCAAGCTTTCCCCTCTGCAGAGTCGCCCGGCTCGTCTCATCATGCCCTTGCCTACCGTCGCGTCCGTCACCCACAGTTGCAGTCGTCGTCGGCCGCCTCGCCCTCCTGTATCCGCCATTGGCCGCCAGTAGGTGGGAGGAAGAGGAAGAGGAAGGGGGAAGACAGGGAAGGGGAGAGGAAGAATGAGGAGAAGAGGAGGAAGGGTTCAGTTTCACGGGGACAAAAAGGGAGGCGGGGGGTAAAAAAGAAAAAAAAGTGTTTCCAAAACTGAATAAAAGGCATAATTATAATAGTGTCTTTAATTTATTAAATTTTATAAGGCATAATTTAATATTCGATCTTCAATAGAAGATATTTAACATAAATATAAGATAGATTTTATTTCTGCCTTTTAATCTTTGAAAGATAAGGCATAATTTATTTTTGCCTTTTATTTTCTGCCTTATATATGTAAGTTTTTAGTAGTGGGCGGAGACATAAAATATCGTGAGCAAAACAAAGTGCATAATCACTACTCATTTATCTAAGAATTTAAATAAACATACCAACAGCAGGTGGTGGGGGCGGTGCACTGTGTGTAACAGGTACGGAGACATAAAATATCATGAGCAAAATAAAGTGCATAATCACTACTCATTTATCTAAGAATTTAAATAAACATACTAGCAGTAGGTGGTGGGGGCGGTGTAACTGGTGCGGAGACACTCGGACCTATAAACATGAAATGTCATGAGCAAAACAAAGTACATAATCAGTACTCATTTATCTAAGAATTTAAATAAACATACCGGTAGAATCCCTCCCACATGCTCTCCTCGAAGTCCCGGTACGACCTCGAACCATCTAATTATTAACAACAATAAAAGTAGTGCATATTAGTCCACAACTAATTACGAGGAGAGGTGGTAAGTAATAATGATAAGAAGTGCATATATATTAAATTCCTTACAAAATATACAATCATTATCTATTTCATCTTTAGATGCTAAAGATATATCAAACTCAGTCTCATCTTTGTCATCTTCCTCGTTCTCACTAGATTCATACTCTTCATTTTATCTATTTCCTTATTACTTTGTAAAATCTGCTTAAGATCTAAAGCAAGGTCCCTAAAATTAACATCTATTTGAAAAATGGAGTGTTCTTAGAATATTTTGAAGAATGTTCCAAGCACATGTTAAAATGAAGAGAGTATCATCATCTTCAGCCTCCTACGTCCCTCTTCAAACACTAGGCCCAAGGTCATGTATGGTGTATCTTCCCTCCCAAAACCCTCAACCTCCTTTTCTCTCTTCTTTTTCTCCGATGCTGCTGCTAGTGATCAGACTGAGAAAAGAATGATCATTGAATCGTGTCGGTGGCGAGAGAGGGCGAAAGGGCAGCAAGCCGCACCGCCCTACTGGGAAGGGTCTTTCCACGTTGGGAAAAGGGAGAGGGAGAGAGGGAGAGAGAGGTGGTAGGGAGGTGAGGAGATGGAGGGAACTAAATTGCATCTAAGAGGGAAACCAAATTCGAGAGCTGCTACAATTGAATGAAAGACATAAATTATTAGTGCCTTTTATTTATTAGACTTTATAAGACTTAATTTAATATTCTGCCTTCAATAGAACATATTTCATATAAATAGAAGGTAGATTTTAGTTTTACCTTTTACTCTTTAAAATATAAGTCACAATTTATTTCTGCCTTTTATTTTTCACCTTTTATATGTAAGCTTTTAGCAGTGTATCCACATTTACGCACACACATTTATATCCACATCCCCCTTCCCATCCACATTCATACACATTCACATTGGCATCATCACTTGCAAACAAAAATTTAGTATTTACATTTACATACGCATTCATATCCACATCCACTTTCACATCCATATTCACATACACACACATTGACATCGACATTGTCTGCTGGGAAAAAAACCATATCCGCATTCACATACACATTCATATCGGTGGCATCCACACTTGTCAAAAAAATTAATTCACATTCACATACACATTCATATCGGTGCAAGGACGTGGCCGCGACGGCGGCTTCTCGACTGTGGGACACCGGCACCGGAGCAGAGGCTGCGCGTGCAGGTGGGATGTCACGTACGTAGCGGGTGGAAGAGGGGAGGGAGAATATATTGATTATGGTGGATGGGTGAGAGAGAGGGGGGGGAGAGATTGAGAGGGGGGGAAGCGAGAAGGAGGAGAGGAGGAGGGGTTAGGGCACGGGCCCACCCCCAAAATTTTCATTTTTTTAAAATTTTTCCATCTCTTTATTTCTTTTCTCTTTTTATTATCATTTTCATTATTTTTTTCATTCATTCATGCGATATTCTTTTCTCATTCGTTCATTTTTTAAATAAGATAAAATATCATGCAATATAAAATATCATTACATCTGAAAAAAATAATATTTATTATTTAGAGATCCGAAGATCTATAATTTACAAAAATTTTACTTTATTTAGAAAACGTAACATGAGACCCAGTGGAACGCTCCGAAACCCACGAATGTTAGAGTGGAGAGAGCAGCGGTACTGGCGATGGGGAGCTAGGGCTCCTCACGGCAGCGGTGACGAGGGCTTCGTGGCTCCGACGGTGACGACGCCTCCTCCCGATAGTGGCGGTCTCTGCAGACCGGTTGGGATAGAGTGGGAGAGAGCGACGGCACCAGATTTTTGGGTAGAGTATCCACATATTTTTCATAACATTTTTGTAAGTCCTAGAACGTGTTCAAGGGCTTAATCAAATTTTATATCATATATATATGATATATTAATTATAATTAAGTATAATGTATTGCTAATTAATTATAATAAAATTATATATAAGTATATTAAATAGAATATAATTTAAGTATAGTTACAAAGTTATAAAAATAAGTCAAAACTTTTCGACGTATTTCTGACCACATTCGATTCCGTCGGAAACTGTTGATAAATTTCTGCCTACACTTTCTCGTGCTTTAGGGCTTTCCGACAAAATTTAATTCGGTCGAAAATACGTTAGAATTTTTTGACGTATTCCTGACGAAATTTTAATCCATCATAAAATAATGCTATTAATAGAAAAAAAACTTCAGAATTTTTAGACGGAAAAATGGTTTGTCGGAAATACGTCGAAAAATTTTCAACGAAAATAATTTCGTCAAAAATGCGTCGAAACTTTTCGACATATTTCCGACCACATTCGATTCCATCGAAAACTGTTGGTAAATTTCCACCTGCCTTCCTCCTACTTTCGGACTTTCCGACGAAATTTAATTCGGTCGAAAATACGTCAAAATTCTTTGACGTATTTTCGACGGAATTTTATTCCATTGGAAAATATTTCTATTAATCAAAAAAAGATTTGAAGAGTTTTCGTCAAAATAGAATTTAGTCAGAAATACGTCAAAAAATTTCAACAGAATATACTTTAGTCGGAAATACGTCGAAACTTTTCGACGTATTTCCAACCACATTCGATTCCGTCGAAAACTGTTGATAAAGTGCTGGTGCTACTTAAGATTTTCAGACAAAATTTAATTCGGTCGGAAATACGTCAGAATTTTTCGACGTATTTTCGATGACATTTTATTTCATCGAAACTTTCCGACATATTTCCGACCAATGTAAAATGCCAGAAATAGGTTGATAATTACCGATTGATTTTCGACATATTATTTTTCGTCAAAAAGTAATAGAAATTTTGACGTATTTCTGACGAAATTTTTTCCGTCGAAAAATTCCGTCGGTGTTTTTGATTTTTCTTGTAGTGTTTGTGAGTCTGTCTGAGGATGAAAAGTGATGCTAAAATTCAGACGGGTTCCCAAGGACTCCTCCAATCCTTTTCAAAAATGTGAAGTGAATCTGGGATCTATGTCTGACACAATATTCACAGGCACACCATGCAGCCTTACTACTTCCTTCATGTACAAAGCAGCTAGAACGTCTACTGCCCACTTCGACTTAATGCGCAAGAAATGTGCAGATTTAGTCAACCTATCCACAATTACCCATATCGCATCAAGACCTCCACGAGTTCTTGGTATGGCCATTATAAAATCCATGCCGATACTCTCCCACTTCCATTGCGGTATATCGAGCGGTTTTAACTTCCCTACAAGTCTGAAATGCTCTGTTGGGTTCGGTGCAGTAGATTCATAGGGGGGTGAATGAATCTCCCCTTAAAAAACTTTCGCCCAATTAAAATTCTAGTTCGCTAACTAGACAAAACTGAAGGCTAATAAGCAATTGCGGAATAACAATGTTAAAGGACGCTCAATACCACTGTCAAACATATAGTGTGCGGCGCAATGAAATGAAATGAACACATATAGAAAGTCAACCCATATCGTCCCTATGCATTCATCTAGCACCAAATACACAAAGAGATCAAACCACTGCACAAGGAGTTTTTAGGTGGTTCGGTCCTCCAGACCTACGTCCACCCCACACTCAACCTGAGTGTGGCTTACTGCTAACTCACAGCTTGAACCGCTGGGCATCACAGCTTGCCTACAAACCAGCTGAGCCTCACAGCTTGCTGTTCGAGGTATCCACCTCGCCCGCTGATCAACACAACTTGCTGTCCAGTGGAATCCACCACTGCAACCGCTGGGGATTACAACTTGACCCGTCCAGAGGCAGCACCTTTGCAAACGCTGACTAACAACTTGAAGAAAGGTAAAAGATGAAACAAGAAAATGAGAAACAAACAGCGACTGAAAGCTTTAAATGAAGCACAAATAATATGGCTCTCAACAGAACTGACTGGCCTGAATTTGATTCACGGTCCAGTGAAGAATGATCTTCAGAATGAAGCCTCTCTCTGCCCTTCTTCTTCTTCCGATCACTATGTCTCTCTTTCTTTCTCTTTTTCTTTCTCTTCCTCTTTTATCTGCTCGAGCTCTCTATCTCTCACTTTTTCTCTTCTGCTTCTTCTCTCTTTCTTTTCTTCTTCTTCTCTTTTCTCTGGATCGAACATGCTCTCTATTCTTTCTCTCTACTTCTGCTCTTCTGCTTCTATTTCGATCAACCTCTTTGCTCACCATCTCACTTCTCCAGATGAAGAAGTCTTCTATATATAGCAGCAGCAGCTAGGGTGTATGCTCTCCATGATTCCAGCCCAAGCTTTAGTCCACGTGGCGGTGTCTCAGCTTCTTGGATCACGTGCCAGGTGCCAACCTCGGATCACGTGCCCAGACACCTGCAGGATTAAAGAAGAGTTCAGTCGATCAACAAAGCACAGGCTGTACAGACTTCATATAAGGCAGCAGTGTATAGACTTAAGGATGCAGTGTGTATGCAGTGTATAGACTTGGCGTGCAGGCTGCTGGACGCAATGTATAGACTTTGCGTGCAGGCTGCTGGACGCTGTATAGACTTGCTGTGCAGGCTGCCAGACAATGTATAGACATGCTGTGCAGGATGCCAGACAATGTATAGACATGCTGTGCAGGCTGTGGGGGAATGCGTAGACTCTGCGTGAAGGCAATGCATGTACAAGTGATGCAATGTTTAGACTTCATGTATGCAGGACTGTGGCGTGTACACACTTTGTAAATGCAAAGCTATGGCATGTATAGACTTCGTGCATGCAATGCTATGGCGTGTACAGACTTCGTGAATGTGACGCTGAAGCATGTACAAACTTCACGTATGCAGACTATGAGCATTACAGATGGTTGTACAGACATGTCAAATGAGTATGCAGACTTAGTGTGCACCATTGTGTAGACTTTGTAACATTCAGTATGAGCATAGCAACATAGTGTGCAGACTTCGTGCAATGCATGAAGCAGTGTATGCAGTGTATAGACTTGGAGTCCAATGTGCAACCAACTGATGTATAGACATTGTTATGATGCAAGACAAAGGGACGCCATCTTCCTAGGCGTTTGTTTCAGAAGTGACGCCACTGTTTGTGGGCGTCAAATTCCAAGCACAGTAGACTGTATAGACTTTGTATAGCACAAGGACAACTCAAGACATTGTACAGACTCTGAACATGCGTGCATTCTATCCAATGTATAGACTCTGCAATGTATAGACTTCATATATGCAGTGCTATGCGATGTACAGACTTCCTATATGAAGGCAACCGCTGTACAGACTTGCTGAAGTGTAATGCAATGTGCAGCCAATGTATAGACTTACGCAATGTAAAGACTTGGACAGACAACTGAACGATGTATGGACTTCAACTCAAAGGATGCACAATGTACAGACTTGAATGCTATGCGATGTACAGACTTGATGATATGCATGAGACTCTAAGGAAGACGGACGATGTATAGACTTAGCCAGCCTTCAGCTCGATGTACAGACTTGCTCGTTGTACAGACTTCATGAACAATGTATAGACTTGCCAATGGAAAGGCTGTACAGACTTGAGCAAAGCAAAGCAATTGAATGTATAGACTTCACGATGTGTAGACTTACCAAAGACAACTAGATGATGTACAGACTTGAGCACAGCAAAGTCTGTCCAGACATGAAAGTTCACAATGTATAGACTTTAGCAAGGCAATGGCTGTACAGACTTCAACTCAGCTGCGATGTATAGACTTGCAGGGGCAACGTAGGTAAAGCTACCAGTGTATAGACTTGCGAGTGCAACGTCGGTAAAGCTACGGATGTATAGACTTGCGAGTGCAACGTAGGTAAAGCTACCAATGTATAGACTTCGAAGTTGAATTGGTGGATGTACAGACTTCACCGATGTATAGACTTTGAAGGTTCAACTGGTGAATGTACAGACTTCACCAATGTATAGACTTGGAAGTTCACTGATGGATGTACAGACTTCACCTCGAGCAAGCTACAGTGCAGTGTATGAACATTGAAGAATGATGCATGACGCTGTACAGACTTCACTTCGTGCAAGCTACAGTGCAGTGTATGGACTTGAAGAATGATGCATGACGCTGTACAGACTTCACTTCGTGCAAGCCACAGTGCAGTGTATGGACTTTGAGTGTGCGTGTAGTGCTGCAACCGATGTATGGACTTGGGTTAATGCTGCAAGACAACAACCTATGTATAGACTTTACAAATGCGAGCAAAGCAGCAATGTATAGACTTTGTACTTCGCCATGCAATGTATAGACTTTGGACTTTGCCATGCTTACACTAAGCGATGTACACACTTGCTGCCTGACTAATGTGCAGACTGTAAGAATGCATGAAACAGCTGTGCCTGCGAGGAATGCGTTGTATAGACATTGTGAATGTGCAACACATGTAATGTGTAGACTATGCTCGTCTGCAACACATGCAATGTATAGACTTAAGATGTTTGCTACGCATGCAATGTAAAGACTGTGCTGAGAGTGATTATGCATGAATGTATAGACTGTATAGACACAAAAATTAACATATGCACAGATATGAGATTAGATAGAACATTACCTGATCTAACTGTGTATTGACTGTACCTGTCAGAGATTTGACTTTGACATAGGTTGACTTCATGAGTGTGAGTCATCCTTAAACATGTTCTGACAGTTCCTCATATTTCATCAGGATTAGATCATCAATACATAATGAGCCATAACAATTGTCATAATCAAAACCACAGAGCCACAGGGGACACAACAATCTCCCCCTTTTGATGATGGCAATATTATTAGTCATTGCCTTAGACAATGGAATGGCTCTTTTAGAAATAATGAGCATGTGATGCACCATGTATGCAAATGATGACTCACAAAAGTTTCTCCCCCTTTGACAACAGCAAAAAGGATGGAATGATCATTGATTGTTGAAGGAGATGATATAGGAGCTTTTATGCAATGCTGAAACTTCCCCTATCAATATGAATGTATGACTACTCTCCCCTTAACTACACATGACCCAGAAGTTCTCTTGAAGAACAGAAATGAACTCTGGTTAACCAATGAATCAATCTGAAGTCCATCACCATAAGGATTCTGAAGTTCAGAAGACTGCACGTGAACAAGGTAATAATGGGAGTAGCATCTCACATTTGTATGGTCAGATAACTGATACCAAGAAGGACTGATACCAAGGTATGAAGCAGATCATGAGGAATTGTAGAGCATGCATAACTATAATAAGTCTTAACATGAAAGGACTCTCTTATCATAGAGGGTTATGAATTTGCAACTTGACCAACCTGATTTAATTATGATGTATACCAATTTGTCAATTAAATTCAATACTCATATCTGAAGTCAAGTTTTAATAAAGGTGAACCAAATAACCAGATAATAATCATGACTAATCATCTTCATCTTACACACAAGATCTCAATGACTACTTTCAGAGTTGCACAGATTAGTATTGAGATTAAACACTTTTTACAGGAGCATGAGTTGACAGATTTTGTAAAATATTTTTATTTGAAACATATTTTACTTTACATGTGCAATTTGGGTTTATCGACACCTTTTTACATGAGGCACAACACGTCTTAGGTGAAGTGACCCAGTTACTCAGTGTGATAACTGTCATTGCCTCTCAACATTGAGACCAGGGTTAGCAATACAAATGTCTTTTTACGTGAAGAGACACCTTGATCAGAGGCCAGACTCCCCAGTTACTTGACACAAATATGCCATTGCTCTGTCAGGTTTTTCAATAAATTTTTACCAGAGATAACTATGGCACTTCATGACATAAGTTACTTTATTTCATTGATGAAGAACTCAGTTTCTCAGTGACCAAGTCATTGCTCTGAATTAACAGTTTTTCAATTAGTCAACATTTCTCAAGTTAATGTTTAACCACAGTACTCACTCTATGTATCTCTACCACAGTAGCCTTGATTTCCAATTTTCAGATATCAGATGAGAGAGTCTAAGGATTTCATGACACAAGTGGTTAAAGTTCATTAAATCTTATCATTCAGGTATTTTCAAGAAATTTAAGTACAAATCTGAGAATACATAATTCTTATATCAGTCTGATTCAGTAGTTATTCTTAAACCTATATGATAGAAATTTCTACATGATTCATACTAGATTGTATGACATGCAATTTGTGTTCCTCAGATCAAATCGAAAGAATAACTGACCAACAAGTCAACAATAGAATTAAGTCAGTCACACTAGCTAGGAAGAATGTGAAAGATGAGTGTCAGCTGGTAGTGCAAGAAATAGCAAGAGAAGAGCATTAGAAGGGAGTTTGTCAGCAAACAGTAGCTGAGTCTGGATTTCAGACAGATCAACTGATAGGTAGTATCATGAAGAGAGTTGAAGGAAACTCTTCTTTAACAACTCAACGAATAGAAGGTAGAATCCATTTTCAAGAGAGAGAAATATGACATCAGATGAGAGTTGATCAATTACTAGACAAGAGGTGTTCAAAATGAGACAATCAAAACACCAATTCTAAATGCTCCCCCTGTCTAGATGCAATGAAATTTCTTTTTAGGTTTTTCAACTACACTACTCTTCATATGCAACATCAGTCAAACTCCCCCTGACTAAGTGCATGAAATACAATTGAAGCACTGCTCATGATTTTAAAATATGCTCAAGGAGAATTCATGCTTGTTCAATCAGAGAGAGAATTTACCAAATGCATCAATTTCATTTCAAATTTTTAGATTTTTCAAATTTTATGATATTCATTACACTGCTTTTAAATGAAGACATAACCCTTGGTACTTGGCGGAGAACTTGGTCTCAAGGACCATCTCACACATAATAAGAACCTCCAGATAGATTACATCTGCCCTTTAGTAACTTACCATTTATATACCAGGGTTATGCAAAGAGATGCAGTGCAAAGCAGTACTATATGCATTGAATGACTTCCTTGATGGTCATGCAAATGATATATGCAGACATCAGACACATGCATTACCTATATGCATTTAACTGAATCATTCAATCTCAGTGTGACACATGAATAAGCTCAGTGCAAAGTATATGCACAAACATGTGAGAAGAGCATCAAATATGTTCAGAATTACATTCAGTAGCTGAGTCTGGAATGCAGACTGATCACCTAGACAAGAAGAAGACATCAGAAATCAGACAAGCATTTAAACAATTTCAGATGATGAAATTTAAACACAGTTTTTTAGAACTGATCTGAATAGTGCAATCCTGGGGGTTTCATTCTTGAGTGCCTTGGCTTATTAATCCCCCTTTATTCATTCCAAGGCACACCTGCAGCAAAACAATCATTTTGATCTTGCAGGAACCCAAGCAACCTTGGGTCCTGTATTATCCCTAACAGGTGTTCTAAACAATTTCTTAGCAATATTGTCATCAAAGTCCATCAGATGACAATTGGTCATGGAGTGGCCAAATTTACCACAATGTCTACATGATATAACAACCCTTGAATTCTTTTTGTGAACATTGTTATAGTCATGTAACCTATGTGATTTAGCATGAAAGTTTATGTTGCTTGCATGAACCTTTGATTTACCATTACCTGCCCACCAGTATTCAGAAGCACGGTGACCAAGTTTTCCATATTCAAAACATGTAGGAATCTTTTCTTTAAAAATAGATTTATTCCTACCAAAATCATTTCTATTTGTAGGGAATTTGACAAATTTAGAATTATAGTGATTTCCCTGAACATACCAGCAGTCCTTGACTGCATGCCCATACTTACCACATTCAAAGCACCTAACATGCTTACTTCTAGATCCAGAATTATTCCTGTAATTACCCGACCAACACTCAACAGCCTTATGACCTGGCTTGTTGTAATTGAAGCATGTGATGTGCTGGTTAAACTTAAGATTGTTTCTGTTGTACCCATGATGATCAAGAAGATCTAGCATGCAGTTTATCATCTTGTTTCATGATGAAACATGCATCCATGATATGACCATGCTTACCACAGTAATAGCAAGAAGCATCAGATTTCTAGGGGCATGGTTTCTATCAGATGAATTCCTAGATGCATGCGAATGAGTACATGAGGCATGAGCATTTTGCATTGACCCATCAAATTCAGCCGAGCTAACTGATTTCATGACACAAGTAGGGACATTTTTAACCCCATCTTTCTTTCCATTCTTGTTCAATTGTTTAACTTTGTTTACAACTCTTGTTGGTTTTTCAGCTTTCTGTGCCTTAAATTGAAAGTCAGATGATGGAGGTGATTTCAGTTTTTTGTTTTGTTTTGGGGATTGACTTGAGGTACCAGCTACATCAGAGCTTTGCACAAAGGTAGTGTATAGCTGGTTTCTAGTAGTTTCCTTAACATCAGAACTACAGCTTGTCCCCCTTTTTGAATTCTTGTCCTCACTTTTCATGACAGATGTCATTTTTCCTTTTATTTTAGCAGACTCAATTGCTGAATTTTCCAGATCATGAATTCCTTTTATTTTAGTAGACTCAATTGCTGAATTTTCCATATCATGAATTTTATTTTCCAAGCTAGCAATGTGAAGTTCATAACTGGCTATCTCATGTTCACTGCAATTAACACATTCACTTAGAAATTTGTTTGCAGTTTTATACTTCTCAATTTCTTGTTCTAGACTGATCACCCTTTGTGATTCTCCATCACAAGTGAAATTTCCCTTTTTTTTAATGTGAGAAGTGTTTTCAGATAAGCCAGTGTTTAAACACTTTAATTTTTCAATTTCAGCTTTCAGTTCAGTGTTTTCCTTCTCAAATTTTTGAGATTGAGCTTCCTTAAAAACATATTTCTCTTTTTCGATAGTCAGAAACCTCTGTGAGAAAACAGTATTTAAAACCATCAGTTTTTTGTTTTGTTCCCTCAGTTCTTTGTACTCTTCAGATAGCTTCATGACTCCTTCATTACATTTTCCATTTCCAGACATAAGCTCCAATTTTTCAATTAGTTCATCTTCTCTTTCCTCCACTTTGATTTTATCAGCAAGCAAATTTCTGTGATCTTCTTTAAACAAGATAATTTGTTTCTTCATCCATTCATTCTCATTATAAAGATCTTCATTTCGTTCTCTTAGAGCAGAAATATGCATTGTTTCCTTGCTGACTTTATTCAAACTAGCCTTGAGATCTTCAATTTCCTTTTGACCCTTAACTTTTTCAAGCTTTAGTTTGTCCATTACAGAATTTGTTTCAGTCAACTCTTGCATGTCTTTTAAATGCTCATTTTTCTTATCATTCAGCTGATTCTCAATTTCTGACATTTTGTCCATCCATGTTTGTTTTTCAATTTTTAGAGAATCATTTTGTTTCTTAAGGTTCTAAACATCTAGCATACATGCATCATAAGATTGTTTCAGATTTGGACAGTTTTCACAGGAAGCTTTCAAATTTATTTTATCACATTTCTTTTTCAACTTTTTGTTTTCAGATTTCAATTTTTCACATCTATTAGAAAGTTCCTCATTTATATCCCATAATTCATCAATTGAAATCTCTTCTGATTCAGAGCTTACCTTGGATGAGGTTTCCTCATCATCATTTCCCCGGTTGACCATTAAGCATTGATCCTCATGCAGTTGATCAGAGATCACTCTGTCATATATCTCCTTTCCAGAAGTGCACCTGAGCGCAAAAGGATATATGTCAGTATTAATAGCAGCTCTCATGATATTAAGAACTATGACATTATCACGATTCTTTATTTTATCCTCTCTAGACCACTTGGTCTCATCATGAGGTAATTTGTGTGGGCCTTTAGATAGTAGACTCCATAGATTTGGATCAACTGAGTCTATGTAAACACATAGGCCGCCTAGCCAACTATTTAAGTTAGAACCATCAAAAACAAGAGGACGACCCATCGAGAGATGATAAATGCACTGAAATCAAAAGAGCAAATCAAGACACTAAATCAGTGAAACAAAACACAGAACACAGGAAACCCACTATGCAATGCACCAACCAGAAATGCAGGATCTGCTGCGGATTGTTAGATCCTATGCACAGCAACCCGCT
Source organism: Amorphophallus konjac (assembly GCA_022559845.1). Taxonomy (NCBI): domain Eukaryota; kingdom Viridiplantae; phylum Streptophyta; class Magnoliopsida; order Alismatales; family Araceae; genus Amorphophallus; species Amorphophallus konjac. The sequence goes on from CM040118.1 coordinate 200,116,659, forward strand.
CTGATACCAAGTGTTGGGTTCGGTGCAGTAGATTCAGAGGGGGGTGAATGAATCTCCCCTTAAAAAACTTTCGCCCAATTAAAATTCTAGTTCGCTAACTAGACAAAACTGAAGGCTAATAAGCAATTGCGGAATAACAATGTTAAAGGACGCTCAATACCACTGTCAAACATATAGTGTGCGGCGCAATGAAATGAAATGAACACATATAGAAAGTCAACCCATATCGTCCCTATGCATTCATCTAGCGCCAAATACACAAAGAGATCAAACCACTGCACAAGGAGTTTTTAGGTGGTTCGGTCCTCCAGACCTACGTCCACCCCACACTCAACCCGAGTGTGGCTTACTGCTGACTCACAGCTTGAACCGCTGGACATCACAGCTTGCCTACAAACCCGCTGAGCAACACAGCTTGCTGTCCAGTGGAATCTACCACTGCAACCGCTGGGGATTACAGCTTGACCCGTCCAGAGGTAGCACCTCTGCAAACGCTGACTAACAGCTTGAAGAAAGGTAAAAGATGAAACAAGAAAATGGGAAACAAACAACGACTGAAAGCTTTAAATGAAGCACAAATAATATGGCTCTCAACAGAGCTGACTGGCCTGGATTTGATCCACGGTCCAGTGAAGAATGATCTTCAGAATGAAGCCTCTCTCTGCCCTTCTTCTTCTTCCGATCACTCTGTCTCTCTTTCTTTCTCTTTTTCTTTCTCTTCCTCTTTTATCTGCTCGAGCTCTCTATCTCTCACTTTTTCTCTTCTGCTTCTTCTCTCTTTCTTTTCTTCTTCTTCTCTTTTCTCTGGATCGAACAGGCTCTCTATTCTTTCTCTCTGCTTCTGCTCTTCTGCTTCTATTTCGATCAACCTCTCTGCTCACCATCTCTCTTCTCCAGATGGAGAAGTCTTCTATATATAGCAGCAGCAGCTAGGGCGTATGCTCTCCACGATTCCCGCCCAAGCTTTAGTCCACGTGGCGGTGTCTCAGCTTCTTGGATCACGTGCCAGGTGCCAACCTCGGATCACGTGCCCAGACACCTGCAGGATTAAAGAAGAGTTCAGTCGATCAACAAAGCACAGGCAGTACAGACTTCATATAAGGCAGCAGTGCATAGACTTAAGGATGCAGTGTGTATGCAGTGTACAGACTTGGCGTGCAGGCGGCTGGACGTTGTATAGACTTGCTGTGCAGGCTGCCAGACAATGTATAGACATGCTGTGCAGGCTGCCAGACAATGTATAGACATGCTGTGCAGGCTGTGGGGGAATGCGTAGACTCTGCGTGAAGGCAATGCATGTACAAGTGATGCAATGTTTAGACTTTTTGTATGCAGGACTGTGGCGTGTACACACTTTGTAAATGCAAAGCTATGGCATGTATAGACTTCGTGCATGCAATGCTATGGCGTGTACAGACTTCGTGAATGTGACGCTGAAGCATGTACAGACTTCACGTATGCAGACTATGAGCATTACAGATGGTTGTACAGACATGCCAAATGAGTATGCAGACTTAGTGTGCACCATTGTGTAAACTTTGTAACATGCAGTATGAGCATAGCAACACAGTGTGTAGACTTCGTGCAATGCATGAAGCAGTGTATGGAGTTAGAGTGCAATGCAAGTTCAACTGCAGATAGCAAAGTATATACATTACAACTAAATGCACTGTCATGCCGAATGAATGTACAGACTTAGCGTTATGAACCCAACCGATGTCTAGACTTTGTTAAGATGCTGAATGAGACGCTAACCCAATGCATGCAATCAGTGATGTACAGACTTGAAGATGCAATGTGCAATGCAGTGAAGTGTGTACATTGAATACGAATGCATAGACATGCTGACAATTGATGTGTGGACTTTGAAAGCAAGGGACCTCACATGCATTAGTGTATAGACTGTATGCCTGATGGATGCACTGATGCAGTATATGCACAGAGGAAGCAATGCACCGATGCAATGTATGCACATAGCAGATATTGAACTGAAGTAATGGATGTATAGACTTCACGATGTGTGGACTTGCCAAAGGAAGGCTGTACAGACTTGATGCAAGCGGAAGATGGATGATGTATAGACTTAGCCAGCCTTCAGCTCGATGTACAGACTTGCTCGTTGTACAGACTTCATGAACGATGTATAGACTTGCCAAGGGAAAGGCTGTACAGACTTGAGCAAAGCAAAGCAATTGAATGTATAGACTTCACGATGTGTAGACTTGCCAAAGACAACTGGACGATGTACAGACTTGAGCACAGTAAAGTCTGTTCAGACTTGAAAGTTCACAATGTATAGACTTTGGCAAGGCAATGGCTGTACAGACTTCAACTCAGCTGTGATGTATAGACTTGCAGGGGCAACGTAGGTAAAGCTACCAGTGTATAGACTTGCGAGTGCAACGTCCGTAAAGCTACCGATGTATAGACTTGCGAGTGCAACGTAGGTAAAGCTACCAATGTATAGACTTCGAAGTTGAACTGGTGGATGTACAGACTTCACCGATGTATAGACTTTGAAGGTTCAACTGGTGGATGTACAGACTTCACCGATGTATAGACTTGGAAGTTCACTGATGGATGTACAGACTTTACCTCGAGCAAGCTACAGTGCAGTGTATGGACTTTGAAGAATGATGCATGACGATGTACAGACTTCACTTCGTGCAAGCTACAGTGCAGTGTATGGACTTGAAGAATGATGCATGACGCTGTACAGATTTCACTTCGTGCAAGCCACAGTGCAGTGTATGGACTTTGAGTGTGCGGCAGTGCTGCAACCGATGTATGGACTTGGGTTAATGCTACAAGACAACAACCAATGTATAGACTTTACAAATGTGAGCAAAGCAGTAATGTATAGACTTTGTACTTCGCCCATGCAATGTATAGACTTTGGACTTTGCCATGCTTACACTAAGCGATGTACACACTTGCTGCCTGACTAATGTGCAGACTGTATGAATGCATGAAACAGCTGTGCCTGCGAGGAATGCGTTGTATCGACATTGTGAATGTGCAACACATGTAATGTGTAGACTATGCTCGTCTGCAACACATGCAATGTATAGACTTAAGATGTCTGCTACGCATGCAATGTGAAGACTTTGCTGAGAGTGATTATGCATGAATGTATAGACTGTATAGACATAAAAATTAACATATGCACAGATTATGCATAGATCTGAGATTAGATAGAACATTACCTGATCTAACTGTGTATTGACTGTACCTGTCAGAGATTTGACTTTGACATAGGTTGACTTCATGAGTGTGAGTCATCCTTAAACATGTTCTGACAGTTCCTCATATTTCATCAGGATTAGATCATCAATACATAATGAGCCATAACAATTGTCATAATCAAAACCACAGAGCCACAGGGGACACAACATGCTCGGCCTTCACTTGTTGACATACCAGACATCTACTTACGAATTCTGCCACTTCTCGTTTCATATTTGGCCACCAAAAGGTTCTCTTTAAATCTTGGTACATCTTAGTGGCTCCAGGATGAATAGTATACTTAGATCTGTGAGCTTCCTCAGGGATCTTGCTCTTCACTTCGGCTAAATCAGGGATGCACGTCCTTCCCTGGAATAACAATCTGCCATCATCGGCCAACCCAAAATCTGGTCTATCGCTCCGACTTCCCTTGATTTCTACTAATACTGGGTCGTTATCTTGCATGGTCTTAATTTCTATCAACAGCGCGGGACGAAGCTGAAACTGAGAGATCATGACCCGATCCTTACTAACATTAAGGTCTAGACTAGCCAACTGTTCCAATAATCTCCATTCTTGCAATATGAGGCTTGACAACTTCGCTATTACCTTTCCCTGGGTGATATTCTATAGAGAAATCAAAGTCTTTTAAATACTCGAGCCACCTTCTCTGCCTCATATTAAGCTCTTTTTGGGAGAATAGGTACTTAAGGCTCTTATGATCAGAAAATATCGTAAAAGCCTCTCCATACAAGTAGTGCCTCCAGATCTTCAAGGTAAACACCACTGCGGCGAGCTCCAAGTCATGGATAGAATAATTCTCTTCATGTTTCCTCAATTATCTAGAAGAATAGGCTATCACTTTACCATGCTGCATAAGTACACAACCTAGCCCAATGCCCGAGGCATCAATATAAACTTCAAAACCTCCCTCTCCCAAAGGCATGGCCAAAACAAGGGCAGTGGCCAGACATTCCTTCAGAGTTTGGAAACTCTGTTCACAGTCTTCCGACCACTCAAATCGATTCTCCTTGCGGGTTAATCTTGTCAGAGGTATCACAACCTTGGATAAATCCTTAATGAATCTCTGATAATATCCTGCTAGGCCTAGAAAACTCCTCACTTCGGTAACATTTGCAGGCCTGTCCCAGTTTCCCACTGCCTCTACTTTAGAGGGATCTACAGAGATTCCATCTTTGGTAATAATGTGCCCCCAAAAGGACACTTCCTGCATCCAGAATTCACATTTACTAAACTTGGCGTACAACTGATGATCTCTCAATATCTGCAACGCCATTCTCAAATGCTCTGCATGCTCATCCTTACTCTTGGAGTATATCAAAATATCATCAATAAACACCACGACCCACTGATCTAGGTAGGACCGAAAAATACTATTCATCAACTGCATAAAAGCTACAGGAGCATTTGTTAGATCAAAAGGCATTACAACAAACTCGAAATGTCCATACCTGCTTCGGAATGTTGTTTTAAAGATATCTTCATCCTTGATCCGGAGTTGATGATACCCCGATCGCAGATCGATCTTGGAAAATTATTGTGCTCCCGCTATATAATCGAACAACTCATCTATTCTTGGCAACGGGTACTTATTATTGACAGTAAGCTAGTTAAGCTGGCGGTAATCAATACATAGCCTCATAGAGCCGTCCTTCTTCCTTACAAACAACATTGGGGCTCCCCACGGGGATATACTTGGACGAATGAACCCCTTCTCAAGCAACTACAATAATTGCTCTTTCAATTCTCTTAACTCTGTAGGAGACATATGATACGAAGCATTAGAAATTGGAGACACGCCAAGAACTAGATCAATAGAAAAGACTACCTCTCTCTCTGGTGGAAGTCAGGGTAAGTCTTCAAGAAACACATCCGGGAATTCTCGGATAATAGGGATGTCCTTAATCTCCAACTCCTTATCGGTCAAAGAAATCCACGCCAAAAATACCTGACATCCTTTCCTCATCAACTTCTCGGCCTGAAGTGCCGAAATAAGTGGCACAAACTTAGAATGCCTAACCCCGACAAAGGAAAACTCGTGGTGCCCAGAGAAAGACACGATGCCAATTTTACAATGGACGCTAGCCTCATACTTAGCTAACCAATATGCTCCTAGGATGACATCATAATCCTTCATCTTCATACAGACCAAATTAGTAGGCATATTCTATCCATTAAGCAAAATCTTACTAGAAGGGTAGTAGTGTTTGATTGCTGAAACCGAACCAATAGGGGTTGATATTTCCAGTCGAGAGTTCATCAATACAGGTTTCACAGATAAAGACTTAGCAAAACCTTGTGAAATAAAAGAATCCATTGCTCCGGTATCAAAAAGAACAAATGCCAGCTTATCAAAAACAACAAGTGTACCTTCAACCAATCAACCCTCCTCGGTGGCTTCTGTCTCGGTTTCCTGTAAGGCTTGGAGCTTGCCCTGCCGCTTCTGGCCTCCTTGAGGCCTGCTCGGTGTAGCTTGATCTGACAGAAGAGGACACTCAGGGATACGGTGGTCTCTGCTCCCACAACGCAAATAGGCGCCTAGCTTGCGCTAACACTCCTCCATCTTTTGACCCGGATGATCACAATACTTGCAAAGATCTTTGGATGATGCAGTCGATCCTACCTTCTTGTCATCATTTTTTGGCTTCTTGTCCTTCCATGAACTAGACCCGCCGGTGGGCCTTTTCTTGCCATTATTGGGTTTGAAATTCCCGAAACCAGTGGTCTGCTCCTTTTTGGTGTTCCTTCCTCGGATCCTCTCAGTCATCTCCATGGTATCCTCAAGGACTTGAGCTTTCCTCACAATCTCGGCATAGTTATGAATTTCCATCGGCGCCAATTGGTTGATATACTGGAGCTTCAATCCATTCAAAAACATTTTGGCTTTCATCTTCTCTGTAGATACCAAATGCGTAGCATAGCGGGATAATCGGGCGAACTGCACCTCATACTCAGCAACGGATAAATTCCTTTGCTTCAAAGCAGCGAATTCTACCGCTTTCTTCTCTTGTACCCGGTCTGAGAAATACTTGCTATTAAAATGGTCCTTAAACTCATCCCAGGTCGCACGCCTATTACTGAGCGTAGCTACTATTACTTCCCACCAAGCACGTGCATTGCGTTCCAGCTGAAAAGTTGTTAAGAGTACTCGGTCTTGATCACCGCACTGCATAACTCTGAAAACTCATTCTATTTTTTTCAGCCAGTGCTCGGCTTCGTCGGGATCCGCCGATCCACAAAATCATGGGGGATTCAATCCATGAAAATTCCGGTGGAGATCACCGGCTCCATGATGCACGCCTCCCTACGCTACCTGCTGGAGGGTCTGAGTCAAGCCTTACACAGTACGCTGCATATCCCTCCATTGCGCATGTTCAGCTGCCATCGGAACAGATTCTTACATGCAGGAAAATTTATTAGAAACAGCCTAGCGGGAATGTTTTAGAAGTTATTAATTAACTCAACCCAAGTGTCACGACTCGAGATTATGCAGCGGAAATAATCGAGAATGTGATCAGTCGGCTAGTACGCCTCGAGCAAGCAATATAATCAGAGCGCAAGATAATCACACAAAAGTAATTGCACAAATAATTCACTAAAAACCTTGAATTTTTTTCATAAAATAATTCCCAAAGTACATAAGATCTTTTCACTAGACTTAAGAAAAAAAAATTACATCATGACTCGACTAGACATTGATAACTAAGGCATCTCTCGAGTCACGTATCCTTCGATCGCTCTCGGATCCATCACTTGAGTAATCAGAATCCGACCCACTAGAATTTCCTAAAAAAGATTGTAAAGTAGGGTAATGAGCACACTTGCCTAGTAGGTATCTTCGTATCAACATGAGGGTAAATTTAAATGATTAGAATTTTAGCTCTAGAGACTAAGATAAATCATGCAGATACGATGAATCATGCGAATAAAGCCAAAGTAACCAGATATGATCAAGCTTGAGATATGAGAGTATGATTAATCAAGTATATAACAAGAATGTCAATTTGGCCTTTTTCATGAGCAAGAATGTAACAAGAATGTACTTTTCATAATCATGAAGGCTATGCACTAGAAAGTCAAGCAAGAAAGTACTATTCGCTTAATAGTAAGTACTTCGTGAATTTATGTGATTTCCCATGGATATTTCACTTATTTATAGAGAAAGTACTCCCAGTGTAATGCGACGCCAGTAGCATCATACACCATGGTTTATAGTATATTTCTGACAATCAGTCGAGGGGACTAACATAGAGCCCTTGAACACAATCAGTGTTCGTACTGCATCTTCAAGTATAAATCAAGCTACTTCCACGTTTATATCAATAATATGGCCAACAATATACAAGCTGAACAAAAGTTCCATGATAAGGTAACCAAAATAAGAATGCTTCAATTAATAACAAGAGACTTCAAGAAACAAATTAATAACTAGGTTATGCTATAAAGAAAATTCGGCAGCATAACGATACATTCTTCATTTTCCATATCTTTACATTTGACTTATTATCATAGGCTTAGAGTCCAGAAAATCCATGAACTCAAGAAACCCAACCCCAAAGATCAAACCTTGGGTTAGATAAAATAAGGAACCAAACGGTCTAGTACAGAACCATTTGATACAAAAAGCGGTCATAGGCTGGACCGTTTAGAAATTCAAGCGGTCTAGTCTTGGATCGTTTCATGAGACATAGTTGTCAAACACGAGAAAATCCTTCTGAAACTTTGCGGTCCAATGGAGAACCGTTTAGGATCCGTTAGCAGTCAAGTGTAGGGCTGCTAGCAAAGTCTGGTGGTCAACCAGAAGGCCGCTAAGTTCCAGAATGCTTAAAACACCGGTAAAAGTGCTTTCTAGAGAATGAATTTTAATGGTACAACCAGCTCGGTGTCCTAGTGGGAATCCCAGGCTCACGGAGTCTTACGGAGGCCTTGAAACAAGATTTCTTAGTTCGTTGGAAGGAATATCCAAAGGAGAGGTCATCATGTCCAAGATTATGTTCTTAATGTGTAAAAGTGTAACTAATGACAATATACTGGGATATGTGCCATGTACTTAAGAAAGTGACTCTTAGAAGAGAGAGAAACGTGTAAAACAGTGATCAAGTAAATCATGAATCCTCTATCATTTGAAACATGTATTTATTACAAGAATATATAATTTTGGTCACAAATTAACATAAGTTAAAACAATACCAAATGTACATAGAAGCAATGGAATCTATTATGATGAACAGTAAATATAACTAGGTCTATGAAACCAATGTTAAAACCAGGAATAAAATTTAATTAACTAGGCTTATCATATATCAATTAAAACTAATATGCAATATGTTTTTGGATTAACAATATTATAGAAATCAGAACAGCAAACGGTCTAGTGGGTGACCGTTTAATTGTGGCTAGCGGTCTATTGGGCAACCGCTAGGTTCTTTGACGGTCTACAGGAAGACCGTTTCCTCCTGTATTAATCCGAGTGCAAATGATAATAAAACAAAATACTAAGCTAAGAAATATCATGCCTGTAAATCAACATATATAAACTTCTATAGCATGATAGAACAAGGATAGGGCAACAATATGTATAAGTTCATGTAATCAACAAGAAGATTCTCCTTTTACTTCATTAAGGCTAGTTCATGCATGAAGACTAAACTAGATGCATAGTCCTAATGAAAACATCAAATTCTCAAGATACAATGCATGAAATCGAATGAAATCAGAGGGCTTTTATTCCTGACTTCAAGTTTGAGCCATTCATGAGATAACCTACCTTAGTTTTGGGCTTTAAACTTTGAATTTAAGGCTGCAAGTCAACCCTAGTTCTCGGCTCGTCCTGAACTAAATCAGTAACTTAACGCCCTTGTATCTTTTGATTTCCTTGACCTAAAGACATGAAATTTTGAGGGTAAGAAAAGGGTACTAATAGGAACAAATTTGTTAGGTCCCGTAGTGCAGGAACACGGATCTAGAGGGGGGGTGAACAGATCCTACTGCTAAAAACTATGTCTAATTAAAAACGCAACTACCACACTGCGGAATATACAAGATTGAGAATTTAATCTAAACAGATTAAAACTAGATTCACTCAATCTCACCGAGCTCACACGATTGCACAAACAGAAAGGATAAAGAACACACAATCAAAAGAATCAAACCACAAGACAAGGGGATTTTTAAGGTGGTTCGGGACCATGACAGGCTCCCTACGTCTACCCCTCACCAAACCGGTGAGGCTTCACTACACGCTACAAAATGTAGCAACACAGGGACGAACCCCAAACCACACACGCTGCTTTCACATCAAAACACACACACGAGGCCTTGTCTCAACCTACTGCCACAACAGCACACACACACACACACACACACACACACACACACACACACACACACACACACACACACACACACACACACACACACATATTAGGGAACACACCCCGAACAAATTCCTCACACGGAGTCACTACTCCGTCCACACACACGTAGGACAATGCCTACTCAACCACACGGGAGAAAGCTCCCAACAACAACACACACGCGGATATACTCCGCACAACCAGCACACAGATAACAACACACACACTCGGAGACCCCCTTCTCCGAACACCCACACAAGATATTATCTCAAATGTATATGAATCAAAACATATATATGCTATGACCTCCCAACGAATTCTACAGATGAAAACTAGAAGTATGCATCAAGTATAAGGCTCCCCCTTCTTCAGCACAATCTGATTCTCCTTGCTCGTTGACGGATGATCATGATTTAGACATCATCTTCTTCGTCTCCTCGAGATGCACTTCTTTACCTTCTTCTAATTTCTTCTTCACCTGAAAGAACAGATAGAAATGATAAGCTCCAAATCAAGCCTGTTTACATCAGAAAATTGATTAGCCTCATAAACCCATCTACTCTCATCCTTGTGGTACCACTCCTCCTTCTTCTTCTGCAAGAGAAAGGAAGGCATTAGTTCATCTTTGTTACTTAGGATGAAAACGCAGTACTAATAAGATAGCAATCAATAGATGAACAAATGAACATGTATATATATATATATTGCACCTCATAGATAATCATTCAAGACCTTAAGCAATCTCAAACAAAAAACACAGAAGTGAAAGATCAAGACAACTCCCTCAGATTTTCAATGAAAAACTTCTGCAGGATGAGGAACCGTTCTTGAAGAAAGATGATCGATTCTTGCATGGATGATGCTTGTATCTTGATTCTCCACGTTGCTTCCAGTAGAGGATCGATTAGGGACTTGAATCCACATTCTTCCCTTCACATATAAGATCAAAACAAGGTGGAAGAGGGCTTGGGAGCTTCAACTCCGAACCTGCATACACAAGGGTTAGCAAAACACCCAAAAATCAGATCTCGCTTGTCATGCTTAAGGTTTGTAACCCAAGAGACGTATATAAGAGTTTAGGTCAGTCAAGAGACAGCCTAGGGACCAGATCCACACTTTTTGGAGTGATTTGTGGAAGTTTGACTCAGATTGGAAGACTTTCGGGGCAAGAAAACGGCGGTCAACAAAGGTGGCTGGAGGTCCAATCGGAATGGGTCGACCCTTGGGGTCGACCCTCGTGAAGGGTCGACCCTCGTGAGAGGGTAAAAGACCCAAAAGCAATGGGTCGACCCTTGGGGTCGACCCTCGTGAACAGCATGCTGGATATGGGTTTTAGCTCACAGGGGTCGACCCTCAGGGGGTTTTGAATTCCTGGACATATGGGTCGACCCTTGGGGTCGACCCTCTCAGTTCCCCGTGCTTGAATAAAAAGATGACCCACAGGGGTCGACCCCAGGGGTCGACCCTCGCGTTCCCAGAACCCAAACAGCTGGTTCTGGGTTACATGGGTCGACCCTTGGGGTCTACCCTTCCATGGGTCGACCCCAGGGGTCGACCCTTTCAGGCAGACTACAAGAAATACACGATGTATAGACTTCGTGAATGCAGCGGACAATGTATAGACTTTGTGGCATGCAATGTACAGACTTGCCAGCATGTAATGTATAGACTTGATGTTGCGAACTGTGCACATGCATGAACAATGTATAGACTTGGTGGCATGAAATGTACAGACTTGCCAGCTTGCAATGTATAGACTTGATGTTGCGAACTGTGTACATGCATGAACAATGTATAGACTTGGTGGCATGCAATGTACAGACTTGCCAGCTTGCAATGTATAGACTTGATGTTGCGAACTGTGCACATGCATGAACAATGTATAGACTTGGTGGCATGCAATGTACAGACTTGCCAGCTTGCAAGGTATAGACTTGATATGCACTTATGAGCCTTATAAAATCACAATGCATCCACATGATGATAAGTCTTATAGAAACAGTTGATGATCATTTCCACAACCATTTCAACCTTCATACACATGAAGACATGAATAACCATTCTCGCACACGACCAAGCAACAAAGGCAATTTGTAATCATCAAAATCACAATGCACAACAATCTCCCCCATTTTGATGATGACAAAATATTATGCTATAATGCTCCTCTCTCCCCCTTTGACATAATCAGAAATGGGAGTCAAGATGGGGATACCATGATGGCAGCAAGACCATTTAACACCAATTGTTGAAAAACAAATGTGGAAATTGGAAATGCAAATGGAGACAATATGGTTATGAGGAATGCAAGATGACAAAACGATATGCAAATGCTCACAAGTGGCAGCAAGTAGAAATGGTGTATGGTATGACAATAATGAGCAACTAAACAAGCACTCAAACACCCATAAAAAGATATTGACTCATGCAAGTCTGGATGAGTTAAGTAGATAAGATCACATGCAAAGCTCCCCCTTAGACAACGACATATTAGATGATTGGCTTTGATTTTCAAATTTTGAGATTTTTAGTTTTCCTATGAAATGCATGAAACATGATGTATGACAATGATGAGACATGAAATGCATACAATGTGATCAAGCAGATATCTATAGATACATGCAACATAACTCCTTCACAAGAAGGGATACCAATTGATTTACAGTGAGGGGATAGGTGTAGGAAAAGTGCAAGTGAGTTATTATGTTCAGAACGCTCATGATTACACCTAGAGGATTGTGCAGATAAATAGGAGAAGACGTACAACAGGTCAAGCAACTAATCAAATTTTCAAAATACATATCAAATCAAATTACCATGTGCAAGTGAGTAACATGAGAATGAAGTTTAGCTATATGGATAACCAGATTTTCAAGTAAACACAATAGTAAGTGTACAAACTGCATTTCAATCGAGAGAGCAGCGTATTGGAGGCTTCGCTCTACCTCAATCAAATATATCATCAGAAATTTTCATACTGACAATCTGAATTTTTCTAAGAAGGATCAGGTTCAAATAATTCCTTTTTACGCGAGGAGACACATGGAGCTCATGCCAGAATCCCCGGTTACTCAGAATACTGAACCTTGTCACCTCATTTGAACAGAGATATTTTAGTCAACACTTTTCAGAAATGAACCACATCACGTCTCAGGTGACATGTGCCCAATTTACTCATTGAAATAAAGCATTGCTCTGTCTTTTATTTCAACCATTTTTTGTATGTGGAGGCAGGCAGCTTTTTCCTCAACTGTCTCTTATCATCCATGCAGCAAGTTGAATTACTTTAGAGTGTTGAAATGAAATTCCTATATCATTATGAATAACACTCAATTTCACATTAAAGTGTATGAAGTGTACGAATTTGATTGAACATGTATGGAGAAAATTTAACTTAGAGTAGGATAGTGTATCTCCCCCTATGTAAATGTAATAAGCATGAAATGCTCCCCCTGAGAGTTTGACATGAAGCACACTCACTACCAAAAAAAGCGAGATTTCAGACGGATATTTTTCCGTCGTAAAATCCGTCTGTATTTGTGACGGATTAGTTTCCGTTACAAATTCCGTTGTTATTAACGACATACTATATTCCCTCTGAAGATCCGTCTATAATTATAGATGGAATATATTCCGTCTTTATATCCGTCGTTATTTGAGACGGATATTCAGATGGAAATAATCCATCTAAAATCCGTTACAAATATTCTTTACCTCCATCGAAACTTTCCCCCCTTCCCCCACAACGGAGCTTTCCCCCCTTCTTCCCCCCTTCCCCCGCGATCTCCGTCTAACTCCCACTCTCCCTCTCACTCTCTTTCCACTATCTCCTTGCCAAGGAGAGACTGCCGGTGCCGTACTCGCCGTCGCGGCCAAACCCGCCCTCGCCGTCGCGGCCAAAGCCGCCCTCGCCATCGTCGTCGAAGCCTTCCTCGTCGTCGTCGTCCCCGCAGAGCCCCCCTCACCGTTGCCGTTGAAGCCGTCCTCGTCGTTGCCATCGAAGCCGTCCTCGTTGTCACCGCCAGTGTCGCGTTGTCGCCATCCTCCAAGCCATCCTCTCTGGTCTGGTAAGCCCCCTCCCTCACCCTCTCTCTGTAAAACTCTCCCTACCTGACGCGCCTCCACCATCGCCATTGTTGCATTTGTTGTTCCTTTTTTTTTAAAGCTTGGGGATCATCAGGGAGGGCGGGGGTTCTAGCCGATCCGGGAGGGGGAGGTTGGTCTGGCAGGGAGAGGGGTTCCAGCAGCGGTTTTCGGGAAGGACGGTCAAGAGCGGAGGGGGCCGGGGGGTGCTCTGGCAGAGGGCGGTTCAGGCGCGCAGTGGGGTCCGGCAGGGAGTCCAGGGTGGGGGCTGTGGGTTAGGAGGGTGGGGGGGTTCCGATGGGGGGTCTGGAGGAGGGTTTCGGTGGGTGAGGGGCTGCTCTGGGAGTGGGGATTTCAGGGAGGGGGTCTCCGGTGGGGGGTCCGGGGTGGGGGCTACTGATAGAACCCGAGAGTTCTATCGATCAAGAACAGGGAACCCAAAGGGGGAGAAGAACGTTTGATCTCTTCGAGGGGATCAACCTCCAATGGCCAGAAGCAAAATGACATTCCATTCATAATTTTAGAGGCCCGCAGACTACAAACATAAATAGGCTACAGCCTCACAAACAGAAAATAGAAATGAGTCCTAATCAGAGAAGAGTTCTAATTAGAGAAGGAAACAGAGAGGTTAAATAAAATAGAAAGCCTAAATGGAGTAAGATTCGTAACATTCCCTCGCCCTTCAAAAGAACCTTGTCCTCAAGGTTGGGCAGCAATGAACTCAGGAAACTTCTCCGCAATAGATTGATAGCTCTCCCATGTTGCATCCTCAATTGGTAAATTGGCCCATTGAACACGAACCTCAGTTGCTGCTCGATTACGGTGTTTAACAAAACGCCGATCCAAAATAGCTTGTGGCAGAAATTTGATCTCTCCACTTGAAGATAACTTTGGCAAATGTCGTTGAGCAGTAACTTGATCACCAAGTTTCTTCTTTAAACACGAAACATGAAACACAGGATGTATCTTTGATTCAGCTGGCAGATTGAGGCGGTAAGCAACCGGGCCAATACGCTCTATTACCTTGTAGGGCCCATAGAATCTCGGTGATAACTTCATATAAGCCCGTATACTAACGGATGCTTGCTTATAAGGCTGCAATCGAAGGTAAACCCAATCACCAACTTCAAATGATCTCTCTGTCCTGTGCTTGTCAGCTTGTTGTTTCATGCGTGATTGAGCATTTTGAAGATTGTTCTTAAGAACGTGCAAAACATGATTCCTGTCACGCAGGTCACAATTAACTTGGTGAACCTTGGAGGAGCCATTTGAATAGTTGGACATGGCAGGAGGTGGTCGCCCATACACAGCCTCAAAAGGAGTGATTTTGGTGGAAGAGTGGTAAGTGGTATTGTACCACCATTCTGCCCATGGAAGCCAACGCACCCATTCTTTGGGTCGGTCACCCACAAAGCAGCGTAAATAGTTTTCGACACACCGATTGACCACCTCAGTTTGTCCGTCAGATTGAGGATGATAAGCAGTGCTCATTTTCAGCTGTGTCCCTTGTAATCGAAAGAGCTCCTTCCAAAAATTACTAGTGAATATTGGATCCCGGTCACTCACAATGGATCTAGGAACCCCATGCAGCTTGATGATATTATCAACAAATACTTGAGCAATAGAAGCCGCTGTGTAAGGATGAGCAATTGGACAGAAATGAGCATACTTACTGAGGCGGTCCACCACCACTAAAATAGTAGTTTTGCCGTGGGCCGGGGGTAAGCCATCTATAAAATCCATAGATATGTCAGTCCAAATATGCTCAGGTATAGGAAGGGGTTGGAGAAGACCAGGGCTCGCCACTGTTTCCCCTTTATTTGCTTGGCATGTAGCACATTCCTCCACAAACTTCTTGACTTCATTCTTCATTCCCTTCCAATGGAACACTTGAGATATACGCTTGTAGGTTCGCAAGAACCCGGAATGACCAGCCGTAGGTGAAGAATGAAATTCTTGCAAGAGGATGAGCTTCTGTTTGGAACTTGAAGGCAAGAAAATTCGATGCTTATAATGCAGGTCTGTGGAGTCCCAATGGTAATGAGGCATAGAAGATGGATCATCTCGAAGCTTCTGAATGATATCTTGGGCTGTAGGATCTTCAGCTACCTCTTTTCGTATATCCTCCAAGTTAGAACAAGATACCACCGTAATGGCTTCAATTGTCGCATGTTATGGTATCCGTGACAAGGCATCTGCCACCAGATTCTCCTTGCCTTTCTTGTAAACAATTTCGTAGTCATACCCCAATAATTTTGTGATCCACCTTTGCTGCTCCATAGAAGTAATTCGCTGCTCCAACAGGAACTTCAAGCTTTTATGATCAGTTCGTATTTGAAAACGTCGACCAATGAGGTACGGTCTCCACTTGGTAACTGCATGTACAATAGCCATCATCTCCTTATCATACACAGAAAGAGACAAATGTAGGGATGATAGTGCCTTGCTGGTGAAGGCCAAGGGCCTCCCTTCTTGCATTAAGACTGCCCCAATGCCTACGCCGGAAGCGTCAGACTCAATAACAAACATCTTTTGGAAATCAGGCAGAGCCAAGACCGGAGTTTTAGACATGGCCCCCTTCAAATTGTTGAATGCACCTTCCGCTTCACTGTTCCACTTAAAAGCTTCCTTCTTCAATAACGCTGTGAGTGGAGCACTAATCTTGCCATAGTCTCGCACAAACTTTCTATAATAGCCAGTGAGTCCGAGAAAGCCGCGTAATGCCTTGACAGTTCGTAGGGTGGGCCAGTCAACCATAGCCTTGACCTTCAACGGATCAGCTGCCACTCCTTCCTTGGAAATAAGGTGGCCGAGATACTCGACCTCAGTCTTTCCAAAGCTACATTTAGACCTCTTCACATACAAAGAATTCTCCCGCAGGAGGGTGAGAGTAATATGAAGATGGTACAAGTGGTCCTCTAATGAAGAGCTGAAGATAAGGATATCATCAAAGAATATCAAAATGAACTTACGTAGGTGCGGCCGAAAGATGTCATTCATTAGACTTTGGAATGTTGAAGGAGCGTTAGTCAAACCAAATGGCATGACACAAAATTCATAATGTCCATCGTGAGTACGAAAGGCCGTCTTCGGGATGTCCTCATCGTATACTCGGATTTGATGATATCCCGAGCGTAAGTCAAGCTTTGAGAAAAAATGAGCGCCACCAAGCTCATCTAGAAGTTCATCAATAACGGGGATCGGATACTTATCTTTTACTGTGATCCGATTCAATGCCCGATAGTCAACGCACATACGCCAACTACCATCCTTCTTACGCACCAAGAGAACCGGCGAAGAATAAGGACTGACACTTGGGCGGATGATACCAGCTTGCAATAATTCCCGGACCATCTTCTCAATCTCTGCCTTTTGAATATATGGATAACGGTAAGGCCGAACATTAGTGGGGGGGCAGCCCGGTAATAAAGGAATACGATGATCATGGGACCGCTTGGGAGGCAATCCTTTGGGTTCAACAAACACATCAGAAAATTCTGAAAGAAGATTGTCTAACTTCTCCGGCATAGAAGTAGCATGTGCTTGATCGTCCATCTTCGGGGGGATCCAACAGAGGGTCTGGGGTAGGGGCTCATCTCTGGGAGGGTGGGGGGTCCGGGGGAGGAGAGTTCAGGCGGATCTAGGGGGGCTACTCTGGGAGTGGGGGGTTAAGGGAGAGGTGCTACAAGGGGTCCGGAGTGGGGACTGCTGTTTGGGAGGGTGTGGGGCCGCGAGCTCACCCGAATATTGCTAGAGGGAGAAAGGGGGTAGGGAGGGGTTGGGATGACTTTTGGTCGAAGGGTGGGGGTGGGGGTGCAATATCACCGGAGCCACTCCGGCGTGTGGTGGGGGTCAGTGGGAAGAGACTGGGGAGGGGGGCTCCAATAAGATGGCATTGGCAGCCATCATGAGGGGGATCAATATGAATGCAGGGCTTAAGCAGAGCCCAAGTGGCAGCTGACAGCTTGCTATGTAAGAGAAGGTGAGTGGTTGAACTTAATCTAAGCATTTGGACAGCATAAGTTTGTGGATTTTTAAAACTTTGTGGATTTTTATTGCATGTAAATATATTTTTAAATCTGATTTTAATAGAAATTTGATGTTAATTTGACTAAAAAATGTAGATTGTTTAGCTTCGATGTTCTTCATTTGAAAAATTTTGTAATTTGGGTGTTATTTAATTTGATATGTCCATAATGATAATTGCGTTGTTATTTAATTTTATGTTATATAAATTCATGGGGTATTCCCTGTGAGCTGAGGTGCGTGGGTGTGACCTAACATTACACGCACCTCAGGAGAGCGCGTTAAAACCGTGTCAATGTGCCTTCCCGTTCAAGACTTTGGGTTTGATGTGTATGTTCTCATTTGTTTATGAGAATATATATATCTACCTCAAAGTCTTGAATTGTCCCGTTTGGACAGTCTGTGAATGTTTGATCGCACTTAGGCAGTCATTTACTATATGTGTTTGTATGGTTTGTTGAGAATTTCGGTTGTGTCTCCTCACTCTTCTCTGATATACCATTATTGATTTTGAGTGTTTTCTTAACCACTTACTTGTAAGTGTTTAAGAAAATTTCAAAATCAATAAATATATATGGTATATCGGAGAAGTGTGGGGAGATGATGCCGAAATTTTTAGCAAATCGTGCAGCACATATGGTAAGTGATTGTGCGATCAAACCTTCATGGATGGGTTAAAAAGTGATTATCTAATCAATATTCCTCTTCCAACTGCAAATGGTCTATGATGAACGATGTGAGGAAAGGGTCGGGTGTAATATTATGAGTAATGATTTGAAAGTTAGGATGTGTATTGTCATTTATTGGGTGCAGGCAAAATGTCGACAGATCGTTCATGGATGTATCGTAGAATAGTTGACCGGGTGGTGTCAGATGACTTTAAGCTTGGGGTTGAGAGTTTCATTCAATTTTCATTGGGGAATCCAAATGCAGCAATAGATTGCGACGGTCACATTCGATGCCCTTGTTCAAGTTGTAGAAACTTGAGGTGGTGTTCAACATGGGATGTGCAACATCATTTGTACACGAAAGGGTTCGTGGATGGTTATACGAATTGGACGTGTCATGGTGAGCAATTCTTGAGGTATGAGCCCGACAATATTGCAGGCACAAGTGGGTACGTGGATATGGTTGTAGATGCTGCTGGTCCTAGTTTTAATATTCACGATGAAGCGCCGAATAAGACAGCCGAAAGATTTTATGAACTACTTAGGGATGCTGATGAGCCGCTGTGGGATGGTTGTGAAAATCACACTCGATTGTCTGCAGTGTCACAGTTGTTGAACTTGAAATCTGAATTTCACATCAGTGAGACTTGTTTTGACCATCTCCTCCTCTTGATCAAGAGTATGTTGCCTCGAGACGAGAAGTTGCCAGAAACTTTTTACCGTGCAAAAAAGATGGTCAATGACTTAGGACTTGGATATGTGAAAATAGATGCATGTCCGAATCATTGTATGTAATATTACAAAGATGATGCAGATAAGATATCATGTTCCATTTGTGGCCATGACAGATTCAAACCTAAGGGGGGGGGTCAATTCAAAGGCAAAAGATGTACCTTATAAGGCGTTGCGATACTTCCCTCTTGTGCCTAGGCTACAGCGACTGTATATGTCCTCAAAGACGGCTCGACATATGACATGGCACACCGAAAGAGTACGTCGTGCCGATGATATAATCAGTCATCCTGCCGATGGTGAAGCTTGGACTCACTTTAGTCGTACTAATCTTGCCTTTTCAAGGGAGTCACGTAATGTTCGATTGGGTTTATGCACAGATGGCTTTAATCCATTCGGTGGTTCAGTGGCAGCTTATTCTTGTTGGCCAGTGTTCATGACACCGTACAACCTTCCGCCGCACATGTGCATGAAGTGAGAAAATCTGTTTTTGTCCCTAGTAATTCCTGGTCCAAAAAGTCCCGGAAAAAATTTGGACATATATCTCAGGCCGTTGATTGATGAGCTCAAATTTGTATGGATTGATGGAGTTGTTACTTATGATGCATATAGGAAGAAAAATTTTATTATGAAGGCTACACTGATGTGGACAATAAGTGACTTCCCTGCATATGGAATGCTATCTGGTTGGAGCACACATGGGAGGCTAGCATGTCCTTACTGTATGGAAGATACCAAATCATTTGTATTGAAACATGGGGGGAAAAGCTGCTGGTTTGATTGCCATCGGTGGTTGCTACCAAGTGACCATCCTTTTCGAAGGCAAAAAGACTCGTTTAAAAAAAATACTGTTGAAATTGATGAAGCTGACTTGCAACGGGTGTCGGGTCTACATATGGCGTCACGGGTGCACAATTTACCAGATGTAGTTCAATTGTCTGGTAGCACACGACAACTCCCTAATTTTGGAAAGGATCACAACTGGGTCAAGAAAAGCATTTTTTGGGAATTACCTTATTGGTCAACTCTTCTTGTACGACACAATCTGGATGTCATGCATACCGAGAAGAATTTTTTTGATAATGTGTTCAATACGATCATGAATGTTAAAGGGAAAACAAAGGACAACGCCAAAGCACGTATGGATTTAAAGATGCTTTGTAGACGTCCAGAACTGGAACTACAAAGTGTCAATGGCAAAACTGTGCAGCCTAAAGCAGCTTATGTGCTTCATAATACACAGATCAAGGAAGTATGCCAGTGGTTGAAACAACTGAGATTCCCAGATGGATATGCATCCAACATAGCCCGTTGTGTGAATGTTAATGAGGGGAAAATATATGGTATGAAAAGTCACGACTGTCATGTGTTCATGGAGAGGCTACTGCCCATTGCATTTCGTGATTTGTTACCAAAGCAGATATGGGGAGCACTAGCTGAGATGAGTCAATTTTTCAAGATTTTATGTGCATCTGAACTCAGACTTCGGGATGTACAAACTATCGAACAAGAAGTTGTCACAGCCATTTGCAAGCTAGAGAAGATATTTCCTCCGGCATTCTTTGATTCGATGGAGCACCTGGTCGTTCATTTGCCATATGAGGCTATCGTCGGAGGTCCAGTACAATTTCGATGGATGTATCCATTTGAGAGGTATGTGACAATTTTTGTTAACTTATAAGTCGTCCATAGCCGCTACATATTGTTGCCATCTGACTTGTTGTTGTAGGTGCATGCATGAATTAAAAATGAAAGTTCGCAACAAGGCACAGGTGGAGGGTTCGATTGCTGAGGCATACATTCTTGAAGAAATTTCAAACTTCTGTTCTATGTACTTTGAGCTAGAGATTCAAACTCGTCGTACTCGACCTCCACGTAATGATGATGGGGGAGTGGAGGTCTCTTCCGATCGGCTCTCCATATTTAAACATCCTGGATGTGCGTTCGGACGTTGCTTGACTCGCACGCTCGAAGATAGAGAGTTGCACGCCGCTGAGATATATATTCTTTTGAATTGCCTCGAGATTGAACCTTATGTTGAGTAAGATCTTAATTCACATTTCCAACAACTCCATAAGTCTATACATCCTCAAAGTCTATACAACATTGACTTCACAAAGTCTATACATTGGCTTCCTCAAAGTCTATACGTTGGCTTCCTCAAAGTCTATACATCCTCAAAGTCTATACATTGGCTTCCTCAAAGTCTATACATTCACTTCCTCAATGTCTATACATTGGCTTCCTCAAAGTCTATACATTGGCTTCCTCAAAGTCTATACAACATTGACTTCACAAAGTCTATACATTGGCTTCCTCAAAGTCTATACATCCTCAAAGTCTATACATTGGCTTCATCAAAGTCTATACATCCTCAATGTCTATACATTGGCTTCCTCAAAGTCTATACATTGGCTTCACAAAGTCTATACATTGGCTTCCTCAAAGTCTATACAACATTGACTTCACAAAGTCTATACATTGGCTTCCTCAAAGTCTATACATCCTCAAAGTTTATACATTGACTTCCTCAATGTCTATACATCCTCAAAGTCTATACATTGGCTTCCTCAAAGTCTATACATTGACTTCCTCAAAGTCTATACATTCACTTCCTCAAAGTCTATACATTGGCTTCCTCAAAGTCTATACATTGGCTTCACAAAGTTTATACATTGGCTTCCTCAAAGTCTATACAACATTAACTTCACAAAGTCTATACATTGGCTTCCTCAAAGTCTATACATCCTCAAAATCTATACATTGGCTTCCTCAATGTCTATACATCCTCAAAGTCTATACATTGGCTTCCTCAAAGTCTATACATTGACTTCCTCAAAGTCTATACATTGGCTTCCTCAAAGTCTATACAACATTGACTTCACAAAGTCTATACATTGGCTTTATCAAATTTTTTTAATCATTTTTTTTACGGGGTGTTACATTTATATTGCAGACAATTTGATTCAGAATTAGCTGAAAAATGTCCAAATATCCAGGATGTGGAGATTGAAAAAGAACGCGAGAAGTTTTTTTCCAAATGGCTAAGAAACCGAGTTAGTGTGAACTCTGAATATATATATTTGTATTTACGTATGTTGAGATAATTGTTATTATTTTAACTACTCTAATTTGAATATAGGTTGAACAAGGTCTCATTACTGATGAAAGAGTACAACAGAAAAGTTATGGCCCCTCGAACCAGACACGTGCCTATCCGAGATATATTATGAATGGATACAAATTTCATACAAGGGATTATGGGCGAAATAAGTCTACGATGAACAGCGGCGTATGTGTGAAGGGAAGTTTATACAATGAAATGGAATTGGACTACTATGGTATTCTTGAAGAAGTCTTAGAACTTAAGTATTTGGGACAAGACAATCATGTATACATATTTAAGTGTCAATGGTTTGATCCTAATTCTGTTCTACATGACACAAATTATGGGATTGTCAATGTCAAGCATAGGTTTAAACTTAAGACCTATGAACCGTTCATTTTAGCCGCACAAGCCCAGCAAGTGTACTATTCAAGCTATCCATCATCCAAGAATAGAGATTGGTGGGCAGTTTGCAGGGTTAATTCAAAACTCTTTCCCACTTATGAGTTAACTATGAGTGGAGATGTCTCAGAGGTTGCTCGTGCTGAATATTATCAATCAGACGAAGTTGGCGTTGTCGGTTCCTCTAGGTTTAATATGGACGAATCTGATGAGCCACTGTCATTACGTACGCGAGATGGCGTGGAAGAAGTCGATCCGACGGAGCTAAATGTTGATGTTAGAGGGGAGGAAGAATCAGATGAAGACGAAGATTTTGAATCTCATGAGACTACTATGGATGACGAAGATGATGAAGTTGAGCTAGATATATCAACATGAGGGAGGCATGTTTTGATAATTTAGTAAGAAGATTCTTACTTTTAAGCATAATTTTAAATAACATTTGTCTAGCCTTATATAATTGTGGATTAATATGTATTAATTGTTTTGTTATTCATAAGGAAATGGTGCGAGGAGGTCATACTAGGGGTGGGAGGAGATCTAGCAGTGAGAGGGGCACTACTACCTCCTCGCTACCATCTTCTTCAGACACAGGTATATTTGATCAATAAGTTAGCTATATAAATATTTTAATTATTGACGAACTTAAAAGAATTTATTTATAGGTGCAAGTCTCGGCTCACCACCACTTGTACATACGCCACCACCTCCCGCTACAGGTATGTATATTTTAATTTAAATTCTTGAACATTTGTTCTACTTATGAAA
The DNA here is from genome assembly GCA_022559845.1 of Amorphophallus konjac. Classification (NCBI taxonomy): domain Eukaryota; kingdom Viridiplantae; phylum Streptophyta; class Magnoliopsida; order Alismatales; family Araceae; genus Amorphophallus; species Amorphophallus konjac. Next base: position 200,140,046 of record CM040118.1, read on the forward strand.
ATAAGTTCTTGCAGGTCTCAGTGGCCTCCCACCTGTTGTGCATACGCCACTCCCACCACCTCCCGCTGCAGGTATGTATATTTTAATTATATGTTCGCAATATTTGTATCACTCCACATGATAATAAATTCTTGCAGGTCTCAGTGGCAAAAAGACTCGAGGATCATGTATGTATATTTTAATTTAAATTCTTCAATATTTGTTCTACTTATGACAATAAATTCTTGCAAGTCTCAGTGGCCTCCCACCTGTTGTGCATACGCCACCCCCACCACCTCCCGCTGCAGGTATGTATATTTTAATTATATGTTCGCAGTATATGTATCACTCCACATGACAATAAATTCTTGCAGGTCTCAGTGCCCTCCCACCTGTTGTGCATACGCCACCCCCACCACCTCCCGCTGCAGGTATGTATATTTTAATTATATGTTCGCAGTATATGTATCACTCCACATGACAATAAATTCTTGCAGGTCTCAGTGCCCTCCCACCTGTTGTGCATACGCCACCCCCACCACCTCCCGCTGCAGGTATGTATATTTTAATTATATGTTCACAGTATATGTATCACTCCACATGACAATAAATTCTTGCAGGTCTCAGTGCCCTCCCACCTGTTGTGCATACGCCACCCCCACCACCTCCCGCTGCAGGTATGTATATTTTAATTATATGTTCACAGTATATGTATCACTCCACATGACAATAAATTCTTGCAGGTCTCAGTGCCCTCCCACCACCTCCCACTTGTACAGGGCCCACCCCCACCAGTCAGCCCCTTGACGATGTCGGCAGTTATCACGAGGGAGGCAAGACCCATCATAGACGTCGCCCGTGTTGGGTATCCAGGTAAATCTATAAGGTTATATTACATTAATTAGCCCTCAACTGTCTAATATGAATATTTTGACATTTGCAATTGCAGTATGAAATTTGAACCCCATAGCGCTGTCCATCATTCCACCGAACTCATGTTGGCACATGTGCCCGGGGCAGCTTCCACTTTCAGAGATTTTCCGATGTCCGTCCGCGATTCATTGTACAACATGTTCTTAGTAAGTAATTACGTTATTTAATTCAAGTATTTCCCAAAGTCAATTTACAACTTTATACTAAGTGTGAAAAGCAATTGATTTACAGCGGTCTTTTCAATTCACATATGGACATGACGCGGCGAGATGTCGTCGTGCCTGGGAGTCTACTATGCTCTCAAGTTACAAGAGGAGAATACATGAGGCCCGAGCACACGCTAAAAAATTGAGTGGGGGGAGTGAAGACCGACAATTGTGGAAGGCGCATCACCCTCTATGGATGAGGCAGGAGGATTGGGAGATATCTTGTGACCATTTTGTCGACCCCAAGTGGATAGAAAAGTCCGAAAAAGCCAAAGCAAACAGGACGTCAAAACCAGGTTCAAATTTGCATACGAGTGGGTCCATCTCTTATGCGGCTCATAAACAAAAATTGGTAAGTAATATACCAATTTATCTTCTTACAATTTATCCCAATATTTGACTTTTTTTTTACTATGAATTGTATAACAGGCTGTGGAGCTTAATCGACCTCCGTCGTTCCTCGAGGTGTTCGACAGAACACACAAAAAGAAGGGGACTAATGATTTTGTGAGTGACACAGCTAAGTCAGCAGCGGTAAGTTTATCTACATATGTAACTTGTACCGTTCATTTAAATTGGCATGTAATTCATATGAAATTGACTAGTTATTTTATTCAATTTGTAGGAAACATATAGCAAAGCAGTGACAGAGAAGTACGGGGAGGGAGACACGCAGCAGCCGGAGTTCGATCCGGTGGAGTGGGTGGCAGCAACTGGCGTACCGAAGAAAGGCCGACTATATGGTTTTGGGGAGAGCCTAGACGCAAGCGCGGTGACATCAGCGTGTGCGAGTTCTAGCTATACTTCTTCCAGTGGCAGTGCCTTCACTATACCTTCCATTGCCCCCAGCGCTTCTGCCAGCGACATGATGGACATGGTCCGATCGCAGATTTCTGATATGCAGCGGCAGCAGCAGCATTTCTAGCAATAGATCTCTAGCCAAGTGTCAGTATTCTTGTAGGCAATTAGTGGCCTCCTCTCCCAGAGCGGAATGGTCCCTCAGAAATCAACCACCACCACACCACAGCCCGCACAGGTGAGTGTTTACTATGTTTTTATTTTGATGGAATTACTCAATTATGTTCATTATTAATTTTAAAACTCATTTACTTCAGAAGAATTGAGAAAATCCGGGGGCCGGGGGTCTAAAACTTGAAATAACGGCCGGACGGCCGTGCCAATCATTCCAACACTACCGGGGAGATGATAGTGACTTGTCAGAACTGACGGAATCCAAATCGGATGTCCGGTTTGAGCTCGGCGCTCAAAGTTCAGTTTTAAAATACACTTAGTTTAAATGAACTACCAGGTCGGGTCCGGGGGTCTAAAATTGGAAATACCGGTCGGACGACCGTGCCGATCTTTCCAACACTACCGGGGAGATGAAAGTGACTTGTCAGAACTGACGGAATCCAAATTGGATGTCCGGTTTGAGCTCGGCGCTCAAAGTTCAGTTTTAAAATACACTTAGTTTAAATGAACTATCAGGTCGGGTCCGGGGGTCTAAAATTGGAAATACCGGTTAGACGGCCGTGCCGATCATTCCAACACGACCGGGGAGATGAAAGTGACTTGTCAGAACTGACGGAATCCAAATCGGATGCCCGATTTGAGCTCGGCGCTCAAAGTTCAGTTTTAAAATACACTTAGTTTAAATGAACTACCAGGTCGGGTCCGGGGGTCTAAAATTGGAAATACCGGTCGGACGGCCGTGCCAATCATTCCAACACGACCGGGGAGATGAAAGTGACTTGTCAGAACTGACGGAATCCAAATCGGATGTCCGGTTTGAGCTCGGCGCTCAAAGTTTAGTTTTAAAATACACTTAGTTTAAATGAACTATCAGGTCGGGTCCGGGGGTCTAACATTGGAAATACCGGTCGGACGGCCATGCTGATCATTCCAACACGACCGGGGAGATGAAAGTGACTTGTCAGAACTAACGGAATCCAAATCGGATGCCCGGTTTGAGCTCGGCGCTCAAAGTTCAGTTTTAAAATACACTTAGTTTAAATGAACAACCAGGTCGGGTCTGGGGGTCTAAAATTGGAAATACCGGTCGGACGGCCGTGCCGATCATTCCAACACGACCGGGGAGATGAAAGTGACTTGTCAGAACTGACGGAATCCAAATCGGATGTCCGGTTTGAGCTCGGCGCTCAAAGTTCAGTTTTAAAATACACTTAGTTTAAATGAACTATCAGGTCGGGTCCGGGGGTCTAAAATTGGAAATACCGGTCGGACGGCCGTGTCGATCATTCCAACGCGACCGGGGAGATGAAAGTGACTTGTCAGAACTGGCGGAATCCAAATCGGATGTCCGGTTTGAGCTCGGCGCTCAAAGTTCAGTTTTAAAATACACTTAGTTTAAATGAACTACCAGGTCGGGTCCGGGGGTCTAGAATTGGAAATACCGATCGGACGGCCGTGCCGATCATTCCAACGTGACTAGGGAGATGAAAGTGACTTGTCAGAACTGACGGAATCCAAATCGGATGTCCGATTTGAGCTCGGCGCTCAAAGTTCAGTTTTAAAATACACTTAGTTTAAATGAACTATCAGGTCAGGTCCGGGGGTCTAAAATTGGAAATACCGGTTGGACGGCCGTGCTGATCATTCCAACGCGACCGGGGAGATGAAAGTGACTTGTCAGAACTGACGGAATCCAAATCGGATGCCCGGTTTGAGCTCGGCGCTCAAAGTTCAGTTTTAAAATACACTTAGTTTAAATGAACTACCAGGTCGGGTCCGGGGGTCTAAAATTTGAAATACCGGTCGGACGGCCGTGCCGATCATTCCAACACGACCAGGGAGATGAAAGTGACTTGTCAGAACTGACGGAATCCAAATCGGATGTCCGGTTTGAGCTCGGCGCTCAAAGTTCAGTTTTAAAATACACTTAGTTTAAATGAACTATCAGGTCGGGTCCGGGGGTCTAAAATTGGAAATACCGGTCGGACGGCCGTGCCGATCATTCCAACGCGACCGGGGAGATGAAAGTGACTTGTCAGAACTGGCGGAATCCAAATCGGATGCCCGGTTTGAGCTCGGCGCTCAAAGTTCAGTTTTAAAATACACTTAGTTTAAATGAACTACCAGGTCGGGTCCGGGGGTCTAAAATTGGAAATACCGGTCGGACGGCCGTGCCGATCATTCCAACACGACCAGGGAGATGAAAGTGACTTGTCAGAACTGACGGAATCCAAATCGGATGTCCGGTTTGAGCTCGGCGCTCAAAGTTCAGTTTTAAAATACACTTAGTTTAAATGAACTATCAGGTCGGGTCCGGGGGTCTAAAATTGGAAATACTGGTCGGACGGCCGTGCCGATCATTCCAACGCGACCGGGGAGATGAAAGTGACTTGTCAGAACTGGCGGAATCCAAATCGGATGTCCGGTTTGAGCTCGGCGCTCAAAGTTCAGTTTTAAAATACACTTAGTTTAAATGAACTATCAGGTCGGGTCCGGGGGTCTAAAATTGGAAATACCGGTCGGACGGCCGTGCCGATCATTCCAACACGACCAGGGAGATGAAAGTGACTTGTCAGAACTGACGGAATCCAAATCGGATGTCCGGTTTGAGCTCGGCGCTCAAAGTTCAGTTTTAAAATACACTTAGTTTAAATGAACTACCAGGTCGGGTCCGGGGGTCTAAAATTGAAATACCGGTCGACGGCCGTGCCGATCATTCCAACACGACCGGGGAGATGAAAGTGACTTGTCAGAACTGACGGAATCCAAATCGGATGTCCGGTTTGAGCTCGGCGCTCAAAGTTCAGTTTTAAAATACACTTAGTTTAAATGAACTATCAGGTCGGGTCCGGGGGTCTAAAATTGGAAATACCGGTCGGACGGCCGTGCCGATCATTCCAACGTGACCGGGGAGATGAAAGTGACTTGTCAGAACTGACGGAATCCAAATCGGATGCCCGGTTTGAGCTCGGCGCTCAAAGTTAAGTTTTAAAATACACTTAGTTTAAATGAACTACCAGGTCGGGTCCGGGGGTCTAAAATTGGAAATACCGGTCGGACGGCCGTGCCGATCATTCCAACACGACCAGGGAGATGAAAGTGACTTGTCAGAACTGACGGAATCCAAATCGGATGTCCGGTTTGAGCTCGGCGCTCAAAGTTTAGTTTTAAAATACACTTAGTTTAAATGAACTATCAGGTCGGGTCCGGGGGTCTAAAATTGGAAATACTGGTCGGACGGCCGTGCCGATCATTCCAACGCGACCGGGGAGATGAAAGTGACTTGTCAGAACTGGCGGAATCCAAATCGGATGTCCGGTTTGAGCTCGGCGCTCAAAGTTCAGTTTTAAAATACACTTAGTTTAAATGAACTATCAGGTCGGGTCCGGGGGTCTAAAATTGGAAATACCGGTCGGACGGCCGTGCCGATCATTCCAACACGACCAGGGAGATGAAAGTGACTTGTCAGAACTGACGGAATCCAAATCGGATGTCCGGTTTGAGCTCGGCGCTCAAAGTTCAGTTTTAAAATACACTTAGTTTAAATGAACTATCAGGTCGGGTCCGGGGGTCTAAAACTGGAAATACTGGTCGAACGGCCGTGCCAATCATTCCAACGTGACCGGGGAGATGAAAGTGACTTGTCAGAACTGGCGGAATCCAAATCGGATGTCCGGTTTGAGCTCGGCGCTCAAAGTTCAGTTTTAAAATACACTTAGTTTAGATGAACTGCCAGGTCGGGTCCGGCGGTCTAAAATTGGAAATACCAGTCGGACGGCCGTGCCGATCATTCCAACATGACCGGGGAGATGAAAGTGACTTGTCAGAACTGACGGAATCCAAATCGGATGCCCGGTTTGAGCTCGGCGCTCAAAGTTCAGTTTTAAAATACACTTAGTTTAAATGAACTATCAGGTCAGGTCCGGGGGTCAAAAACTTGAAATACAAGTCGGACGGCCGTGCCGATCATTCCAACGCGACCGGGGAGATGAAAGTGACTTGTCAAAACTGACGGAATCCAAATCGGATGTCCGGTTTGAGCTCGGCGCTCAAAGTTCAGTTTTAAAATACACTTAGATGAACTACCAGGTCGGGTCCGGGGGTCTAAATATTGTTTCAAGCTAGTAGTTGATCTATAAAATCTGCAGTTATCAATTTGATATGTTTGATTTATATTTATGCTCATTTCTTCGCACTAATTTTTTTATCTATAAATGAATGTTATTATTTTTTTTAATGTAGGGGGATCCTTCTGCGGGCAGCGACAGAGGAGATGAGCAGGGCAGTGACGATATGGATGATGAGGATATTGACGATGTACCAGATATTTCTTGATGTTTAATGATATTTGTTTTATGTTATTCAGACGGATCAGCAGGGTTAATGTGTTTTTTTTTGTATTTATTTGATCAGCATGGTGGAATTTTTTTATTGGTGGTGTTTATTTATTTGAACATCTATGTTGATGTTGAGTTTTTTTCGGTGGTGGTTATTTATTTGGGTACGTTGATGTTGAGTTTTTTGTGTGGTTATCAGTAGGTTCCTAATATTTTTTTTAACAGGTTTATTAGATAAATAAACGTAATATTTAAAAAAAATATATTTTTGATTTCAGACAGATTTTCACTCCGTCGCTATTTCCGTTTGTAATAGCGACGGTCATTTCAGACGGAAATTAATATCCGTCGTTATTTCCGTTTCAAACACCGACGGATTTAGGACGAATATGCATATGGAGTCGTCGTCGGTAGTTACGACGAATAAGTAATCCGTCGTAATATCCGGCAGATATAGCGACGGATTTCAGACAATATTTCAGACGGATTACTGACGGTAATTAAAACGGATTATAAATCCGTCTTAAAAACCGTATGAAAGTCAGACGGATAATTTCAGACGGAAAGTTACATACGGAAATTTTATCGTATGAAATTGAGATGGAATTTGTGACCGAAATTTATTCTGTCTTAATTTCAGACGGAATTTCAGACAGATAAATTAACTGTCACAAATTTTTGACTAAGAATTTCAGACGGTCGATTCCCGTCTTAAATCCGTCGGAATTCCGTTACAAATATGGTTTGTGACGGATTTTCCGACGGATTTGAGACGGATAACGTCCGTCTGAAATCCCGCTTTTTCTGGTAGTGACTTATCAAGACTCAGATGCAACATTATTTAACAATGGAGTATTCGGTCATAGAAATTTCAACGGAAGAGGTTGAATAGTATATAATAACATGCAATCATACAGTGGAGATATGCATATGCAATGCAAAATGAAAAGATATGCAATTTCAGTTCTTGAAATGTTGGCCCCAAAGATATGAGACCAATCATTGGAAGTATTCATTTTGACATTTATGCAACATGGAATGTTCAAAATGATGCATTTCAAAATATGCACTATATGTATGCTGACAATGCCAACTATGCAACAAGACACACGATGAGCTTCCTCTCCCAAAAATATATGTGAATTATATGCAGAGAATGATATGCAAGTATGCAATGTGATGCAAGATTTCAGATTTCACAAGACACTCTATATGCACCTAATGCAACTAAAGCATGACACGCATTATCAATTGTTAAAATGTGAGGACATAATTTTATTCTGAAAAGAGAATTCAGAAAATTCATTCAAAGCATCAAAATTATCACATTTGAACTTTTCTTGAAAATAGTTGTGCTTTTAACCAAAAAGATGAGTGGCACATTGGTAAAGACCATGAAACATTGATCAACTTCAGTCCTCAAGATGTTCAGCCATAAACACAATATCATTTTGCTGAGAGAATGGAAAAATATCATTTTCAAAATTTTCAGCATGCAAAACTCCCCCATAATCAATGCATGATTTCAGAAAATTCATTTAAGTTGGATGCCATATGCATAGATGATTCATGGTACCGGGCGGAGGCATATTCTCACGCATGGTGATAGCTTTCAGACAGGTTTGACCTGTCCTTCCACATGTCACCATTTTATATACCATGAAATCATTGAAATGATGATCAGAAACAAATGTTTTCTCATTTGACATCGGGGGTTTAGCAAAAGGCATTCAATGGCTACACTCTCATATATGCTGCTCAGATGTTTCAATACCATTCAGCCAAGCATTCATTATCCACATTATCAAGAACAACCAAGGGGTATTCAAACCTTCACAATCGCTGTCTGTCAAGTTATGACATTAACATCAAGACCAAGGAACTTTAGCCAAACACTTTATTTTCTCACCTTTGTCTTGACTTACCTTTATTAACATTTTCAGATTCTTTACTTTATTCCCCTTGTTGTCTTCTGCATCAATAAGCTCATTTCTTTCTCTCCTGCAAGAAATAGAATGATATTAGCCAAAGGAGTTCCATTGAGACCCCAAATTCGCATTTCATATAGGGCATTAGATAAAGATATGATAAGATCAAGAACCCCATGCCAAACCCTTTCAAAACCCCTCTAGGATAAGAAGGGAGACCCTAAGGGTAATGGGGTAAAAGTTCAAACCAATCGGTCCTCAAGATGGGCATTTCGACACTAACTGAGGAACAAACAAAACTGCCTAAGACAGTTAATCTGAGCCCAGAAATGCCAAACATGAAGGCACATGGTGATACATTCAAGCGTCTGAATTCTTACCATGATTTCAAGGGTGATGGTCATAATCAAACCTGCACTGTAAAGAGCTCAATTCATGTCAATCTTAAGTCAATGCATATGAAGAAACTAACTTCAAGACTTTTCATCACATAAGACTATCTCTCTCTCTCAACCTGCAATATCAGAAACTCAATTTCATATCAACCTCAATTCAATACAAATGAGAAAACCAATATCTGTGCTTTTCTCTCACAAGACAATCTCCTATGAGCTGCAAGTATGTATGATGAGTTTCAGCTTTCAATACAAGTGATTCACTCAAGCTGTCATGAGTTCAGAGTTCAGTTTAGAAATTTCAAGTGTAGCCCACAGTGTAAAGGGTCAAGTCTAAGCACATGAAGAACCCAGGTCTGTCCATGTGTAGTATAGATCAATGCACATGAAGGACCAAGTCTAAGCACAAGTGTAGACAAGGTTGATGCACATAAAACACAAGACAGCCTCTTCAAACCTGCATATTAGAGACTTAAATTCCAGTAACATGAACTTAGAATTCACACAATCGATGTGCACAAACATGAACAACCAACTTACAAATCAATGTCAATTCAAGGACAAGCTCATGTTAACCAAGACATCACACCAGAACTGGCCAAGTCGACTTAAAGCCTTCCTCTTAGTCTCAAGGTAATCCTGCAACAATGTTCTCATTTGGTTGTTTTGGGTACCCAAATCTTCTTGGGTCCCGGATGGTTAGTTGCACCTCTAGTGGGTGTCTTCCATAGTTTTTGGGCATACATATCATCAAAATACTTTAAGGAGCAAATATACATCGTATGCCCAAACTTACCACAATAATGACAACAACAAAGAGACTTCATGGAATCAAATTTATGTGATTTAGCATGAATGTTATCATTATAAGCATGGAAATTTCTCTTCTTCTCAACAGGATGAGCATGAAATTTCTGTGGGTTGGCGAAAGTATGATTGTTTTTGACTTTGAAATTCTTTCTTTCATTTGCTTGCCAACACTGTGACACACGGTGTCCTAGCTTTCCACAATTAAAACAAGCTGTAGCAACCCTAATAAATGAATAATTGAAATGAATTAAAACATATATATTACAGAAGTAATATATATAAAAGGAATAGGGTTAATTGGACGAAATAAAACAAAATAAAAATAACGCCTCTTATTAAGGCGTTAATTTATAAATAAACGCCTCTACCAATGGCGTGAATAAAGAAAGGACGCCCACACCTACGGTCGTCAGTTCTCACGCGACCAAATGGGTAAGTAAACGAAACGCCTCTATCTTGGGCGTGTTTTAAAACAAGAAACGCCCTTTTTCAAGGCGCTTTTTAAGAAACGCCCTTATGCAAGGCGTCAATTAAAGAATACACGCCCTGACCTAAGGCGTTAATTCAGTTCGTGACTCGTTCGAACCCAGAACTTATCCAAGGAAAGATTAACCTAATCTAGTAAGTGTCTATTAGAGTAAGGACTCTATTAAGGATATATTACCCTCAATCAAACCCTACTCTTGTTAGGACTTCAAAATCCTATAAATAACATGTTCGATCGAACCCTAAAAACCATTTGATCGAACGTCTGCTGCTAGGTACGTGAAGAACAAACAGTTCTTCTTCCTTTCCTTGCTTTTGATAAACACATGAGGAGGTTTTAACCATCCTTCATCGTCTTTGCTATAGGTGGCTGCTTCTAGTGTTTGAAGACAAAGGGGTCTTCATCATCATCGTCTTCATCACCATCGTTGCCGAAGAATAGGTAAAGTTCTTCTTTTTCCCTTGCCTTCAGGTTACGTAGGTAAAGAAGATTGATATCTTCTCTTCCTTTACAGGTAGCTGTGGCAATATCTTCCTGAAGAACGAAGGTTCTTCATCCACGAAGGTTCCAAACAGAGTATCAGTATTTTCAAACCATAAGGTAGGATTTTCTCAAGTTACTGTAGCCCAAATGAAATTAATGCAAGATATATATATATATAAGCATGTCATGCATATGATTATTATAGTTTTCATGCGTTTTCTGAAATATTTTGAAAGAAACGCCCTTGATTAGGGCGCTAATTTAAAAGAAACGACCATGCTTGTGGTCGTCAATTTAATATTTGACGCCCTCTACGCAGGCGTTAATTTCATAAGAATCGCATGTGGTTAATAATTGATCCTGTTTAAAAATCACAATACATATGAAATATTGATTTTTAATATCTTGCATGACTCTGTGAATTCCTGTTAAATCTTACTGCCATGACATGTCTCCTGTCTCTCGAAATATTATTTATTAAAATATCGTAAATCCCTTGAAATTCACGACTTGGACAAAGTCGTTTTCCATATTCTAACGCCCCAGTACAAGGCGTGAATCTGAAAAGTAACGCCCCTTCCTAGGGCGTGTATCTGTTAAAATCCTGAAATTCACATATTCTGTAAAATGGAATTTGAAAGTAACGCCCCTTCCAAGGGCGCGTTTTTGATAAATTTCTGAGAATAATTATATCCTGTCGAATATGTAAATGATGAGACGCCTGCCCCTGCAGTCGTCAACTTTTAAGAAACGCCCCCAGGAAAGGCGTGTTTTTGATAAATTAATGAAATAATGGAAATTCTGCAAATTGGCAATATATGTAAACGCCCTTTAGTTAGGCGTTAATTACTTGAGACACGACTTGACCTAAGTCGTTATTTTACTGTAAACTGATTTTTCCTCTGATTTGCTAACCGATGGTTTATATATTATACATATATATATATATATCGGCACTATTCTCCACTCCGTGAGTATAGTCCCACGTTTCATGTTGATTTATCGATCACACTCAACTCTCATTGACATACAAGCTCTCCATTGGACATTCCGTTCCTTTGGACTAGCGAGTTAGTCATAGAGACCTCCGTAAGACTCCTCGTAGCCTTGGATTCCCTCAAGGCCGACTGAGCTGGTTGTACCCTAAAAACCCATTACACAGTTTTTGCCATGTCAATCTAAAGAAAACATGGTATACCGGCCCTTATGATTATACAAAGAGTATATCATAAGAAATTCTTGATGGGATGATGATATCATGCCATATCGTGTCATTCTTGTAAACCCCAATTCTATGATAAGAATGAGGGTATCTTGCTTGATCTAATGTTCATGTGGACCTCAATTCTATATAAAGAATGTCCATATTGATTTGTCATGGTACCTAAGTTAAGGGAACCATATTCTACCTAGTTTTATCGAACTCGTGATTATACTGTTATTATCGCCATTCTATGTCCTTTGTCATATTTTGGACTCTATTCTATCAAAGTTGTCATACGTATCTACAAGCTTGATTATTGAAATTCTATATTGGCTATATAAACAAGAGTGGATGTCAAAACACATGATAAATGCCTGCGCATATAGGGCCCGATCTGGTCCTGGGAGGAGCACCCGAAAGTACTTGTGCCCATGGGAGTTAAAATGATAAGGTATCTGACATTATACCGAGTACTTGACTTGCTTGATTGGACATTCCACACACATCTTGTACTTGACTCGTACTGGACATGAAATGAAATGCGTGGCCCGAAAAGGGGTAATTTACTTGCTTGATACATGATAGCCAAAGTTCTTGACATGACTCGATAATGGTACTTGCTTGAATATCTTGAATAACTTGTATCTTGTTCATGAAAGTTCATCTTATTTCTTTGATATTACATTCTCTCTATCTTGTCGTTTCATGCGAGCATGCATAGCTTTATTGCATCCATGAAAATGTAATTACTTAAACCACTTGCTAGTACTTGAGATATAATTTCCTACTGAGCGTTCGCTCATTCCGTTTGTCCCTTTGTACTTTTCAGGTAAGTCCGACGACGATGGAAGTCAATCGGATGGGAATGGTCAAGAGTGAAAGTGATAGAGCTTCTACAAGTGTCGTCTAGTCTTTTCTATAGTTTCTTGAGTCAAATATGTATTCTTTTCCTTTTTATTAAACAGAGTATTGGATTTGTAATAGTCTATCCATTATGAAATAAAGGATTGGGTTACCTTGCTATTTTGCGCATCTCTGTCTTTGTGTCGAATACACGACCACTCTGATTGACATGATTGATATAGACACGTCGCGCATCTCCGGGTATCTTCCGCGCTCGGGGCGTGACAGTCTTTGTCGTATCAGAGCCTAAGGTATTCAATTCCTAGGAAACCCAAGTCCAAGGATAGGTTTCAAAACCTTTAACCAAGTGAGAGTGGGTAGAACCAAGGGTTAAATGATCAATGAGTCCTTATAAGATCATAGTGACATAATACTAACATAGCTATTGTAATTGTAGGATAATGGCTGCCGAACGTGCTCAATGGCGCAACATGCAGCGTACCCTTCAAGGGATGACCCAAGTGCTACAACAGGTAGCACAAGGTGGTGCTCCACGAGCTGGAAGCTTACACCAAGCATTCAAGAATATGAATCCCCCAAAGTTCATGGGATCGACCGATCCAGACGATGTCGAGCATTGGGTTCGGGAGATTGAACGTATATTCCGTGTCATGCAATGCACGGATCAGGACAAAGTCTTATTAGCTACTTTCCAGTTAGAAAAGGATGCTAGATGCTGGTGGGAGTCGATTGAAGCTACAATTGACCCAACTCAAGTTACATGGGGAGAATTCGTTGAATATTTCAACGCCAAATATTTCTCTGATAGGGTCCAGGAAAAGAAGGCCGCCGAATTTGCCGCATTAAAGCAAAGATCTTTATCGGTGGTTGATTATGAAGCACAGTTCTCTAGACTGTCTAGATATGCTAAGCATTTAATTGGCACGGAAAAGATGAAAGCCCGTAGATTTCTTAATGGGCTTAGGCCCCACTACATTACTCAACTGGCGCCTATGGATATTCAAATTTATACTGAAATAGTGCGCCGAGCTCAGTTGCTTGAAGATGCCACGGAACTATCTGATAGGATCCGTGGGAAAGACAAAAAGGAGCAAGTCACAAGTTCGGGTTCTTTTAAACCCAACTTTAAGAAGAGGCCCAATAATGGAGGTTCTTCCTCTCAAGATCAGAAGTACAAGAAATCCAAGCCTTTCTCTATCACCACTACCCCTTCAAACGTAGTATGCAAGCATTGTGACAAGGCTGGTCACAAAACAGAAGAATGCTGGAGGAAATTAGGAGCATGTCTCCGTTGTGGGAGTCGTGAACATCGGATTCCCGATTGTCCATTAATGAATGACCAAGACGGTGAGGGTAAACGCCCAGTGACAAGGAGCGCGCGTCTTCATGCAATCCAAGAGACCGAACCAGAAGAAGAAGGCGGATTGGTGGAAGGTACATTAAAAATTTGTTCCAAATATGCACATGTCTTATTTGATACGGGTGCATCGCATTCCATTATTTCCAAGAAGTTTGCTGACCCATTACCTCTAGAACCAGAATGGATGAAAATAGTGTTGTCTACTCCTCTCGGAAACGAGACGGATATCACGCATCATTACCAAAACTGTGAGGTGTTGGTTCGAGGAAAGAATTTTCCTATTGATCTTATCTGCTTAGATCTAAAAGAATATGATGTTATACTAGGAGCAGATTGGTTATCTAGGTACCAGGCAACGGTTGATTGCCGTAATAGCAAGATTGTTTTCAAAGAATTTCCAGAACTGACTTATACTAGTCCTAAGAGTCGAAGCAAATCCCCTCTTATTTCGGCTCTTCGAGCAAGCAAGCTCGTCAGGAAAGGATGTGTATCCTTCCTTGCTTTTGTCACTAATAAAGAAGCTAAGGACACCAAGATAGAAGACGTTCAAGTAGTACGAGAATTCCCAGACGTATTTCCGGAAGAATTGCCGGGATTACCCCCGCAAAGAGATGTGGCCTTTACCATCGACTTAGTCCCTGGTGCTGGTCCGGTTTCAAAGGCACCATATAGAATGTCCCCTGCTGAACTCAAGGAGTTGAAGGAGCAGTTGATGGAACTAATCCGAAAAGGGTTTATTAGACCAAGTACTTCCCCGTGGGGAGCACCAGTCTTATTTGTAAAGAAGAAGGATGGATCCATGAGATTGTGTATTGACTATCGACAGTTGAATCATCTTACTATCAAGAACAAGTATCCACTGCCGAGAATCGATGAATTGTTTGATCAGATTTCAGGATCCAAATATTTCTCCAAGATTGATCTCCGGTCGGGATATCATCAATTAAGGATCAAGGATGATGACATTCACAAGACCGCATTCAGAAGCAGGTATGGCCATTACGAATTTGTTGTTATGCCTTTTGGACTAACAAATGCCCCTGCTGCCTTTATGCAGTTAATGAATAGCATATTCAGGCCTTACTTGGATCAATTCATAGTAGTCTTCATCGATGATATATTGATATATTCTAAGACTAAGGAAGAACATGAAGAGCATTTGAGGATTGCATTGCAAGTCTTGAGGACAAATCAATTATATGCTAAACTCAGCAAATGCGAGTTCTGGCTTGAAGAAGTGGCTTTTCTCGGACATGTCATATCCAAGGATGGTTTATCTGTGGATCCGTCAAAAGTTGAAGCTGTGAGAGACTGGGAGAGACCCACTAACGCAAGCGAGATCAGAAGTTTCTTAGGTCTTGCAGGCTATTATCGGCGATTTATCAAAGATTTCTCTAAGATCGCCGTACCACTTACAAGATTAACTCGTAAGGAGATCCGATATGAATGGAGTGAGGAATGTGAAAGCAGTTTCCAAACTCTCAAGGATCATCTCACCACAGCTCCGGTCTTAGCCTTACCAATTGAAGGAGAGAAATTCGAGGTCTACACTGATGCTTCTGGCATTGGCCTCGGATGTGTTCTAATGCAACATGGGAAGGTCATAGCATACTCTTCTCGTCAACTGAAGAAGCATGAGGAGAATTACCCCGTCCATGACTTGGAATTGGCCGCGGTAGTATTTGCCCTAAAGATATGGAGACACTATCTCTATGGGGTACAGTTTACTGTATACTCCGATCACAAAAGTCTCAAATATCTATTTTCACAAAAGGAGCTGAACATGAGACAAAGACGTTGGCTAGAATATCTCAAGGACTTCGACTTCAGTATACAATACCATCCCGGAAAGGGTAATTATGTGGCTGATGCCCTTAGTCGAAAGCCGAGAGCAAAGATAGCAAATTGTATGATACAAGAATGGAGGTTACTTGAACAATTCTCCGAGCTCAATATAAGCTTGGACACGGAATCCAAATTTGTCACACTATCTCATGTAAGCATACAGTCAGATTTGTTATCTGAGATACAAACACTTCAGGATGATGATCCTATGTTAGTAGAAATCAAAGGCAGATTAGAAGGACAATCTGATTTTCAACTAACTTCTGATGGAAGATTATCGTTCAAAGATAGAACTTGTATACCCGATTGTCCGGAATTAAAGAAGAAGATCTTAGATGAAGCTCACCGATCAAGATACACTATTCATCCTGGATCAACTAAAATGTACCAAGATGTAAAGAGGAACTTTTGGTGGCCCAATATGAAAAGAGAAATAGCGGACTATGTATCACGCTGTCTCACATGCCAACAGGTCAAGGCGGAACATCAAAAGCCTGCGGGAAAACTACATCCTCTAGATATTCCTAAGTGGAAATGGGAGGATATTGGTATGGACTTCATCATGGGTTTGTCTAAATCTAAAGGAGGACATGATGGAATCTGGGTTATCATTGACCGATTGACTAAATCGGCACATTTCTTGCCAATCAAAAGCCGATGGTCGATTGATGTGCTAGCTGCACTATACATTAAAGAAATAGTCAGGATACATGGAATTCCTGTCTCAATCGTGTCTGATAGGGATCCCCGTTTTACTTCTCATTTTTGGAAGGGATTACAACATTCGTTGGGGACAAGGCTCAACTTTAGTACTGCTTTCCACCCACAAACGGATGGTCAGACCGAGCGAACTAATCAAGTTGTTGAAGATATGCTGAGAGCATGCATTATTGACTTTGGAGGAAGCTGGCATGACCACTTACCTTTAGTTGAATTTGCATATAATAATAGCTACCAAGCTAGTATCCAAATGGCACCTTTCGAAGCCTTATACGGAAGGAGTTGCCGATCTCCCATATGTTGGAACGAAGTTGGAGAAAAACAACTATTAGGTCCAGACATGGTAAGGGATACAACCGAGAAGATACAAGTAATCAGAGAAAGATTACAAGTTGCTCAGACAAGGCAAAAGGCTTATGCTGATACCAGGAGAAGAGATCTTGAATTCCAGGTTGGAGATCATGTATTTCTTAAAATATCCCCTGGACGTGGCATACGAAGATTTGGTGTTAAGGGCAAGCTTACGCCAAGATTCATCGGACCATTTGAGGTACTCGAAAGAGTTGGCGAGGTTGCTTATCGCATCGCGTTGCCTCCTCAGTTGTCCGAGGTACACAATGTATTTCACATATCTATGTTGAAGAAGTATGTGCACGATCCGTCACATATTATTGAGCATGGAGATCTGGTGATCCAGAAAGATCTCACATATGAACAAAGGCCTTTAAAGATATTAGATCGAGAAATACGAGCTCTAAGGAATAAGGTTATTCCCATGATCAAGGTGCAATGGAATAAGAATCCTGAACGCGAAGCGACATGGGAGACCGAGGAATCTATGAAGAAACGATTTCCCGAGTTATTCTAAGAGGTATATGTCCTACACTCTCCGCGTGTATAATTATATATATATTGAATTTGGGGACCAAATTCTTTTTAAGTGGGGGAGGGTGTAGCAACCCTAATAAATGAATAATTGAAATGAATTAAAACATATATATTACAGAAGTAATATATATAAAAGGAATAGGGTTAATTGGACGAAATAAAACAAAATAAAAATAACACCTCTTATTAAGGCGTTAATTTATAAATAAACGCCTCTACCAATGGCGTGAATAAAGAAAGGACGCCCACACCTACGGTCGTCAGTTCTCACGCGACCAAATAGGTAAGTAAACGAAACGCCTCTATCTTGGGCGTGTTTTAAAACAAGAAACGCCCTTTTTCAAGGCGCTTTTTAAGAAACGCCCTTATGCAAGGCGTCAATTAAAGAATACACGCCCTGACCTAAGGCGTTAATTCAGTTCGTGACTCGTTCGAACCCAGAACTTATCCAAGGAAAGATTAACCTAATCTAGTAAGTGTCTATTAGAGTAAGGACTCTATTAAGGATATATTACCCTCAATCAAACCCTACTCTTGTTAGGACTTCAAAATCCTATAAATAACATGTTCGATCGAACCCTAAAAACCATTTGATCGAACGTCTGCTGCTAGGTACGTGAAGAACAAACAGTTCTTCTTCCTTTCCTTGCTTTTGATAAACACATGAGGAGGTTTTAACCATCCTTCATCGTCTTTGCTATAGGTGGCTGCTTCTAGTGTTTGAAGACAAAGGGGTCTTCATCATCATCGTCTTCATCACCATCGTTGCCGAAGAATAGGTAAAGTTCTTCTTTTTCCCTTGCCTTCAGGTTACGTAGGTAAAGAAGATTGATATCTTCTCTTCCTTTACAGGTAGCTGTGGCAATATCTTCCTGAAGAACGAAGGTTCTTCATCCACGAAGGTTCCAAACAGAGTATCAGTATTTTCAAACCATAAGGTAGGATTTTCTCAAGTTACTGTAGCCCAAATGAAATTAATGCAAGATATATATATATAAGCATGTCATGCATATGATTATTATAGTTTTCATGCGTTTTCTGAAATATTTTGAAAGAAACGCCCTTGATTAGGGCGCTAATTTAAAAGAAACGACCATGCTTGTGGTCGTCAATTTAATATTTGACGCCCTCTACGCAGGCGTTAATTTCATAAGAATCGCATGTGGTTAATAATTGATCCTGTTTAAAAATCACAATACATATGAAATATTGATTTTTAATATCTTGCATGACTCTGTGAATTCCTGTTAAATCTTACTGCCATGACATGTCTCCTGTCTCTCGAAATATTATTTATTAAAATATCGTAAATCCCTTGAAATTCACGACTTGGACAAAGTCGTTTTCCATATTCTAACGCCCCAGTACAAGGCGTGAATCTGAAAAGTAACGCCCCTTCCTAGGGCGTGTATCTGTTAAAATCCTGAAATTCACATATTCTGTAAAATGGAATTTGAAAGTAACGCCCCTTCCAAGGGCGCGTTTTTGATAAATTTCTGAGAATAATTATATCCTGTCGAATATGTAAATGATGAGACGCCTGCCCCTGCAGTCGTCAACTTTTAAGAAACGCCCCCAGGAAAGGCGTGTTTTTGATAAATTAATGAAATAATGGAAATTCTGCAAATTGGCAATATATGTAAACGCCCTTTAGTTAGGCGTTAATTACTTGAGACACGACTTGACCTAAGTCGTTATTTTACTGTAAACTGATTTTTCCTCTGATTTGCTAACCGATGGTTTATATATTATACATATATATATATATATCGGCACTATTCTCCACTCCGTGAGTATAGTCCCACGTTTCATGTTGATTTATCGATCACACTCAACTCTCATTGACATACAAGCTCTCCATTGGACATTCCGTTCCTTTGGACTAGCGAGTTAGTCATAGAGACCTCCGTAAGACTCCTCGTAGCCTTGGATTCCCTCAAGGCCGACTGAGCTGGTTGTACCCTAAAAACCCATTACACAGTTTTTGCCATGTCAATCTAAAGAAAACATGGTATACCGGCCCTTATGATTATACAAAGAGTATATCATAAGAAATTCTTGATGGGATGATGATATCATGCCATATCGTGTCATTCTTGTAAACCCCAATTCTATGATAAGAATGAGGGTATCTTGCTTGATCTAATGTTCATGTGGACCTCAATTCTATATAAAGAATGTCCATATTGATTTGTCATGGTACCTAAGTTAAGGGAACCATATTCTACCTAGTTTTATCGAACTCGTGATTATACCGTTATTATCGCCATTCTATGTCCTTTGTCATATTTTGGACTCTATTCTATCAAAGTTGTCATACGTATCTACAAGCTTGATTATTGAAATTCTATATTGGCTATATAAACAAGAGTGGATGTCAAAACACATGATAAATGCCTGCGCATATAGGGCCCGATCTGGTCCTGGGAGGAGCACCCGAAAGTACTTGTGCCCATGGGAGTTAAAATGATAAGGTATCTGGCATTATACCGAGTACTTGACTTGCTTGATTGGACATTCCACACACATCTTGTACTTGACTCGTACTTGACATGAAATGAAATGCGTGGCCCGAAAAGGGGTAATTTACTTGCTTGATACATGATAGCCAAAGTTCTTGACATGACTCGATAATGGTACTTGCTTGAATATCTTGAATAACTTGTATCTTGTTCATAAAAGTTCATCTTATTTCTTTGATATTACATTCTCTCTATCTTGTCGTTTCATGCGAGCATGCATAGCTTTATTGCATCCATGAAAATGTAATTACTTAAACCACTTGCTAGTACTTGAGATATAATTTCCTACTGAGCGTTCGCTCATTCCGTTTGTCCCTTTGTACTTTTCAGGTAAGTCCGACGACGATGGAAGTCAATCGGATGGGAATGGTCAAGAGTGAAAGTGATAGAGCTTCTACAAGTGTCGTCTAGTCTTTTCTATAGTTTCTTGAGTCAAATATGTATTCTTTTCCTTTTTATTAAACAGAGTATTGGATTTGTAATAGTCTATCCATTATGAAATAAAGGATTGGGTTATCTTGCTATTTTGCGCATCTCTGTCTTTGTGTCGAATACACGACCACTCTGATTGACATGATTGATATAGACACGTCGCGCATCTCCGGGTATCTTCCGCGCTCGGGGCGTGACACAAGCAACCCTTTTTCTTTTGGAAATAAGTTCATTTTTGCATGCTTTCAAATCATCCGATTTCATAATGAAACAATCATTCATCAAATGACCATGCTTACCACAATAATGACAATTGACATTTGTTGATTTTAGAGCATGATTTTTGTGACTTTTGTGAGCATGAATCCTATTGCTCCTAGGTTGAGCCTGAGCCTTGGGATTTGATTTCTCAACACAAGAAGCATTTGACATATTTGAGGAACACGAAGCATGCACAAAAGATGTTTGAGTCTTTTGCCCAAAAGCTTTCTTTTTGGTGGGTTCATACCCAAGACCTTCTCTTTGAAATATTACCTTGGTCCCCAAAATCTTGTTCAGATTCTCTTCCCTATTCACAAATTTAGACAAAGAAGCATTCGGATCAATAATTTCCTTTTCAAGTGATGAAATATACAATTCATAGGAAATGATCTCATTGTCACAGGAAATGACTTTTTCATTCAATTGGGCATTGATGGTTTTGTAGCTCTCCATCATTTGTTCTAGCACATGCATCTTTTCAGAATCATCAACAACCAAACTTTTCCCTTTTTCAAAAGTAAGTAATTTTTTAGACATGGTTGTGTTTAGATGTTTCAGTTTTTCATTTTCAGATTTTAACAAAACATTTTCTTTATCAAGAAACTTCATGTTGCCTTCAACCAGAGATGTCTGAATCAATATAGCACTGTTTTCCTTTTTAAGTTCTTCATTTTCATTTGCAAGTTTATCAATCATAATCAATTCATTGCAAATATCCTGATCAATTGAGTTTGATTCCATTTTGGTTCTTAGATCTTTTTCAGTTTTCTCCAATTGATCAATTATGTTCTTGAGGGCAACATTTTTATTTCTCAAACATGCAATGGTTTCTTTGTGGCATTCAACATCATGTTCTAAAAGATCATTGAAGTTAACAAGCTCAGAACATTTATCACAAGAACCATTTTCATGGACCAAGTTTTCAGATTTCTTTTTCAATTTTCTGTTTTCTGACTTGACTTTCTTATATTATGTTTCCAACTCATCATAAGCTTCAACAAGATCATCAAGAGTAAAATCTTCAGAATCTGAATTTACCTCTTCTGCACTTTTGTCACTTTGTTGATCAGCATCATCGGCCATGAGACATTTTTACCTTTCCTTTTCATGAGCTTTGATCAACCGGTCCATAAGCTCCTTTGCCGTCCTACAAGAAGATACAAATGGATACTTGTTAGTATTTATAGAAGCTTTCAATAAACTCAAAGCAGTAACATTATCATGATGCATCATTTTATCCTGATTAGACCACTTGGTCTCATCTAGAGGTAATATGTGTGGACCATGACAAATCAATTTCCAGAGACAAGGATTAATAGAATTGATCACCACACACAGTTTACCTAGCCATGAATTAAAATTCAAACCAGTGAAGATTGGCAAACAGTTCATTGATATATGTTTAGTAGAAAAATTCATGATTGTGAAATGCACTGGGATCACTCTGTAGATCGCAAGATCTAGGGACAACAGAGCCTCGCTCTGATACCAATTGTTGGGTCCCGTAGTGCAGGAACACGGATCTAGAGGGGGGGTGAATAGATCCTACTGCTAAAAACTATGTCCAATTAAAAACGCAACTAGTACACAGCGGAATATACAAGATTGAGAATTTAATCTAAACAGATTTAAACTAGATTCACTCAATCTCACCGAGCTCACACGATTGCACAAATAAAAAGGATAGAGAACACACAATCACAAGAATCAAACCACAAGACAAGGGGATTTTTAAGGTGGTTGGGGACCATGACAGGCTCCCTACGTCCACCCCTCACCAAACCGGTGAGGCTTCACTACACGCTACAAAATGTAGCAACACGGGGATAAACCCAAAACCACACACGCTGCTTTCACAGCAAAACACACACACGAGGCCTTGCCTCAACCTGCTGCCACAGCGACACACACACACACACACACACACACACACACACACACACACACTAGGGAACACACCCCGAACAAATTCCTCACACGGAGTCACTACTCCGTCCACACACACGTAGGACAATGCCTACTCAACCATACGGGAGAAAGCTCCCAACAACAACACACACGCGGATATACTCCGCACAATCAGTACACATATAACAACACACACACTCGGAGACCCCCTTCTCCGAACACCCACACAAGATATTATCTCAAATGTATATGAATCAAAACATATATATGCTATGACCTCCCAACAAATTCTACAGATGAAAACTAGAAGTATGCATCAAGTATAAGGCTCCCCCTTCTTCAGCACAATCTGATTCTCCTTGCTCGTTGACGGATGATCATGATTTAGACATCATCTTCTTCGTCTCCTCGAGATGCACTTCTTTACCTTCTTCTAATTTCTTCTTCGCCTGAAGGAACAGATAGAAATGATAAGCTCCAAATCAAGCCTGTTTACATCATAAAATTGATTAGCCTCATAAACCCCTCTACTCTCATCCTTGTGGTACCACTCCTCCTTCTTCTTCTGCAAGAGAAAGGAAGGCATTAGTTCATCTTTGTTGCTTAGGATGAAAATGCAGTACTAATAAGATAGCAATCAATAGATGAACAAATGAACATGTATATATATATATATTGCACCTCATAGATAATCATTCAAGACCTTGAGCAATCTCGAACAAAAAACACAGAAGTGAAAGATCAAGACAACTCCCTCAGATTTTCGATGAAAAACTTCTACAGGATGAGGAACCGTTCTTGAAGAAAGATGATCGATTCTTGCATGGATGATGCTTGTATCTTGATTCTCCACGTTGCTTCCAGTAGAGGATCGATTAGGGACTTGAATCCATGTTCTTCCCTTCACATATAAGCTCAAAACAAGGTGGAAGAGGGCTTGGGAGGTTCAACTCCGAACCTGCATACACAAGGGTTAGCAAAACACCCAAAAATCAGATCTCGCTTGTCATGCTTAGGGTTTGCAACCCAAGAGACGTATATAAGAGTTTAGGTCGGTCAAGAGACAGCCTAGGGACCAGATCCACACTTTGTGGAGTGATTTGTGGAAGTTTGACTCAGATTGGAAGACTTTAGGGGCAAGAAAATGACGGTCAACAAAGGTTACTGGAGGTCCGACCGGAATGGGTCGACCCTTGGGGTCGACCCTCGTGAGAGGGTAAAAGACCCAAAAGCAATGGGCCGACCTTAGGGTCGACCCTCATGAACAGCCGTGCTGGATATGGGTTTTAGCCCACAAGGGTCGAACCTTGGGGTCGACCCTCGGGGGGTTTTGAATTCCTGGACATATGGGTCGACCCTTGGGGTAGACCCTCTCAGTTCCCCATGCTGGAATAAAAAGATGACCCACAGGGGTCGACCCCAGGGGTCGACCCTCGTGTTCCCAGAACCCAAACAGCTGGTTCTGGGTTACATGGGTCGACCCTTCCATGGGTCGACCCCAGGGTTCGACCCTTTCAGGCAGACTACAAGAAATACACGATGTATAGACTTCGTGAATGCAGTGGACAATGTATAGACTTTGTGGCATGTAATGTACAGACTTACCAGCATGCAATGTATAGACTTGATGTTGCGAACTATGCACATGCATGAACAATATATAGACTTGGTGGCATGCAATGTACAGACTTGCCAGCTTGCAATGTATAGGCTTGATGTTGCGAACTATGTACATGCATGAACAATGTATAGACTTGGTGGCATGCAATGTACAGACTTGCCATCTTGCAATGTATAGACTTGATGTTGCGAACTATGCACATGCATGAACAATGTATAGACTTGGTGGCATGCAATGTACAGACTTGCCAGCTTGCAATGTATAGACTTGATATGCACTTATGAGCCTTATAAAATCACAATGCATCCACATGATGATAAGTCTTATAGAAACAATTGATGATCATTTCCACAACCATTTCAACCTTCATACACATGAAGACATGAACAACCATTCTCGCACACGACCAAGCAACAAAGGCAATTTGTAATCATCAAAATCACAATGCACAACAAAATAGTTCTAAATAACCTCTATCTAATTACCTCATTTAGGGCTTCTATTTCCCTTATCTTCTTGGGTCGGCCGCACTATTTCCTGAGTTATTGGTGTAGGATCAGCAACTTTGGAAGCCTCTAACTCCTTGTATACTTGATCCCCTAGAACGAAATTCGGAGGGTAGTTAGTTCTAACTATAATAAACAAATTCCTAGAAGAAAATTACCTCTAATCCTTCCTCTTTACCATATTTCCATGCGTGCCAAAAGTAAGGGTCACACACGTCAAATCTGGGATCTATTTATAGGTTTAGCTAGGGTTTTCATGGATTAGAACGAACTTAGAGTCTAAATTAGGCTTTCAATTCGATCTACTAACCTTCTAGACTTATTTATTTAGTAGATAGAATCGATCCTACGTGATTTGGATGTTAAAAATCTAATCTTTTCATATTTTCTCATACTCACGGAACTGCAGTGCCTTAGCGGTCTAGCTCTAGACCGTTTACCAGAGCTATGCGGTCTCGTGATAGACCATTTTCCCTGTTGAGCGTCGAATTTGAAACTAGTACAAACTCTTTTGATATCATTTATGTTATTATCTACTTATGTATCTTCTAAGGAGTAATTATCCCCCATAATTCCATGATTACACCCATTTTAAGGTTCTAGTGTTATGTTAGATGGACGCAATCTATCTCCACGAAGTGTGGATCTAGAGGGGGGTGAATAGATCTACTGCCTAATGAAAAACCAGTAAGAGGTTCTAATGCGGAATATAGGCAAATTTACTGAATCACTAACCCGAATACTAGAATTGAATAGAAGCGAATCAAGCTATGAAGATAAACATGAGATCCAGTCAGATACAGTTCATGGACAATCACACAAACACAAGGCACATAGGAATTTTAGGTGGTTCGGTCAGAGACCTACGTCCACCCCACACTCAACCGAGTATGGCTTACTGCTGCGCAGTACAGCTTGCGTCTGCTGGGCACTACAGCTTGGCCTACAAACTGCTGAGCAACACAGCTTGCTATCCGAGACAACTCTCGCCTACTGAGGATTACAGCTTCACCTGTCCAGTGGAATCCTCCAC
This sequence comes from Amorphophallus konjac, assembly GCA_022559845.1. NCBI lineage: Eukaryota > Viridiplantae > Streptophyta > Magnoliopsida > Alismatales > Araceae > Amorphophallus > Amorphophallus konjac. The sequence goes on from CM040118.1 coordinate 200,165,740, forward strand.
TGCAACTGCTGGGGTTTACAGCTTACCCGACCAGAGGCAGCACCTCTGCTAACAGCTGACTCACAACTTGAAGAAACAAGAGTTCAGAAAGTAAAGACAGAAGCAAATAAAGATGGAAAACCCAAATGGGAATGTAGCTCGAATGAGCAAAGGCTCAACTCTAGTATCTGAACCAAGAGTCTGAGATACAACCTCTCAATCAAACTCTCTCAATCTCACTCTCTCAACTCATCTCCCTTTTCTTCTCTTCTATAGGCAGGGATGCATAATATTCTAATAGCTTCTTAGCTACAGGGGCAAAAGACTCTTCAAAGTCTATACCAAATTCCTGATTATATCCCTGAGCTACAAGTCTAGCTTTATTTTTAATGACATTCCCTGATTCATCAGTTTTATTTCTGAACACCCATTTAGTCCCTATGACTGTTTCATGATTAGGAGGTGGAACCAAATGCCACACCTTATTCTTGTCAAATTGATTGAGCTCCTCATGCATGGCATTAATCCAATGCACATCTTTGAGAGCACAGTCAATGGACTTGGGTTCAACATTTGAAACAAAAGCATAAGTATTCAATTCATTTTGAATTCTCAAGTGGCCTCTAGCCCTAGGGGGATCATGCAGATTTCCAATTACATTATCTACAGGATGATCTTTAAGATATCTAATGTTAACAATTGGATTGTCATGAGTTTGATTTACCTCCCCCTGAGCTGTAGGCTCTTCTTTATTAGGCTCTTCACTTCCTTCCTCATTTTCGGATTGGTCTGCAGAATTTCCTTCTTTCAGAATATCACCACTATTTTCGTTCCTGCATTGACCAACATCAGTCTTTAATAAGGATTCATCAAAAACTATATGTGGAGATTCTTCAACAGTTTTGGAATTCAGATTATACACTCTATATGCTTGGGTATTTTCAGAATAACCAAGAAAGATTCCTGGTTCACCTTTAGGTTCAAATTTGTCAAGGTCTCTTTTATCATTAATATGAATGAAACATTTACAACCAAAAACCTTGAAATGAGCAATAGAAGGTTTCTTACCCTTTAAGATCTCATAAGGTGTTTTCTGAGTAGAAGGTCTTACCATAGCTCTGTTAATTACATAACTGGTAGTATTTACTGCTTCAGCCCAAAACTTCCTTAGTAGACCACCTTCAACCAAGAGTGTACGACCCATCTCCACTAGGGTTCTGTTCCTTCTCTCCACTACTCCATTCTGCTCAGGTGTCCTTGGTGAGGAGTACCTATGGTTAATTCCATTTGACCTGTAGAATTCATCAAACTGTGAGTTTTCAAACTCACCTCCATGATCAGTCAAGACATTTTCAATTTTCTGATTTATTTTAACATAGAACTCCTGAAATTCTGAGAATGCATCACTCTTATGAGAAAAAAAATAAACCCAAGTATACCTAGAAAAGTCATCTACCATGACAAACCCATACTTCCTCCCTGATAAGCTGACAGATCTAGTTGGCCCAAAAATGTTCATGTGTATCAGCTCATAGGCTTTAGAAGATAGATTTTCTGTTCTAGACTTAAATGACTTTCTAGTTATCTTTGACTGAGTGCATGCATCACAGATTTTATTTTCTTTCTTGAAGGAAACTTCAGGAAGTCCTCTAACCATGCCATGCTTATTCAGTTTATGCAAAACAGTGTAACTAGCATGACCTAACCTACGATGCCATAAAAATGCTAAGTCTTCTCTACTAGCAGTAAGGCATAGGTTAGAATGTTGAATATCATCTAAATCTATCATGTAAGTGTTGTTTATCCTCTTACCATAAAATTTAACAGTCTCGGAATCAGGTTCAAAGACCTTGCAACATTGATAGTCAAAAATCACTTTGCATCATTTATCACATAGTTGGCTGATACTAAGTAAGTTATAAGCTAAGCCTTCAACCAACATAACATCCTCAATGCAACAAGTAGAACACTTACCTACTTTACTTGATCCGACAATTCTACCTTTTGTGTTGCTGCCAAAGGTGACAAGGCCTCCTTGTTTCTCTGTCAGCATGCAGAACTTGGCCTTATCCCCTGTCATATGCCTGGAGCAGCCGCTATCCAAGTACCACAAGTTGTTCTTGGCTGTTAGGCATACCTGCATACACAATTAGGTAGAGAGGTTTGGAACCCAAGACTGATTGGGCTCCAGAACAGAGGAAATAGAAGCAAAGCAAGAAAGCAGACTTTTCAGAATCCACATTTGTTTAAATGAATTTTGTTCAGTGGATTCTACAGATTTCTTTCTGTTGTTGTTCCTTTTCTTCTTATTGTTTGTCTTCTTATTGTTTGCACCAGCATGATTATTGACAGTGTTGTTTCTTTGCCAGTGCCTTGGCCGGGGTGCATTCATGAAGTTGTGGCCATAGTAGTTCCTGGGCTGGCTAAAGAAATTCAGATTCCTAGGTGTCCAATTGCCATACCCATCAACCCAATTTCTAGGGTAAGGCCTATAAGACTGTGTACCCTGATATCCAAGACCTGTAAACCTTCTTTGAGTCCTAGTCCATACTGACCTATTTGGATAGGTTGACTGTGCAAAGAAGTGGGACTGAGCTCTAGGTTGGTGGAAATGTTTGGGTTCAGCTCTAAAAGCATTCTTCCTCCCCTGCACCTTGGACCCTGCTGACCTATTCATAGGTGTGTATTGGGTCTTCTTCAGAGGTGGTGGTGATGGTGGAGACTTGGTGACCTTAACATGGGATTTATAAGACTGTTTAGGTTGACCCCTAACCTGAGACTGAGCTTTGGGATTCTGCTTGGATGTGCTAGCTCTACTAGGCTCACTCAGTTTTTGTTTGCCCTTCTCCCCAGCACTGGGCTTTTTCAGATTAGTAGTTTTGTTCATTGAAATGTTTGAATTCATGCTAATTAGAGGTCCTTTTTCTTTTTGTGCAATAAATGAAATAGTTTTCATTCCAAAGGTTTTCGTTGCACTTGAATTAAATCCTACACCCTCTTTTCTGAAGTTGAGCTTTGACCCTAACAAAGCATTTAGATTATCAGTACCTTGGGTCATCTTCTCAATAGTTTTAAGCTTGTCCTCATTATCCTTTTGAATGTCTTCAATGGATTTTTTCAGTTCTGTATTCACACTTAGGACAGCTTGATATTTTTCATTCACAATTTTTATCTCACTTTCATATTTCTGAATTTTCAGCTTCCATTCATCAACTTCTTTTTCTAACCTCTCATTATCTTCTTTAGAGGCTTTTAACTCATTTTTGATTTCATCTAATTCAGAGCATGTGAGTTTCAATGTTCCAATCTCAAATTCTAAACAGGCAATTTTATCAATTTGAGTCGTATCATTTTGCATGGAGTTAATATTTCTTCTTAGATGCATGTTTTCTTTTCTAATATCATCAGCTCTATCAGCTATGTCATGGTAAGCATCTACCCAATCAGCAATTGTGAAATTTTCAAATCTAGTGATTACCTCATCTGAGTCCTCTTCTCTGTCTTCTGAGCTTGTTGCCATAAGGCAAATGGGCTTCTCAGATTCGGCTTCACTGTCTGAGCTGCTATTGAAGGAACCTTCATCTTCATCACTCCAGGTACTCACCATTGCTTTCCCTTTCGTGTTCCTTCTCTTTGACTTGTCCTTGTATTTCTGATTATCTGGACAGTCAGCTTTCAGATGGCCTGGTTTCCTGCATTGATAACAAGTATTAGTTTCAGTTTTCTTTGCAGGGTTGTGTTTATACCTTTTGTCCCTTCGAACGCCACTATACTTCTTTTGGCTGAATTGTCCTGCTCCTTTCCTGAGAAATCACCTGAACTCTCTGGTCATCATGGCCATCTCAGAACGAGTTATGTCTTCTTCATTCAGGCTCTCCTCTGATGATGAACTGCTGGAGCTGGATTTGCTGGATTTGCTGGAACCAGCCTTCAGCGCTATCGGCTTCTTCTTCCTCTCAGCTTCTTCTATCTTTGGCATATTAATCTCATATGCCATCAGCGAGCCGATTAGCTCATCAGCCCTTGAATTTCGCAAGTCCCTTGACTCCTCCATCACTGTAGCCTTAGTATGCCAAGCACGAGTCAGGGAGCGCAGTATCTTCCTCACTACATCATATTCAGTCTAAGGTTTCCCGAGACCTCTGAGACCATTTGTAATGATAGTTAATCGAGAGTACATCTCCTTGATGGTCTCGTTCGGCTTCATCTTGAGGGCTTTGTATTCTGACACAAGGAGATTAGCCTTCTGCTCTCTAACTTGATAAGTCCCTTCATGAATAACTTCCAGTGCGTCCCACATCTCCTTAGCTGATTTGCAGGCAGATTCGCGGGAGAATTCTGTAGGGTGCAGAGAGCACTGGATGGCGTTTATGGCACTCCAATTCAGTGTAGACCTCCTTATCTCCTCCTTGGTCCAGACTTCCTCATTAGGGGATAGCTCATAAGGTCCCTTGCTGACTACCTTCCAGATCTCGTAATCCTTAGCCCTAAAAAACACTTGCATACGGTTCTTCCAGTATGCGTAGTTAGATCCATCAAAGAATGAGGGCTTTGTGGTTGAGTGACCTTCAGCTATCATCCCTCGAGCATCCATCTTGCCTTTCCTATTCGGGCGATGAGTCCCTGTAGAAGAGTATGCCTCTGATACCAATTTATAGGATCAAGCCCCTACCGTTGCACTAAAAGCTCGAGCTAGTAGCGAAGGCGGAACCGTATTTTCTTATGGCAGCGCAGAACCCCACACTATCGTGCTGTGGGTGGACATGAGGGGCTTCGCACATGGACCCCATAATCCATGCGGTGGGTTGGGCTGTCAAGCGCCGATGCACCACATGGGTCCCATACCCCACATGGAGCAGCAAAACACAAGGGAGACGCTGGAAAATCCAACAATCTCCCCCCCAGCGACACCCGGGGGATTTGAACCCACGACCTTGCTCTGATACCAAGTGTTATGTTAGATGGACGCAGTCTATCTCCACGAAGTGTGGATCTAGAGGGGGGTGAATAGATCTACTACCTAATTAAAAACCAGTAAGAGGTTCTAATGCGGAATATAGGCAAATTTACTGAACCACTAACCCGAATACTAGAATTGAACAGAAGCGAATCAAGCTGTGAAGATAAACATGAGATCCAGTCGCACACAGTTCATGGACAATCACACAAACACAAGGCACACAGGAATTTTAGGTGGTTCGGTCAGAGACCTACGTCCACCCCACACTCAACCGAGTATGGCTTATTGCTGCGCAGTACAGCTTGCGTCTGCTGGGCACTACAGCTTGGCCTACAAACTGCTGAGCAACACAGCTTGCGGTCCGAGACAAGTCTCGCCTGCTGAGGATTACAGCTTCACCTGTCCAGTGGAATCCTCCACTGCAACTGCTGGGGTTTACAGCTTACCCGACCAGAGGCAGCACCTCTGCTAACAGCTGACTCACAGCTTGAAGAAACAAGAGTTCGAAAAGTAAAGACAGAAGCAAATAAAGATGGAAAACCCAAATGGGAATGTCGCTCGAATGAGCAAAGGCTGAACTATGGTATCTGAACCAAGAGTCTGAGATACAACCTCTCAATTAAACTCTCTCAATGTCACTCTCTCAATCTCACTCTCTCAACTCATCTCTCTTTTCTTATCTTCTCTCTTTTTCTTCTTCTCTGTTTTTCTTCTCTCTGTGGATCGGTGGCTCTCTGCTGCTTCAGGCTTCTACTCTCACTGTATAGACTTGCCACTTCTTCGATCGATCAGCCTTTATCTGAAGATGAAGACTCATATATATATAGCAGCAGGTTGGATAAGGGCGCATGGCTTCCACATTTCCCGCCCAGAGAATTCGCCAGATCCGAGTCAATTTCATCCACATGGCAGCATCCTTGATGGGATGCTTCCATGTGTCACCATCACAGCACCTCGTCCTCCTTGGATCACGAGCCAGGTCATCAATCCCTGCAGAGTATCCCTGTCAGACAAACGAAATAGGATTATCAGTTTAAGTGTAAACCCTGTACAGACATTGTAGGATGCAATGTATAGACTTCAAACTATATAGACTTCATATATGCAGAGCTATGCCATGTACAGACATGCTGAATGAATATGCAGACTCATCGTGCAATGTCTAGACTTAGAAGAACATTCAGCAGCCAGTGTATAGACTAGGCAATGTAAAGACTTGGACAGACAACTGACGATGTATGGACTTCAACTCAAAGATGCACAATGTACAGACTTGAATTCATATGATGCATAATGTGCAGACTTGAATGCTGTGCGATGTACACACTTCATGTTATGCATTAGACTCTAAGGAAGACAGACTATGTATAGACTTAGGCAGCCTTCAGCTTGATGTACAGACTTCAAGAACGATGCATGCAATGCACTGGACAATGTATGGACTTAGCCGATGCAGACTAGTCTGATGTACAGACTTGCTCGTTGTTCAGACATCACGAACGATGTACAGACATGCCAAGAGAAACTCTATACAGACTTGATCAAAGCAAGGCAATCGAGTGTATAGACATCCACAATGTATAGACTTGCCAAGCGAAAGGGCTGTACAGACTTGATGAATGATGCAAGGCAAACGAATGTATAGACTTCCAATGAGACGGACGATGTACACACTTAGCCAATGCAATGCAATGTATGGACTTCAAATAAGACGCTGCATGAGACGCTGAAACAATGTATAGACTTGCTAGTTATATGAGCTGCACTGTATAGACTTTACATAAGATGCTCAATGAGACGCTCAATGTACACACTTCAAGTCCAGTGTATAGACATTGCCTTAGACTCTAAATGAGACGGACGTTGTGCAGACTTTAGCCAATGCAATGTATAGACTTTGGGCTCGCCATGCAGTGTATAGACTTAGAGCACAAACGCCACGATGCAATGTATAGACATGCTAGTTATGTGAGCTGCAATGTATGGACTCTGCTATGCATGAAGACGAGTGTATAGACTTGGAAGTCTGGGGGCGTCGACGCATGATGCATGAGACACACTTACTGCGTTGACGCTGCAGACTTAGCCAATGCAATGTACACACTTACTGCGTTGATGCTGCATGAATGTATAGACATGTTCTAAGCGATGCACAAACACAACACAAAGCAGTGTATAGACTCTACGTGCAATGTGTAGACTTTGAGTGTGTGGGCATTGTGTGAACCTATAAAATTCATGGAACACACATATAATCTGATAAGAATAATTTCATCAAAGCATAAACAGTTGCCAATCAATCAAAACAAGGTGTTGCTAATAAAGTAAAACATATTGTCAACATCATCAACACAGAGGAGTCACAACATCTAGAATATGGGCTAAGGTCAAAAATAATCTCTTGAGCCTATTGGGTTTATTATATGGACCTAATCCTCTCGGATTGTGTAGGGCCTAAATAATTAGATTTAATTCATTATAGCCCATTAAATGCTTAACAATTAATATAGGTACATTTTAAATCTGAAAATTTTTTAGAAAATTCTCGGGCCTTACACCAAGTCTCTACCCGATCTCACCGGTTGGAACCTTAGACCTTTTAATGAAGTCACGGATTCCATAACACCACTTAGAAACCTAGGGACTTAGAAAAACCTAGGCTCTGATACCATAAAAATTGTCACGCCCCGACACGGAATATCGAAACGCAACAGTTAAGTACATTCATGATAACCAGAGCAATGACGGAAATTAAAAGAACATAATTGTAAAGAGAAAGAATTAATCTACAGTACTCATAATTAAGAGGATAAAGTATTTCCAACAACCTCAAAGTATCCAAGTATCTTACTTCACGACTCAGAAAGAATAAAGAAAAGCTTACAACTCTTAACATTAACTCTTAATGACATCACTACACAATGACTCGACAACCACGTCTAACGGGTCCACTCAAGGTCTTCACTCTTGCCCTTCCCCGTCCGTTTACGTTTCAACACTGGAATTACCTAAAATGGGGGGAAAAACTGGGTGAGCGAATGCTCAATAGGCAATAGCATGCAAAGTTTACGTAATTAACCAATTTAATGAAATGCCATGGGAATAAATAAGATGGAAAAGATAACGCTACTAGCCATGATAGAATTATAAGAACTCCTTGAATAAAAAGGAATAAAGCTATATCATTTCTAGGAAATTTGGTCGATCAAGTAAGCAACAAGCAAGTCATGTAGAGATAACGTGAAGAAATATAGAGGAGAAATGAATGTCATAGACACACTCTAGTCATGCACTCGGTGCAATGCCTCACCATGTCATTACAACTCCCCGGGACACTAGTACTTTTCGGGCGCTCCTCCCAGTACCAGACCGGGCCCTTAGATGCATTGGCATTGATTTGGTGGATCCAAGATCCTAAGTAATATCAAGACATTAATTGGAATCGGCCAAGAATTCTCTAGAATGAATGAAATTCAATAATTGGTTGGGAAGCCATAAGATTATGGCTTGAAATGATAGGAATATAAATAGGATTGATTGTAGTTCAAACCAACATTTGGCCAACTACCAAATCACACAAGAAACGTGTAAGAAACAAGCTCTAGAGGAGTAACGGTCATGTGCAGGCCGTAATAACGCAAAAATGGTCTATCTGGGACCGCAAGATATAAAAGACGTTCATGAATGGGCCGCTTAGAATAGAAAAGATCTAGGGCCAACATCCAAAGAAAACGGTCTCTACTGGGCCGCCTTATCACGCGAACGGTCCTTGGAGGCCCATTTAGTGGTTAAGACGGTCTAGCGATAATCGCAACTAGTTGGGCCCAGTAAGACTAAGGCAATCAACTCAATGGGCTCTCTACTTACCCGAGACATGGTGGAACCGAACCAAGGTCCAGTCCATACCTCTCAGGTCGAGCTAGAGACTATTGGTCGACCCAAACATGGCTAGGTTGATGGAAAAATCAAGGAATATCGAGTAGCAGAACCTGGCACTTAGCCAGCTAGATGCGGTCATGCCAGGGCCGCTACAAGATATAAGCTGTCACTTATGGGCCGCAACCTTATGGTAGCAGTCTCAGAAGGGCCGTGATTAACCAAGATAGACCCGATTCGGGGCTGTAAACCACGTGATTCGATCGAGTCAGTAGGTGCACGTTTTGGGGGTACAACCCGTCCGGTGTCCTAGTGGGAATCCCAGGCTCGCGGGGACTTATGGAAGTCTCATAATGGAGGTCCTAGTCTGACGGAAAGAGTATCCTGCGGAGAGTTCCAACCATTATAAGATTCATGGCTAAATAAAACATCAGAAAACATGAGGTGCCGGTCAGCCAGTACCACCGGAGTGACGTGACTGTAAGAACAATCTTAGAAGTTATCACGACATCAATTTAACATTTGGAGTAAAATTTCCCAATTGTATTTTATGATGCGAATCAAGATGAACAAGATATGATTATGGATGATTACAGGCAATTTAAACATTTTAAACATTTCATATAGTCCATTTATTAAGTGCATTTCGGCCCCACACATGCTGTCTAGCATAAAGAATCCATAATTAACAAAATAACCATTTTAATGTGCCATAAGAAAAGGCAGTCTGCCACGCAGCCGCTAGGGTTATGTAGCGGTCAGGGACTAGCCACACACAGGACCCTTGCAGTCTATCGCGGGGCCGCTAGCCTGCGATGAACTTCACATTTTCAAACGGCGAAAGTAGTTTATCGCGGGGCCGCCTGGATCAGAAGTGGTTCATGTACGACCGTAAAAAGGTCGCTACTTCGGTCTCTCAGAATCTCCGATAGACCTCGGTCGTAACTAAAAATTCACGCAGTATAGTGAATCATAATTGGAAAAAATAGTACCAACACATAGAGGACAAAATTTTGCATAAGGTAGCATGGATTTATTAGAATTTGGCCTGCTAGAACCTAACATTTAATCGATCTATGGATGGTAACACGATCGGTGCCGTAACTCAGACACACTCAGACTAAAATAGGGAATACGCATGCTTTATAGTATAACATTTGGGGCTTTTAATATCAAAAGATAGAGGACTCGAAGACGCTTCTAAGGATATATTTTTATCAAGGTTTGGTCCACTATCTCCTACCTTAATTGGAGAACAAAGGGGACGCTTGCCACTCGAGACTGCACGAACTTCGTGCTCCAAATTCGACGTCTCCTCCCCGATTCGCGTACACCATCAGCCAACACTGCAAAATGAGGCTTCTAGTTCGACTTAGGGTTCCCTTTATAGAAACTTCTTCGATCTAAGGGTGATGATAAGGCCGGATAATGTCCTCAAAGTTGATCGTGCGTGAAACTCGCGCTTGACTGGGTCGCGCTACCTTCTCGCTCCAAATTCGAAGTGTAGGGTTAGCATTAGCATGGGGATCGAGAGGGCAAATGGGATACCCATCAAGGCCATTCGAATGGGCCTGATTTGGGCTCAAAAGATCGAGAATTGAGTTCGAATTTGGGGTTTTAAGGTCCAGTTAACAGAAACTCTGATTTTAGCCCTAATTTCCTTAATTCAGCTTGATAAAAATTTTATTTAGGGTTCGACCAAGAAAACAAATTATCTAAACTTTTAGTCCTCTACACGATTATGAATTTTATAGATTTTTATAAATTGGTCAGAATTAACCTAAAGGGGTTTTCAATTTCATAATAAATAATTTTCAATTATCACCAATTATTTTATTAAATAAATTCTCGGGGTGCTACACTATCACTTACTAGACCGAGTATGTCTTGGCGGGCTTTTCGGCACTTGCCTCCTACTCCCAAGCCGAGTGTAGGGCTCGGAGAGTAAGGTTTATTTTGGGGTTTTAGCAAGGGCAAGCACTTCTATTTCACATTCTCCAATGCTGCCATTCCTTAACCCAGTGCATCTGTTGGGTTTGTGATTGTGGCAGCTTGGATGTGGTTGCAACGGGAGTAATGATCGCATCCCTCGTATCAAAATCAAGGTCAGTTCGAGCCGTCATCTTGGGGACGTTTCATCTCTCGAGGGTCGCAGGACAGCTTGGTGGATGCTTTAGTGGCCATCAGCAGTTATAACTACCACATCCTAGGGCACATTTGCACCCTCCTACCTTCGCCCCCAAGCTTCTCACTTTCTTACTTTCAAGTTTTTGCCTCCGTTTTTGCCTTTCTAGACTGGTCTGTTCCCCCTTATGTCTCAGGAGGAACGTCGTAGGGGAACAGAGATTGTCGCATCCTTCGCTGATCTCGTCGTAGCCACTGCCGAGGCCATCCGATCGCTGCCTCAGCTAGCTCCTTCTTCCAATTCACCCCCTGTCTTTCTTTTCCATCTCTATGGCTGATTAGAAGGCGTCTCCGCCTAATGGTGAGGTTGAGCAGTGCACCGAAAGCTTCGTGCCCCTTTCCTGCCACAAATCTCGCAGTGAGCTCACCATCAAGAGGTCGAGGAGCTCTAGGGTCGATACAATGTGCCGTGGCTATATAACTTTTCTCTTCCGAAGTCAAGTGAATCAAGCTTAAGTACACGCCATGATTCCTTTTGTTCCTATGCCTTGGCCTGGAAATCCAATTTTCACCCCCCATCCATTTTTTTTGTTGAAAAATTGTTGAACTAGTTCCAATTGGCTTCGGTTCAACTGGTTTCCAATTCCTTTGCTTTCATTTACTCTTTCATTATTCTCTGTGACAAGAACAGAGTGGTCCTTTCGCTCGACCTCTTTAATGCCTTCTATGAGTTGAAGAAATACACATAGGCTGGGCATGGTTTTTATTACTTGCAGGCTTGAAGGGGGAAGTGTTGTGTTACCTTGGCCCCCCGGGATTCTTCCCACAAAGGGTGGAAAACTCAATACTTCTGGGTTAACTACACCAAGAATGCCCCCTCCTGGTCTTTCTCGATCTTTCCGAACTTCACCCCTGCAATTGCGTTCAGGGCCTCCCCGATCTCCAAAGAGCTCGAGAATGACATCAAGGTCCTTTAGAACAACAAGCAGTCAACCACCAACCTCCTCGACGAATCAAGCCTTCAGCACAATGCTCACGCTCTACAAGCTCCTCGGGGTAAGGGTTAAGTGGGTAGTGTTTCGCTTTGGTTCTCAATATAGCCTTCATCGAACTTTTGATTGTACTGGTTGTAGTCTTCACCCTTGTCAAGGAGGATAATTAGCCGGGGTGCTCAGCTGAAGTTACGCAGGGGGTTGAGGAAGTGTCAGAAGTCACGCCGAGACTTGATATGTTTAACCCAAGGCTGGGGAGCTAGGGGACCCCCGTGTCACTTGCGACGATGGTCGTGACAAGGGAAAGGGCATGGCGGTCGGATGGGCTGAAAAGCAAAGGGGTTCCAAGCGAAAGGGCCCTGAGCAAAAGCTCATGCTGGACTCCTTGAAGGAGCTGGTTTCAAAGGGGAGCCATCGAAAGAAAAGGAAGGCACCTAAAGCAGTGAGCGCGCCCTCCGAGACCCTTTCCAGCCCGCTGACACCTCTAGACCTTCCTCCCGAGGTGTGAGGACCAAGAGCCCTTTCCGCTCCCGTTCATCCAAGTGACCAGGCAACTTGTTCTGCGACGGAGTAACCGTCAACTATAGCAGGTGCCCCCGCCCCTAGCTCGACGCTCCCTTAATCTGGAAAGGATGCTGGCGTAGTCACTCCATCCCCGCTAGACGCAGCTCCTACTGCCCCGGTGTAGCACCTTAAATAAAATATAGAAAATCTTTAATAAGCAAAAGATCATGAAGGGGTTTTGATAAAACAACAAATCAATTAAACCCAATAGCTAAACCCTCTTACATGTAAGCCAATTGGATAAAAAAGGGGCCCAAACTCTAAAGCCATTTCTTATGGGCCTTAAAACCCAAAATTAGCTAAAAGGTTAAGAAGGATCTGCAAATTTATGATAAACTGCCTAAAAAGAATTAATGGGCCTTTACGAATGATGTAGGAAAGGACCATTAGTATTAGGGTTCTGTTCGAACGTAGGTCAACCTGTGCATATAGATTTCGATCTAATAGGGAAAGCAGCTGCTTGTATGGAAGGATAGAGTTTATATTGGAAAGTTTATAACAAACTAGGATTCCATGCACGTATTAGGACTCGTAGAACCCAAAAATCCTATAAATACACCCCCCTTGTGATGCAGAAGCATCCTATTGCTGCTGCTGTTCGTGACCTGCTGTAGCTGCGTTCGAAGGAGAAGATATCGTGACTCGTCCTCCTCTGCTTCCCATCCGAGTCTGCATCCTCTGCATCGCCAGACGACCTCCTCTTCTTCCTGTTCAAGTTCGTGATCACTTTTCATGCGTCGGCTGCTGCTGTTGTTGCTGTCGTTGCACAAGGCTGTGATAAGAAGAGCATAGCTTCTTCATCCTTGTTCGAGTTCCTACTTCATCATCCTCTTCCTCCTCTATCTGCTTCATTCTCCTTCTTCCACACACGTGAAAGGTAGGTTATCACAATAACTTAAGCATAAGATGATAGATAAAGGCGTTGCATGCATGTAATTCATATTACCATCCAAATTATGTCCCCATGATCCCTGCTTCCTTACATTTTACGTAGATTTTAAAGCTTTCTATTTCACTTGAAATTGGCGGCTAGAATAGTGGACGCTATTTAATTGACGCCCGTCCAGAAGGTCGCTAATTCCTGAATTAGCGACAACCTGGTAGACGCTAATTAATGAGCGCCCACTACCCCTGACGTGATTTTCTACAGTTTATTAAATAATTTATGCATGTTTAAAAATTAAATAAGTATGGAACCTGATATGTAAAAGTTTGAAAGAGCATGTTTTTAGGATCCCCATATTTTTCTTTAAATTATCATGTGTTTTGATCCTTAAAAATCTCCATAGAAAGCAAACGGCTACTGTTCATGCAATTCCTAAAGAAATGAACAGTGGTTTGTTCCTAAGAGCCTACCTGCCCGATGTATGAACGGTTGTAGACCGAAAAGAATTGGCATCTGTTTTCACAGACGTGAATTTATAAAATAACGCCTCTTCACAGAGACGCTAATTCTTATTTAATTTGTTAAAATTTAAATAACCTGTAAATTGTGAATTAACGTCCATTCACATGGACGCTATTTAACGAACTGGTGCCTCCTTACACGGATGCCAATCATAAATAATTTTAATTGATTATTGGAAATTCCAGAATTGGCGCCTCTTCATAGAGACGCAAATTTGTAAATTAATTATTTAAAATTCTGTTAATAAAGAATTGACGTCGCTTCACAGTGACGCATATTCTTTGATTGACGCCTTCTTGGATTGATGCAAATTCTTTATCTCACAATTTCTATCGTGTGTTGGCCCATATCGCGGGTCTGTCGGCACTGCTGTCTCACGACCGAGATGGATTCCCTGTTTTCACGAGTTTTATGTTTACACCCTAATTCTTGGAGATTGATTGACCCTCCGTCAGATATTCCTTCCGCTAGATTGGAATTTCTTTCTCTAAGGCCTCCGTAAGTCTCTGCTAGCCTTGGAATCCCTCAAGGCGGTCAAGCGGGTTGTACCCTAAAAACCCATGAATCGTGTCTCACGTCATTCTGAAGAAACATGACGCCCTAGCTATCATGGAGCGTTGTTTGTGGTGTTCTGTGGGAGTCCTGTCACTGTCTGGAAATAGCGTCTAGTACAGTTGACGCCATATTGGGATTTAGCATCCGTCACAGTTGATGTGATTTCCTTCGTGCCTGTACTGTTCACGGAATTAGCGACCACCACAGTGGACACGTATTCTGTAATTGGCGGCGGCCTGAGTGGATGCCAATTTGCCCATATTTATGTATGTCCTGGTTTTATGTGAGATTTATCGCCATGTCATCTTTACACAAGGTTCTATCCTTGAACTCTCTATTATGTGAATCTACCTTAACGTTCCTACAATGGCTTATTCCTTTGGAACTCTATTGGCTATAAATTATAGTGGATGTCTAAATATTTACATGACTCAATGTCTGGTATTAATGGGGCCCGGTCTGGTCCTAGGAGGAGCACCCAAAATTACTTGTGCCCATGGGAGCTATATTGACCACAATGTGACATTGCACTGAAGTGCATGACTTTCTAGATTAATCTATGGCATTCCACTCTCTCTCATGACATGAAAATACATGATATTACTTGACGTGCTTGACTCGACATGGTACTTGCTAGAACTTAAATAGCCAATTCTCATGACATGACTTGATATTACGTGCTTGATATCCTTGTAAGCTTTGCTTGATTCGTCTTGAAATCTTGCTAGTTCAACTCTATTGTCTCTATTATTCCTTGTTCTATATTATCTTGAGTACATTCATGCATAGCCATAATTGCATTTCATGTAACATGTAATCTACTCAAAGCAAGCTTGTTATTGAGATATAATTACTACTGAGCGTTTGCTCATCTAGTGTTATCCCCTATTTTTCAAGTACTTCTGATGATGAGGTTCAATCGGATGGGGATGGCCAAGAGTGATGAGCGTAGAGCCGATCCCGAGTGTCACTTTTTATTTTAATTTTTCTTTTATTGTGTCTAGTTGTACTTTGGAATATTAGTTTTATGAATAAATGGACTTGGTTATTTTTATCTAGCGCACTCTGTCTATATGTCGAATTACCTCGTGCTCTGATTGACATGAATGATATAAACTCGTCACGCGCTCCCGGGTTCCTTCCGCGCTCAGGGTGTGATAGCCGGTCACCTCGGGTGACCTTCCTTCGACGCCTCCCTCCCGTGGAGACCGTCCCGAGTTAGGGGAGCACTGGCACACATCCAGGAGATCAACTTACAACTTTTGCAAGGTGTTGGCAACCCCTACAAGCTAGGTCGAGCCCCAGTGACTCTTGAACTGGGTGTTGGCGGAGAGGGTCATGGAGGGGACGCCCTGGGTGGCTCAGATGGAGTCTGAGGTTGCGGAGGGCTTTGAGCGGTTGGAGAAGGTCGAGGTGACACTTTCTAAGGAGCTCTTCAACTTGAACCAAAAATACAGCAAGCTTGTTGTGGACGCTTAAAATATGGCATCAAAAAGCCAGGCACAGGTCAGCCATAGAAGAGAAAGAGGGTGCGTCGACGCACCCACAGTGTTGCATCGACCCCACAGTGTAGCGCTAGCTGAAAAGAAGCCCTGGATAGCGCTGTGCGTCGATGTAGAGCACCTGCTGTGTCGACGCAACCGAAGGTAGAATAGAGAAGCCATCAGATGATAAAACGCTGTGTCGACACAGCACCCAGCCTGCGTCGACGCATTTGAAGATGAAGCAGAACAAAAGCTATCAGGCATAACAGGCTACGTCGACGTAGCCCACAAGCTACGTCGACGCACCCTCAGGACCTGGAAAAGGCCGTACTCGATGCGAACTTTATCGCAGCACGTGAGCTCACCTCCGTACGCCGGTGCTGGCTTCCAGAAGGTGCATGGAGGCAGTATGGCACGCGTGGATAGGAGATCTCCAATGATTGGAGATTGTTCCTGGCCCCCTTGCCTTGGGGAAAAATAAAACGCCTGTCATTCTGCTATAAAATAGGGGCTCCGCCTTGAAGAGAAACCCCCCCGCTGGTGTGCTGTTCAAAGGATTCCAAAGGGTGCTCTCCAGAGTGTTCTGCTACTGCTCTAGTGCGTGAAGAGAAGAGAGGAAGAGAGAGAGAGAAGAGGTGCTATCTGAGGAGGGAATGGAGTCAATGCTCCGCCCTCCCCCTTCTTTCTTCTGTTATGCGATTCTACAATGTTTTTTTATTTCCTATTTGATTGCTTCCCAAACAAACTGGTCTTGAGACGATGTATTCCTTTTATGCAATGAAATGAATGGAAGCTTTCTCTTTTGGTATTCAAATAAGAATATGTTCATCTGCGCAGATTCTATCTTAATCCTAGTCTTCCTCATGGTTTCATCATGCTTCTGTTATTTATGCTTCCCCTTCTCCAATCACGGAAGACCACTGTATTATGGGTGTATGGTTTTGTTTCCCCTCTCATTTACTGAATGAAGACCAACGCTCAGGCTTCATACTCTTATCTAATGGGAAACCGGCTCTAAGTACGCTGCCTCAATCCTCTTTAACGGGTTGCGCCCCCCTTGTGGATAATATTAATCCCGTAGTCCCTTCCCCAATACCCTAGACAGGTCCCGGCCATTTGCGTCGATTTAGATCGATTTTGTGCATCCGAACTGCATGCTTTCTGTCTGCTATAATGCTCCTGGAGGAATGGTCATTTTCCTCCTCACCCACGCCATGGGTTGTTGAGGCTTTAGCTCACTCCTAAAATCTGCTAGAACCTATGTTCCTGCTGATTTCTCCTCTACTCAATCCTAGCCCGTTAAGAAGTTGTTGTTCATCGCATGAGAATCACTCTTGCTTTCATGCCAATCACACACGACACCCTTTCTGTTTGCTTGAATTATCAGTGGAGTTATGTCTCCTATGAGCCTCATGCATGCATGCATGCTGAATGTTGTTCATTACGACCTTAAGTCCCCGTTTGGGGCACGGGTTTGCTAGCTCTCCCCTAGCATGATATGTGTTCCTATGCACTGGGGCAACAATGCGCTTCTACCGCTTCTATTTCCATCAGCATGGACCCGTCTTTGCGGGAAGGGATACATTATGTTTTTTTTATATACCGGTCAGATTTCTGCAACCACCCTTACATCCTCAGGGATTTGCTTCTCTATAGCATGATCTCTGGAGGATGCTTCATCGAAGGGATGGATATTAATGGCTAGGAGGCCAGCAACAACATAATGCATAATGCAGCTGGAAATGAAGCAATCCCTGGGTCAATAAAGTTCCCCTTGTAGGCTAGTCCTCAGGGTTCTCTCTGCCCAATCTGGGATATAGAGTAGTCATTCTTGGCTTACTCTGATTTTAGGGGCCATCTCGGGACTTCCGTGGATGCGCTTCCAATTTTTCACCCCCAATGCTCTGGTGTAGGGGAGGTGCTGCCCAATTTTTGTCAGGGCTATAGACTTAACAAAAATTGAACTAATGACAATAACATGAACAGATATAAGAACAACGCTAATAGAACAACTCTGAACAGAACAATGATGAAACGAAGAAGGTGACCAAATGCAAATGCTGTTCTGGCAGCAGAAACAACAAAAGGACAATTTGCTTCAAAGAAATAAAACGAAGAAAGAAGAGAATAAAACAAACAAGTGGCAATCAATGAAACGGCCAAACAAATAAAAATATTCATTTCATATGGCAAGCATGCATTATGCATTTACACTCGCATGATTTTCTGAATGCAGGATAATTTTGAGTCCTATTGTGGGGAGAGTCGACTCATAGAGTCGACTCCCCTTTGTCTGGGGTCTGCCCGTTGTCTGAGGCCACGGGTCTGACTCAGGGGTTGACTCCCAGGGTCGACTCCCCCTAGTCTGGCCACTATCCAGTAATAGTGTTCTACTAGGAATAAAACCAAACACCTTGCATACACCATGCAACTTGCATTAACACTTACTTAATCTTCATGAGCATAATCAAAATCATTCACTCATGCATTCCCTTAGCATTGAGTAGTTCATTAATATCCCAATGGATCATGCATGCATCATGCGAGTGAGTTGAACCTCCTGCATGTGCTGACTTTAAATTTTAGTCGACCAATCTACAATTTCAGTCGACCGAGTGCTAAGTGCGTCGACGCACGAGATAGGCCGGGTCAACGCACCCGTTTACTAACTTGCTAACTGCCTCCTGGTAGCTTCCTCCTGATTACCCTTCTTCCTATGCTATGCACAAATGCGTGCACATACCATCCATGCATGCTTGAATGCCACGACCTACAGTATATCAAATGGTTGGTTGAGGATGATTCAGTTATGCCTAATAGGATACTAACACTATGCACGAGCGCGTAGCTCCTCCTTGTACCAAGGTCATACTACATAAATGCATCGATAAAACCCTGCATGCTACCATGAAGATGTTTGCAAAAGCATTCCCTGCATTCCCTACATAAACAAATCATGCATGGATGCATGCTATACACAAAGAAGAAATTAAGAAAGAAAATTTAAAGAATAAAGAATGGAATTAAAGAAAGAAAACCATAAAGAATGAAGAAAAGAAAACTGGAGTTTAACAACCCTTGAACTTCCATGTCATGCCCCGAGCGCAGAAGGAACCCGGTATGCGTGACGAGTTTAAATCGATCATGTCAAATCAGAGCAATAAGATTTTTGACACAAAGACAGAGTGTGCAAATGGCATGGTAATATAATAACGACCATCATTAAATTCCATAACTTAACCAATCATCCATAACGACGATATTTCCAATCCATAACATCCCTTATCCAAATCAAACTACTAGGCTACAAGCCTTAACAAATTTTTCCCAAATGACAAAAAAGTAATATAACATAGGACTCGACAAGATATGACGGGACACGACTCAGTATCGGCTCGGAGGTCGAAAGCTCTACACTCTTCACTCGGTCCCATCCGATCGGTTGTCCCTATCCGAGTTACCTGAAAATGTTGGAATGAAATTGGGTGAGCGAACGCTCAGTAGGAATTATATCTCAAGATCTAGCCATCTTTAAGTAATTACATGTTGCGTGCAATGTATTTATAGCTATGCATGATGGACGAGCAAGATATCAAGAACTTTAGAGAAGAACATCGCATGATTTCAAGGTAACGATAAGGTACTATCAAGTGTTTACAAAATTCTCAAGGAAAGTAAGAACCATTGTTCAAGCATGAAATATCAAGTACGTGTTACTAGAATTGGCTATTTCAATCAAGTAAGTACTTGCCCATTCCGGGCCACGCAAGTCATGTCAAGTATGCATGTAATGTCACGAGAGAGTGAGTGGAATGCCTTATATCTAGAACGACAAGTACTTCGGTGCAATGCCACACCGTGATCAATATAGCTCCTATGGGCACAAGTACTTTCGGGTGCTCCTCCCAGGACGAGATCGGGCCCCATTAAACCGAGCAGTGAGTCATGTATTTATTCGACATCCACTCTAGTTTATAGCCAATATATAGAATCCCAAAGGACTTAACCATTGTAGGAACATAAGGTGGATCTCATGGAATAGAGTTCAAGGACATATTATCATGTAGGGATGAACCATGATTAATATTGCATAAAACACAAGACATGTTGAGAATCTAGGTGGAATCGGCGCCTCTAGGGCTACCACAGATTACAGAATTTGGCGCCCTGGCAGAGGGCGCCCATTTTATGAACAGGACCATGCAGAGGAATTGGCGCCCATGACAGGGGAGCCCATTCAATTGGTGACTTCTGGAAGGGTCGCCCATTCCAGAACTCAGGGAAAATTTCTTACAGATGCCAAGTAGCTTTATGTGAGAGGCCGAATAGCCATGTTTCTTTAGAAGGACGTGACATCAAAAAGGGTTCCTGGGATTTTATGGTACAACCTGCTCGGCTGCCTTCCGAGAATCCAAGGCTAGCGTAAACTTACGGAGGTCCCAATGATGAAATCGCTAGTCTAAAGAAAGGGATATCCCGCGGAGGGCTCAATCATCACCAAGAGTTGTGGGGTATGCGAGAAACGTCATGATACGTAGGACTGTATCTACGGACAGAGATATCAGTGCCAAGAGCCCGTGGTGTGGGCTAGATAAACTCGAGGAAAACTGTTAGGCAGGTAATTGGCGCCCAGACAGGTGCCATAAATTGAACAAATAGCGCCCAGACAGGTGCCCTTAATTCAAGAATTGGCGCGCAGACAGGTGCCATTATTTTGTAATTGGCGCTTGATCACATGGGCGCCCAATACTCAAATCCAATATTTATGTTAAGCTCTGAAAATTGGCGCCTGTGCATGGAGTCACCTATTAATGGGTGACTCTGCAGAGGGTCGCCATTCAAGTAATTAGCGCCCAAGCCCTGGTCGCCCATTTCTTGTCTAATTCTACGCATCAAGCATGTACATTATTAGACACAAAATACTATTCACAATTTTTGGTGTTCAAATAATCAAGAAATAAGAACATCGATAGATAGAGAAAAATATCATGATTTCAAGAATACGCTCATGCAAGAATATTAGAGGTATATTTCATAGATATAATTTTTCTAAACATGGTGATTATTAAATACAGCAAAAAGAATTGGTGCCTGTGCTTGAAGTCACCCATTAATGGGCGCCTGTTCACTGGTCGCCCATTCAAGAATGGGCGCCCATGGATTGGTCGCCCATTAATAGATGGCAGTCTATTGGGCGCCATTTACAAACATGCATCAGATCTTCGTAAAACCAGTGTAACATGCTATATAATGTAGAAGATGGATTTATACTAGTGCTACTCATGCATGTTACCCTATATTAACTATGAGTTGGGCCTAATCTTGAGAATACCTACCTTTTTGGAGTGATTAACAAGGTACAGGAAATAGGCATGCCAGGGAAGAAGGTGCCTGACGTACGGCAGCAGCACGAGCATACACCTTCACGTAGGAGGAAAAAAAGGGAAGAAGATCACTTCACATTTGTAGAAGACAGCCGGTGGAAGCAAGGATGAAGAAGAAGCCACGCCTTCTTCACAGTGCTGCAGGTGGATGCCTCACGTAGGTGGAAGGCTCGTAGCAGCAGGATGCCTCCTTCGATTGCAGCAATAACGAAAGCCCTTGCACTTCGAAGGAGGGGGATTTATAGAGATGAAGAACCTTCGTGGGGCGGTCGAACACTAAGTAATGCAAGGTTTTAATACCTTGCCACTCTTAGATCCATAGGTTACTCCCTTCTTCCATAAGGCCAGCCGCCTACCATCGTTTCTCTTCGTGAACCCTAACCCATGCAACTTTCGATTGTGGCGTCATGGATTGGGTCAACGTACGTGGGATTTGGGTCGTGGGTAATGTCTTCGACGTGGGTAATAATAGCCCATGTCTTTGTCCTGTTGGGTAAAAGGCCCCACTAATGTATTTATGTATACAAGTACACACATGGATAATGGTTTAGGCAAATATTGTTAAGGCCCATCCACTGGCGTACGCAAACCCCACATTTATGGGTTTTAAGGTTATATGGCATTAATATTTATATACCATGGGTTGGTTTAAGTTGGGAAATTAAAGGCCCTTGCCTTTGCTCATGAGGTCGGCTTTCTCTTTATTAATTTGAATTTTTCTATTTGGCCTTCTTATATAATTGTAGGGATTTTATTTACAAATTTTTAATCCTTATTTTTATCTAGGGTGCTACACTAGTCAACCTAGACTATCTTGTTGTTGACTTGGGCTTGGGTTGACTAAGCTGACGATTGACCTTGACTATAGTTGACCTTGACTAGAGTTGACTTTCACTAAGATGCTTTGACTAAAGTCAACTCTGAATAGGGTCAACCTTGATTGAGTCAACTTTGACTGGTGTTGACTTTCCTTCAACATTTACACGTTCTTAGCCTTGTTGTCTTCCAAGCCAGCCATTTTACATAGTTGAACATCCATTCTTCACCACTGACTAACCATTTGTCAGCCTTAGCTCACATTTGTCACCCTTAATCTCAAACGACCTTGGCCTGTTGTTCAGTTCTTCAACTTTGCAAGCTTCAACATACCTGCGTCGACCCCAGAGCCTTACAACGTCAACGCAGCTTCTTCATTTTACAAGCTTTCAACGTTGGCACACATTATTCAACATTACTAGGCTATTTTTCACCCTTATAGCCTATTTTACCCCGATGACCACTTATTTGTCACCCTTAAACTGTAGCCATTGATCAGCTCTTTTCACCTTGCAGGCTTCAACGTGGCTGCGTCGACACTAAGGCCTTATTGCGTTGACGCTAGTTTGATGTTTCTTAACTCCTTCAGCCGTTCTCCTTTCTTCAGCCTCAATGGAACTAGAGTCAACTCCACTAGCAATTAGAGTCGACTCCCCTTCTACGGTTTCCACACTTTTAGCTCCGATAGCCATTTCCTAGCGCCAGAAGTTATTTTTCACCCTAAGGGACCTATTTGTCACCCTTAGTTGATATATTACACCCTTATTCGGCCATTTGTTAGCGATAGCTTGCTGTGCAATCTACTTTCTAAATTTCACTCTTCTGACCATTTCCTTGATCCAAAATCGAACCTATCTTCACAAGGCTCATGAAAATTCATGTATTAACATTATCAAATAGCCATTGACATCATCAAGAACACATGGAACTCAAGGATTCAAGCATTGACAACATTAATGGCATATGAAGCATTACATTCTTAAAATCATGAAAAGTTCTTATCAAAGAGTCTATTAATGACTCATTGTGTGTGACATCATCAAAACCATAGTTTAATGAGTCATAGTGTATGACATCATTAAAATCACAGGGACACAACACTCTCCCCCTTTTTGATGATGGCAACACTATGAGTCATTCTCGAATGAGTTGTATCTTGTCCGTTGTATCTCTCACCATATCTGGGCCTAGAAGCTATCTCTCGCCGACTTCGTCCCAACATATTGGAGATCAGCTACTCCTGCCATAAAATGCTTCAAACGGAGCCATCTGAATACTGGCTTGATAGTTGTTGTTATAAGCAAACTCGACTAGGGGCAAGTGGTTGTGCCAGCTTCCGCCGAAATCAATGACACATGCCCTTAACATATCTTTCACAACCTGATTGGTTCTCTTAGTCTGACCGTCAGTTTGGGGGTGGAAGGCAATGCTAAAGTTAAGTTTCATCTCCAGAGAGTGTTGTAGACCCTTCCATAAATGGGAATTAAAGCACGGGTCTCGGTCAGACACTATTGTCATAGGGACTCTATGCAATCTAACAATTTCCTTGATATACAAGGTGACAAGGACATCAACCGACCATCGGCTTTTGATAGGCAATAAATGGGCCGATTTGGTTAGGCGATCGATGATTACCCAAATTCCATCATGTCCGCCCTTAGACTTAGGTAAGCCCATGATAAAGTCCATGCCAATGTCTTCCCACTTCCACTTGGGAATATCCGGTGGGTGCAGCTTTCCGGCGGGTTTCTGGTGTTCCTCCTTCACCTGTTGGCATGTCAGACAGTGAGATACGAAGTCCGCCACCTCCCGTTTCATATTAGGCCACCAGAAGGTTCTCTTCAAGTCTTGGTACATCTTCATTGCTCCAAGGTGAATGGTGTATCTTGATCGGTGAGCTTCTTCATGAACCTTCTTCTTCAACTCTGGACAGTTCGGTACACATGTTCTTTTATGAAATAGCAATCTACCATCAGATGCTAGTTTAAAGTCGGGTCGATCCTCTAGCTTGTCCTTTACCTCTACTAGCATCGGGTCTTCATCTTGTAATTTATTGATCTCAGATTCTAAATCTGGATGTAAACTCATATGGGACAGAGTAATACATGCCTTCTCCTTGTCGGTACTAATATTGAGTTCAGAGAATTCCTCCAACAGCTTTCATTCTTGAATCATACAATTGGCCAATATTGCTCTCGGCTTTCAACTAAGGGCATCTGCCACGGAATTTCCTTTACCATGGTGGTATTGGATTGTGAAGTCAAAATCCTTGTGGTATTCAAGCCAACACCTTTGCCTCATATTCAGTTCCTTCTGGGAAAATAGATACTTGAGGCTTTTGTGATCGGAGTACACTATGAATTGTTCTCCGTAGAGATAGTGTATCCAGATCTTTAAGGCAAACACTACCGCGTCTAACTCTAAATCGTGCATGGGGTAGTTCTCTTCATGTTTCTTTAACTGCCGGGAAGAATATGCAATAACTCTTCCTTGTTGCATTAGTACACACCCGAGGCCAATACCGGAAGCATCGGTATATACCTTGTACTTCTCTCCTTCAACTGGTAGTGCTAAGACTGGAGCAGTTGTTAAGTGATCTTTCAAAGCTTGGAAACTTGTCTTGCAGTCTTCACTCCACTCATAAGGTACTTATTTACGAGTCAGCCTAGTGAGAGGTACAACAATTTTGGAGAAGTCCTTGATGAAACGCTAGTAGTAACTAGCTATTCCTAAGAAACTTCGAATCTCCGTTGCATTTGTTGGTCATTCCCAATTCTTTACGACCTCGACCTTTGCAGGGTCCACAAAAATCCTTTCTTACGAGACTATATGGCCCAAGAAGGATACTTCTTCTAGCCAAAATTTGCACTTGCTAAATTTGGCATAGAGTTAATTCTCCCTTAATATCTGCAACGCTGTCCTCAAATGTTCTTCATGGTCCTCTTTAGACATTGAATAAATTAAGATATCATCAATAAAGACCACAACGAATTGATCCAGATGTGGCTTGAAGATGGTGTTCATTAACTGCATAAAAGCTGCAAAGGCATTTGTTAGTCCAAAAGGCATAACAGTAAATTCGTAATGTCCATACCTGCTCCGAAATGTAGTTTTATGAATGTCTTCTTCTTTGATCCTTAGTTGGTGATAACCAGACCGGAGATCAATCTTGGAGAAGTATTTAGCTCCAAATATTTGATCGAACAGCTCATCAATCCTCGGCAGTTGGTACTTGTTCTTGATTGTAAGGTGGTTCAACTGCCGATGGTCGATGCATAGTCTCATTGATCTGTCCTTCTTCTTGACAAATAGCATGGGTGCTCCCCATGGGGAAATACTCAGCCTTATGAAAACCTTCTTCAATAACTCCATTAGCTGCTCTTTTAGCTCCTTCAGTTCAGCAGGGGATATTTTGTAAGGTGCCTTAGAAATAGGACCAGCACCAGAGACAAGGTCGATTGTGAATGACACTTCCCTTTCCGAAGGTACACTGGGCAAATCTTCTGGAAAGACATTGGTAAACTCCCGAACTACACGAATGTCTTCTGGTTTAGATTCCCTGACTTTTGTGGCAGTCACAAAAGCTATGAAAGCGACACATCCTTTGCTTAAGAGCTTGCTAGCTCGAAGGGCTGAGATAAGAGGAGATATATTTCGAGGGCTAATGTAAACCAATTCTGGGTAATCCACAAAAGTTATCTTGCCATTTTGGCAATCTACAGTTGCTTGGTGTGTGGATAACCAGTCGGCACCTAGTATGACATCGCACCCCTTCATATATAGGCATATCAGGTTGGCAGGTAGATTGTTTCCTTTGACCATAACCTTACAGTTTGGGTATTGATATGTAATCTCGGACTCGCACCCGAGAGGAGTAGAGATGACTAAGTCTAACAATTTGGGTTCCACAGAAAAAGAAGCAGCAAATTTCTTAGAAACGAATGAATGAGTTGTCCCGGTATCAAATAAAACTTTAGTAGTCTTAGAACAAATAGTTAGTGTATCTTCCAAAATTCAACCTTCTGTCGGTTCCGTCTCTTGGAGAGCTTTCAGACGGCCTTGTTTCTTTGCCGGACGCTTCGGAATTGTGATTGCCTAATTGCCCATTGTTGAATGAACAAACCAATCTCCTCCAGCATCGGAGACATGCTCCCAATCTCCTCCAGCATTCCTCGGCCTTCTGGCCGGCCTTGTCACAGTGCTTGTAAATGTCTTTAGAAGGTGCGGTGATGGAGAATGGCTTGTCATTTTTCTTAAATTTATTTTCTTTGGAGGACTCCCCTTCATTGTCGGACCTCTTCTTGTTAAATGATGGTTTAAAATTTTCAAGACTCGTGTCTTGCTCCTTCTTGTCCCATCCTCAGATCTTATTAGATAATTCAGTGGCGTCCTCTAGCAACTGGGCGCGCCAGACCATTTCTGAATAGACTTGGATGTCCATCGGTGCAAGTTGGGTAATGTATTGGGGCCGAAGCCCATTGAGAAACCTTTTCTCCTTCATTTTCTCGGTACACACCAAATGGAGTGCATACCTAGACTTCCTTGAGAATTGGGCCTCATACTCTGCCACTGATAGGGTTCGTTGTTTTAACGGGGCAAACTCTGCAGCCTTCTTCTCTTGGATGCGGTCAGAAAAGTACATGTTGTTGTAGTGCTTAACAATTTCAACCCATGTGACATAGTCACCAGGCAATGTTGCTTCTACGGATTCCCACCAACATCGAGCGTCTCGCTCCAGTTAGAATGTGTCTAGCAAAACCTTTTCCTCATCTGTGCATTACATTACACGGAAAATTCTTTCGTTTTCTTTTAACCAGTTCTTAGCATCCTTGAGGTCAGACGAGCCCGTGAACTTTGGTGAGTTCATGTTGCGGAAACCCCGATGGAGATCACCAACTCCGCGGTTGACTCCACCCTGCACCACTTGTTGTAGCGCCTGGGTTAGACCTTACACTGTGCGTTGCATCTCGCGCCATTGTGCTCTTTCAACAGCCATGATCCTACAAGAGATTTTGATCTAATTAGTTTCATGTTTCTAATTATAATCTGGGATGTCAACATAGGACTTAACCCATGGTTCTACCCATGTCACCGGGTGTAAGGTGTGAACCTATCCTTGGGCTTTGGTTTCCTAGGAATTTGAAATCCCAGGCTCTGATACCACAAAAACTGTCACGCCCCGAGCGCAGAAGGAATCCGATACGCGTGACAAGTTTAAATCGATCATGTCAAATCAGAGCAATAATATTTTCGACACAAAGATAAAGTTCGCAAATGACATGGTTATATAATAACGGCGGTTGGCCCAAACTAGATGGCGGATAAGAAGGGGGGTTGAATTGTCCCCTTACCGAGATGGCAGATTTTAAAAACAATCTAAGCTAATTATAGCGGAAATAAAATTAACTATGTTGATTAGCCCAAACTCACGTTAGATCAAGATGTTCTCTCAAACTTTCCGATCTCACATGGATAGATAATGCAACTAATCAAAGGAATTAAGCTCAACACAGATAACAGAGGTAGCAGTGTGCGATGATGCAGTGAATTAAAAATCTATTTAATGGACCTTTGAAGGGAGATAGAAGAAATGATCAATCACACGGAACACGAGATTTTTAGGTGGTTCGGGACCACGATGGGCTCCCTACATCCACCCCTCACCGAAACCCGGTGAGGCTTCACTACACGCTACTTACGTAGCAACACGGGGACGAACCCCAACACCACAAACGCTGCTTCCACAGCAATGCACACACGGGGCCTGGCCCCAAGCCGCTGCCACCGCAGCACTCACACACACACACTCGGGGAACTCACCCGGCACTAAATCCTCAAACGGAGTCGCAGCTCCGTACACCACACACAGATGTTTGTATGTTCAGAAAAATGAAAAAGATATACAATATGTGCTCACTGCAAAATATATATCAAGAAAACCATCTCAAAGAAATGGGTGAGAGATATGGAAAGTTTTCCCTTTCGTTCTCCAATAGCTATAAGAGGATCTTTCTTGAATCTTAGGTTGGAGAGAATTGAATCCGCAGGATGTCGGAGTAGACGGTCTTCCTTCTTGAAGTTTCAATGAAGTTCCTTTAAATCCAAACTCCGAACGTATCTGCAACCACCAAGTACAAATGAATCAATATGCTCACAACCTTGTATTTGTTAAGAGAGGCATCATAAAGAAACAAATAGAAGATATATAATATATCTCTTTGAATATCCCATTAATCCCTTCGATCAGAAGGTGGGGTGCGCTGGAAATGATGAATCAAGAGTGGAAGCAGCCGGCCTTGAGATTGAAACGCCCAATAATGCAGATCATGGAAAGCTACAACAACGGCTTCCAGATCGAGGCTCAGGCTCATGCATGGCGATCTCTGTGGCTTCTTCTTCCTCTTCCAATGGATGTGCGACACCCTCCTTTTTCTCTGCAGGAATAATAAATACTATTAGCCGCCAAGGGATTCTTCGATCTGTAAAAACGTAAGGATATATAGGGCAACAAATAGAAGAATAAAAGACCATAAAACCCCTTGCAAAACCTTCTCAAAACCACACCCAATCATGTATGGAAACCCTAAGGGTAATGGGGTAAAAACACCAAGCAATCAGATCTCAAACCATAGAGTTCGAACAAAAGACGGCAGACCCGATTAGGGTCGCCCGGGACAAGTGTCGACTCTCAGAGTCGACACTTGTTCACGGGTGTCCTGCCAGCGAACAAAAACCAACACATAGGCAAAAGTGTCGACTATTGGAGTCGACACTTTTGACCAGGTGAACATCCAAAGCACAAAGCAGCATCCAGCGTGAAGAGTGTCGACTCAAGGAGTCGACACTTTTTCATCTGCGTGCTGGAAACACACAGACCAGCATGCTGACCAGAAAGTGTCGACTCCTGACAGCAATGAAAACTACTTAAATCAAAATGAAAGGCCTAAAACCTTCAACCAAGAGAAAACCCCTATAATTAAGACATGATATGCCAATAAAATGACATGCAATGAGGGGTTTTACACACCAATCAAACATGATTTTGAAAGGAAGTTTAGGAACCAAAATAAGCATGATGTTGCATGAACTTTTTAGAAAACAATGAGTCAAACCCACAAATCATGCGAATGCATCACATTCATTTAAGCCTCATGAAGATTCAGCCAAGATGTGTTCTTACCATTGGCATTGAATTAAGGGAAACTTTGAACATGCACTTTCTGTATGAAAGTCCATTCAAGTCAGTCTTGAATCAAAGCAAATGAGATCCATAAACCTTCAACCAAGCAAAATGGCTAACCCATATGTCAAGCTTTCATCATGATCAACCATGAACAAATGAGATTGATTAAACAACCACTTATGAATATCACATGCTTCGAACCATTTAAAACACATGTTGTGTCAAGCCAGATTAAATCCTTACAATGAGCAAGCTTAAAATGTCATCAACCAAGAGCTGCAGCAGTAGAGGTATATCCATAAAAGCCCATTAAAGCGAGGTCGATGCATATGAAAAAGTGGGTCGGTGCAAGGATGGAGCACCAAGGATGGGTCGGTGCAAGATAGAGCAAGGTTCGTGCAACTGAGTAAAGCGCCCAAGGATTGGGTCGGTGCAAACATGGGCGAGGTCGGTGCTGTTTGTAAAACTGCCAAGGATGGGTCGGTGCAAAGTTGAACAGGTCAGTGCATAAATGAGCAAGGTCGGTGCAAGGAGTGTGAACCCCATAGCTGAGGTCGGTGCAATGTGTAGACAAGGTCTGTGCAATGAAGCACAAAGTCTGTGCTATGACGAACAAAGTCCATCCAATGGACAACAGGGTCGGTGCAAAGGTGAACCAAGTCCGTGCAATGACGAACAAGGTCCGTGCAATGTTCAACCAATTCACAATGTTACAGATCAATTAAGGTTGAGCCAAGGTAAGCATAGATTCAACTCAATTACACATAGAACACATTTTCCATGTAGCTATCAAGGCATACATCAATTAGATCGTTTCAGCAAAACTTAAATTGTAATAACAACATTCACCAACAGTCATAGATTTCACATGAAAGCTCCAAATCCTCATGCACAACACGCATGAGTCAACTTCAGAAATGTATTCAAGAAGGACCCTTGAATTTTAACCTACAACACAAGATATCATAATGTTAGCTTGTTTATCATCAAGATGTCATTGAACATAAAACACACAATATATTGGAGTCATCAAAACCATTGTCAAAGACAAGGAGGGGCGCACAGAACCCAACAATCTCCCCCTTTTTGATGATGATAATATATTGTGACCACCAAACTCTCTCCCCCTTTGACATTATCAAAAAGTGGGGGGGGGGGGGGAGGGGCTAGAGACACGACCAAATGTGAAAATTTTAACATGTGTGACGTACGAACCCAGTAATAAATCTCCCATGAAAGGAAGGTGTGTGAACCAGTAACATCAAGCAGCGAATGACATTTGTCGTGCAACATGCAAAATGACATCAATATGTGCAAATGCTCAGTTTTTGAACTATATGCGGTATGTACGTAGAGGTTTTGAGAAATGAACACCAGGCTCAAATTTTAAATTATTTTCAAAAAGTATGACAAAGCTATGCACACCTAGTATAAGGAAATTATGCTATATGCAGAATGTGAAACTAAGCTATGCACAAAGTGTATTATGCTAAAAAGTACATTATTCTCCCCCAATTGTCTAGAACAAAAATCAACTGACAATGGGTTATTTAACTTGTTATTACATGTATAAGCTAAAGATGCATCAAGATGAAGTGTGATATGAACAAACCGGATCAAGCAGTCAAGCATTCAAGCATGCATAATAAGATATAGACTCATACAAGTCCCTTCGGGATGGGTGTAAGGATTATGCAATTGACTGTTGAACATGATGAACATGAACAATACTAAGAAGGTCGTGCTTACATAAATGAAGTATTGCATTAACCATGAAAGATGACTGATTCATAAAGAACATTCACACAATCAAACCTAATGTGTATATGTGAAGATTGAGCAATGAATTCCAAATAATATGGATAACCAGATTTTCCAACTAGCACTAAAAAGAGCCGTTCCTCCATACACTTCCATACAGAATGCTCGAATATTGGTAGCTCCGTATAACCCTAAATTTTTTTAATTACTATAAATGGTGTGACTAACCTTTTGACACGAGTTGTATCCTTTGTCTCAGGGACACTTCCCGGCTACTCAGTTTCGTCACTTATCTTAACTATGGATTTTGTCACTTTTCAGCGCGAGTTGTATCCTTTGTCTTAGGGACACTTCCCGGCTACTCGGTGGCAAATCACACTTATTTTTAATGTGGGTTTGTTTCTCCTTTCGACACGAGTTTCCTCCTTTGTTTCAGGGGGAATTTCTGACTACTCAGATCCCCTTTCCACTTATACAGAATTTTTGGAGGGACAAACGGCTTTTTCCTCACGAGACATGTGAATTCCATGTAGAGATTCAAGAGTCTTCTAAAGTGTTCAGAGGAAAATTGAAATCCTTATTAAATTGAATCATTTATCTCAAAAAGGTGCAAAATGTGTGGGTGGTTGTACTGAATGCAAGACATGAATTAGTCTAATCACAGTTATGTCTCCCCCTAAGTGTATGCACGGTTATAAAAAATCTCCCCCTTAATATATGCCATGTAACAAACATGTCTAAATCAATGTAATTTTATCTAGCAAGGTGAAGAGTCATAGAAAGATATCAAGAAGCGATTGTATAAAGTATATACATGCAATCAGTCAGGGATCTTTCAATGTTTTCAAGCAAATGATTATCGGTACTTGGCAGAGAACGTAGGTCCGAAGACCACCATCACGCGTGAGGAAAGCTTCTAGTTGGACATAATCCAACCTTTCGCTAGCGCCATTTGATATACCGAATAACCATGGCATTCAAGCACATGAGTATGAAGTATATGCATTTATATGCATGTAAGTAGACATATAATCAAAGACCTTCTTTATTTATATGTATGCAAAGATGTGTATGATATGTGCAACGTGTATCATGCAACTAAGTATGTAAACTGTGTATGCAAAGATGAACCATTATTTACAAAAAGTGATTAAAAGTGTGAAAAACTTTATGCACAGTGTAAAGCATTTAAAAACTAAAGTTATTCACAAGATGTGTAGAGAAGAGTGTTCAACTCATCTAAACATGAAGCTCACAAGATCTCATGATTTCAGAAGTTGTGAAAGTCAATGAAGAAGAAATGCAATTTTTTAATTGTAAGATTTTTCTTCAAACTCACATTTCACCTTTTCAAATTTTTTCAAAATGACCTAACCAAGGTAAGTTCTCAAGATCATACCATTTTCTTCATAACTACCAAGGTCAACAGAGGGTAATGTAAAATTCAGATGAATGTCAAATTTGACTTTATTTACAAGTGTGCAAGCTAACACACATGGATTGTCAATCATGACAATAGATTTACAATTTGAAGCAACATGTTTTTCTCAAAATTCAACTCTTACCAAAGTTGAGTAATTCGAAAGTAAATAGTATACCAAATTCATTACCTGACAAGCTCATCATTTTTCTTACCTTAAAGGATCTTTATTTATTAACAAATTCTTCTTCCTCAAGGCACCCCTGCAAAATAAATTCTCATTTTAGAGATTTGGGTACCCAAGCCATCTTGGGTCCCGAGGGGTTAATTATAGCATGAACAGATGGATTCTTGTATTTCCTAGCACATCGATCATCATCAAATCTCATTGTGGCACAGTCATCCATCAAATGACCATTCTTACCATAATAATGACAATAAGAGAATTTTCTTTTCATGGACCATTTTTCATCATTTTTCATTAGAGAACAATTATTCATCATATGTCCATGTTCACCACAATAATAACATGAAAAGTTTTTTTTGAGAGACCATTCATCATCATTTTTCTTTGTAAAGCAGTTTTCAAACACATGACCATGTAAACCACAATAGAAGCAATGATTGTTGAATTTTTCTTTATGAGTTTTTTATGACTTTCAAAACCAACATCTATTTCCATTCTCGATTTCGATGTCTCATTATCATCAAATTTCATCAAAGAACAATCATACATGTCAAGACCAAATTTACCACAATAGTCACAAAAGACATTCCTTCTTTTTCTTGAAATATGAACAAACTCAGCAGTGGAGGATTTTTCATCCACACAATGACAATCAATGATATTTTTCTGTTTTTGAATTCCTTTATCACACATGGACAAGGACTCATTTACACTCTTACTTTGATTTCCCAAAGATGCAATGTGAAGTTTAGACTTAGCAATTTCTCCTTCACACAATGCAAGTTTATCATTCAAGAGAGAATTAATAGTTTTATAACTTGCAATCTCTTGTTCCATAGCATGAACATTTTCAGAATCATCAACAACTACACTTTTTCCTTTTTCAAGTGAATTGAGTTTTTCAATCAGCACATTATTTTGATCTATGAGATTTTCTACTTCTTCAGCAAGCTTTTCATTTTGAAGTTTTTCAAATGAATTTCCAGTCATGGAGGTATGTTCAGGTTCATTCTTTTGAAAACTCACTTTTTCATTAGTCATTGCATTCATGGTTTCATTGGAGTCGATAGACTTGGACAAATCACTTCTTAGATTTCTCAACTCCTCTTCCAATTCAACAATTTTATCGTTCATGTTCTTAAAGCTTTCTATTTCATGTCTTAGCTCCCTTAACCTTTCAGATTTATCAACAGACATGCATTTTCCCTTTTAAAGGACAAGTAATTTTTTAGACATTGCTGTGTTTAAATGCTTCAATGCTTCATTCTCCTTAGCAAGTACATCATTGATAGTCAATTCATTGCACAAATCATGACCAATAGAATTCAATTCAATTTTGTTTCTTAGCTCACATTCAAGTTTCTCCAATTGAGTAATCTCATTCTTTAGAGCACAATTTTCATTCTTCAAACAAACAATTGTTTCTTTGTGAACATCAATATCATGCATGTGAGATTCAAATGATTTTTCAAGTTCAGTGCATTTTTCACATGAAGAATTATCAACACAAGAGTTCTCAATTTTTTTTTCAATTTCCTGTTTTCAGATTTTAATGTTTTATACCTATCAAACAACTCATCATAAGCATTCATCAACTCATCATAACTAAGTTCATCTTCTTCATCTGAGTCAGAATTTACCTTAGAACTTTCCACGCTTTGACGTTCATCGCCGTTGTTTGCCGTGAGGCACTCATCAACACTATTTAGGCTTTCTTCTTGGGCTTCGCTTTGCCCATCCCAGCTCTCTTTGGTTGACCTACAAGATGAAACAATAGTAAATCGATTAGGGTCCACAGCAGCCTTAAGAGCATTCAAGATAAAAGAACTATCAGAATTCTTTTTCCTATCCTCATCGGCCCATCCTAACTCATTTTTAAGAAAAATGTAGGGACCATGAGTGATTAGATTCATAAGTTTCGAATCAATATTGGTAATCCAAACACAAAATTTTCCAAGCCAGAGAGCATAATCAAAACCATCAAAGACGGGAATCAAAACCATCAAAGACCCATCATAAGGTGATCTTTTCTCCTAGATCGCGAGGTTTGCGAATAAAAATCAGAGACTGGGCTCTAATACCAATTGTTGGCCCAGATTAGATGGCGGACAATAAGGGGGGTTGAATTGTCCCCTTGCCGAGATGGCGGATTTTAAAAACAATCTAAACTAATTACAGTGGAAATAAAATTAACTATGTTGATTAGCCCAAACTCACGTCAGATCAAGATGTTCTCTCAAACTTTATGATCTCACACAGATAGATAATGCAACTAATCAAAGGAATTAAGCTCAACATAGATAATGGAGGTAGCAGTGTGCAATGATGTAGTGAATTAAAAATCTATTTAATGGACCTGTGAAGGGAGATAGAAGAAATGATCAATCACACAGGCAATCACATGGAACACGAGATTTTAAGGTGGTTCGGGACCACGACGGGCTCCCTACGTCCACCCCTCACCGAAACCCGGTGAGGCTTCACTACACGCTACTTACATAGCAACACAGGGAAGAACCCCAACACCACACACGCTGCTTCCGCAGCAATGCACACAGGGGGCCTGGCCCCAAGCCACTGCCACCGCAACACTCACACACACACACTCGGGGAACTCACCCCGCACTAAATCCTCACACAGATACGCAGCTCCGTACACCACACACCAATGTTTGTATGTTCAGAAAAATGAAAAACATATACAATATGTGCTCACTGCAAAATATATATCAAGAAAACCATCTCAAAGAAATGGGTAAGAGATATGGAAAGTTTTCCCTTTCGTTCTCCAATAGCTATAAGAGGATCTTTCTTGAATCTTAGGTTGGAGAGAATTGAATCCGCAGGATGTCGGAGCAGACGGCCATCCTTCTTGAAGTTTCAATGAAGTTCCTTCAAATCCAAGCCCCGAACGTATCTGCAACCACAAAGTACAAATGAATCAATATGCTCACAACCTTGTATTTGTTAAGAGGGGCATCATAAATAAACGACTATAAGATATATAATATCTCCCTTTGAATATCCCATTAATCCCTTCGATCAGATGGTGGGGTGCGTTGGAAATGATGAATCAAGAGTGGAAGCAGCCGGCCTTGAGATTGAAATGCCCAATAACGCAGATCATGGAAAGTAGCAATAGCGGCTTCCAGATCGAGGCTCAGGCTCACGGATGGTGATCTCTGCAGCTTCTTCTTCCTCTTCCAATGGATGTGTGACGCCCTCCTTTTTCTCTGCTAGAAGAACAAATACTATTAGCCCCCAAGGGATTCTCCGATCTGTAAAAACGCAAGGATATATAGGGCAGCAAATAGAAGAATAAAAGACCATAAAACCCCTTACAAAACCTTCTCAAAACCACACCCAATCATGTATGGAAACTCTAAGGGTAATGGGGTAAAAACACCAAGCAATCGGATCTCAAACCATGGAGTTTGAACAAAAGACGACAGACCTGATTTGGGCCGCCCGGGACAAGTGTCGACTCTCAAAGTCGACACTTGTTCGCGGGTGTCCTATCGGCGAACAAAAACCAACACACAGGCAAAAGTGTCGACTCTTGGAGTCGACACTTTTGGCCAGGTGAACAGCCAAAGCACAAAGCAGCATCCAGCGTGAAGAGTGTCGACTCAAGGAGTCGACACTTTTTCATCAGTGTGCTGGAAACACACAGGCCAGCATGTTGACCAGAAAGTGTCGACTCCTTGAGTCGACACTTTTCCTGATAGCAGTGAAAACTACTTAAATCAAAATGAAAGGCCTAAAACCTTCAACCAAGAGCAAACCCCTATAAGTAAGACATGATATGCCAATAAAATGACATGCAATGAGGGGTTCTACACACCAATCAAACATGATTTTGAAAGGAAGTTTAGGAACCAAAATAAGCATGATGCTGCATGAACTTTTTAGAAAACAATGAGTCAAACCCACAAATCATGCGAATGCATCACATTCATTTAAGCCTCATGAAGATTCAGCCAAGATGAGTTCTTACCATTGGCATTGAATTAAGGGAAACTTTGAACCTGCACTTTCTGTAAGAAAGTCCATTCAAGTCAGTCTTGAATCAAAGCAAATGAGATCCATAAACCTTCAACCAAGCAAAATGGCTAACCCATATATCAAGCTTTCATCATGATCAACCATGAACAAATGAGATTAGTTAAACAACCACTTATGAATATCACATGCTTCCAACCATTTAAAACACATGCTGTGTCAAGCAAGATTAAATCCTCACAATGAGCAAGCTTAAAATGTCATCAACCAAGAGCTGCAGCAGTAGAGGTATATCCATGAAAGCCCATTAAAGCGAGGTCGATGCATATGAAAAGGTGGGTCAATGCAAGGTGTTGGAAGTAGTGGAATGTCAATCTAGAGGGGGAGGGGGTGAATAGGTTGACCATTTAAAAACTACTAGTGCAAGATCACACAATTCGTTGAGTGTGTTATTTCAATGTGAGGATACAGAGTGAGTTAATGTAGCAGTCGGACCATCTCAATCATCTAATCAACATACAAACCACACAGATGAGAGCAAACCACAGATGAACACCAGGTTTTTAAGGTGGTTTGGTCTCCCTATGGACACCTACGTCCACCCCTCACTTAATCAGTGAGGATCCCTGCTGAACCTTACAGCTTAGCTAAACATAGGAACAATTCCTCACAAATGCAGAGCACTACAGCTTGGCTTACAAGAGGAACCGGTCCT
Source organism: Amorphophallus konjac (assembly GCA_022559845.1). Classification (NCBI taxonomy): domain Eukaryota; kingdom Viridiplantae; phylum Streptophyta; class Magnoliopsida; order Alismatales; family Araceae; genus Amorphophallus; species Amorphophallus konjac. The sequence continues at coordinate 200,203,150 of CM040118.1, forward strand.
CTTACCCGCCAACAAACAGCTTATGGGTGAAACCCCAACCCCTTGATCCAAGAACAACCCGCTTGATCAAGAAACCTCCCTCTACAATCACTAGTACGAGGGAGAATAGCAGTAATAGAGTTTAAAATAAACTTCAAAACATAAAATAGAAAATAGAAAATTGAAAGAGTTTCAGATACAAATCAGAGATCTCGAACTCAAAGATCTGAAGGGTGAAACTCTTAATCCGCAGGCTTCCTCTTCCTTGACAATGGGATGTAGAAGGGCTCGCGATGCTGCACTCTTGAGGACCCTTCTATCCTTAGTGATTGAATTCTGAAGCTATTCTACTTCTTGTTTGTGGTCCAAGAAGCACCAAAAGGAAGATGACGATCCCCAATCTTCGGCTCCAGAACCCTTTTCACTTCTGCCTTCGACTGCAACCTCTGCCGATTTTTCCCGTAGCTTTTCCCCTTCATATACGTGAATATTCCCTTGTGGGCCCCAATCAGATTTCCTGGTTGGCCCCAATGATTATTCTCTCCCAGATGCTTCTGGAATCGTGAAGGAGAAGAGGCGCGTGCCCTTTTTGCTGATGTGGCATTTCATTTATCCATTGGCTGTGGTCCACTAATATACATGTGACGAAGCCCAGATGGCGTCAACCTTGTGTGACTAAGAGGTTAACGCATTTGCATAGCATATAAGACTGTAATGGTTGGAGGCGTTGACGCATGAAGACCCTGCGTCAACTCACTGAACTAACCCAGAGCCGTCTTTCCTCTGATCATGAACTGATGCGTTGGTGCTATGCCATCGTAGCGTTAACGCACTGAACTATGTCAGTTACTCATTCTTCTAAACAGATTGAACTGTGGCGTGGACGCTTTGAGCACCCTGCGTGGATGCCGTGTGTTCCTTCCAATTCAAGATAAACACATGTATGTATATATGTTAATGAACCCATTTAATTATGCAAATTAATTTCAAACACATAGTATCTAAATCATTATGCCTTCTAAACACAATACAAAATCTCATGGTTGTCATCATCAAAACCAGGGGCACAACAATCTCCCCCTTTTTGATGATGGCAACTATGAGTTAGATGACATTGCATCTTTATACAAAAAGAAATTGGTTGAATCAAACAAGGAATTCATTTCATAGAACACATCAACAATTTAGTCCATGGTCTAACACCAAAATAACACAAGCAGGATAGGAATTTCATTTCATAGACCACAATTAGCAGTTCATTTCATTTGAGTCCATGGTCTCTAACACCAAAAAGAAAAACAAGCATGGCACAAAGTTTTTCTTTCACATGATATGCAGATGCAAGTGAGTTTATATAGATGACTCTCCCCCTTTGCCATCATCAGGAAGGGGTGCAAGAGAGGAAGTGCCGAACTGAAGTATGTGAGCAGACACATTATCCAATTGTTGTTGAAGCTGAGTTATAGAAGAAGCAAAGCTGTCAAGTTTATCAGAAAACTGTTGATCTCTCTGCAGAACAAACTTGTGAAACTCGTGCACTTTTGTAGAAATGCCATCAAACCAGCTGTGTAAGATATCAAACAGATAATCAACTTGAGCTTTTTGTTGAGAACCCCATTTAGGCTCAGAAGTTTCTGTGGTTGGTGGAGGGTAGTATGCATCATGCTGATCTTCAAGTGTAGGTGGAAAGTGCTCTTTTAGAAGGTGCACAACATCCATAACTTCATCACCAACTAAGGTGGACCGTTCAAACAATTTAGCAAGATCTTCACCAAAGGAGGTAATCTTTGCAAACAATTCTTGAACTTTTTCACCAAATGCATTGTTTTTGTCTAGCAAAGCTGAATACTTTAAATTGAGATTGGACTGTTTGCCCTTGATGTCATAATTATATGTCTATACGGCATGCAGCTTGCCTAGAAAGTGCTGATGCATGCCCTTCAGATTGTGCATGACTGTCCCAGCTTTCTCACAGACTTGAAGGAGAGACTCCATAAACTGATGAAGCTTCTTGTCGGATTTGAATTTTGCATGTTAGGACTGTTGCCATCTGCTATCCAACTTTTGCTCAAGTTGGGTGATTCTCATGTCCATAGTTGAGCTCCAATGCATTATGGAGGAATCAATAGTCTTAAACTTCATTTCCAGAAACTGAATCAAGGTAGGATTGATACCGAAAGTGTGAGTATCCATCTTAGCAGAGCCATCAACATCAGTTGGAATATCTTCCTCAGGGTGATAAGTAGGTTCAGAATCCCATCTTGGAGAAAGTTTCGGAAAGGGACCATGTACAAGAGTGATATCACTTGTGGAATTTGGGAGGATTGGAACATCATCTGGGGCACTGTTTTCTAAGACATGACTGGCTTCTAAATGGTCCACTCTGGCAGAACTGATTTCTGGTTTGTCCACTCTAGCAGCACTGGCCTCTGGTCTGTCTACTCTAGCAGCACTGGCCTCTGGTCTTTCTTGACTTTCTTCTCTCAATTCTTCAGAAGGTGTCACAGAGACAGATTCATCCTTCTGACTTGGCAAGACTCTGACTGGCTGTCCATTTACAATCTTAAATCCCATGAAATTTTGATTATTTGATTAGGAATATCTATTCCCTTTAGGAATGTCACGTTTCTTCTCATTGCCAAAATCCACTCCCACTTTTTTAAAGATAGCAGTCAGTGGGGCAGCATAGGGAAGTGTCCGAGATTGTGAGAAACACGAGCCCATAGTTTGAATAATAACATCAGGCAAGGAGATTTTGACATCTTTTAGCATACAGTACAATAGAAATCGTTGCATTTCGGTAACCCTTTCCCTACCACTGCTTTGGGGTGTAATAATGGATGTACAAATGTGATGCAACAGTCGTTTGAATGGAGGGAACCTATTTGCCTTCAGACTAGAGAGATATGTCTGTTTGACATTGGTAGGGTCACTTAGCAGTTCTGACAGGATAGCAAAAGCCTCATGTTCATAAATGTGAAAACTATGTAGTTCAACCCCACCCATTGGAATTTTCAGTGCTCTGGCAAACAATTTATTTGTTAACTAAAAACTGATATTTCTGACTGTTGAGGAAACCTTAGGAGTTTGCGGTTCATATTTCAGATTCTGGTAAAACTCACGAAGAAGAGTAGGGTAATATACTCTATGGTTTGTAACAAAAGACCACCAACCCTAAAAATCTAAAGTGGGAAATAACTGCGAAAAAGCTTCAAGTAACTGGACATCAGTATCAACAATATACCGATGAATAAGAACTTTCAGAGGTTCTCCAGTATTGGTGAGAAGAGATGAGTCAGGAGACCTTGCAAGCACATCCGAACTTCCTACAGGTTGTTTCCCTTTTTCTGCGACTGAGGATGAGGACTTTCTGGGAGCATCGTGAGAATCCTTCTGCTTCGCTACCCTTGATTCTGAGAGTTTTCTTTTCTTTGCTGGCGAGCTCATCTCTTTCCCTTTACGTTTCCGTGGAGCTGACTGAGATGGCGTCTCCTCTTGAGCAGGTTGAAATTTGGTTCGAGGCATAATCGTGCCCTCAGCTGTGATGGGAGCTCTTCTCTTTAGACCCTTCTTCATCTTCTTGTCCTTTTTCCCTTTTTTCGGAGGAGCCATGGCAGCAAGGTGAATCACACGGCAACAGAGAAAAGATGGAAGAACAGAGGAAAGGGGGAAACGATGAGACACGGAGAGAGGGAAGGCCCAAACGAGTTTGAGCGAGAGGTGAAGAGACGGAGGCGTTCACGCTGAGAAGGTTTAAATAAAGGCGACACCCTTAATTTAAAGGGAAGAGCCTGTTCAAAGAAGATGACCCGGATGGGTTTGACAGAAGGACCGCTCAACATGTATTGAGTTGACACGGTGAGACATTGAGTTGGCGCAGTCAAAAAGAGACAAGAGCGATAGTGTTAAGGTGAGTTCTAAAAGCACTGAAACATGAAACATAGATTGCATTCAGGGATCTTTAATAGGTAAAAGTCAAATACCTTTATGAGAGTTATTGCAAAAGACCCTAATTTAATTAATGATGTGGAGAACAACGATCTCAAGAAATTAAAGCAAATCCTTGAACAAAAAGTGCATGTGTATGGAATAGAAATAGAACAGTTTGTGCAATAGGAACTTTCTCTAATCTATATCCCTTGAAAGCTCAATTGCAAGAGACCCTTGTAGAGGTGAATTTAACATGTATTGAAGAGAAACTCTTTAGGGTTTTGCGTAAGCTTCAGGTCAACCACATATATATATATATGTACTTATTATTATTATTATTATTTTAATTTTATTAGCAGTCAAGTGTAGCTAGCTTTTTGACACGGGTAGACATGTTTATCAGACACCAGAATCCCTGGTTACTCAGCATAGCTAACTATTCTGCTTCACTTAGTAGAGAGTTGGTAACTCACATCATGACATGTTTCTCAGCACTTCATTGGTGCATGGTGACAGTTTCTTAGTGAAAATTTACCATTGCTCTGCAGCAAGTTATTTTGTTATGCTGGGAACAGAGTTTGCAACTCACATCATGACATGTTTCTCAGCACTTCATTGGTGCGTGGAGATAGTTTCTCAGTGAAATTTTGCCATTGCTCTACAAGTTTTGACATGATATATAAATATAAATATATATATATATATATATATATATATATATATATATATATAAAGGTGTATTCCTTCAGCTTTTATAGAGCCTATTCTGAGTTTGAAGTCAACACAATTATTAAATTCATTTTGAACGAAGTTGTCTCTTTACTTTTGATTTTCATGGTTCTAGAAAAGATGGGTTCACAGTTTTATGAAACAGTTCTATAGCTATTCCATATGCAAGGAACTTGCAGATTCAAGAAATTTAATGTTCAAAAGCATGAGATCACAAGACTCCAACCACTAAATTTGCAAGGGTCAGTTAATGAAGACCAAGAACTCTTATAATGAAATTATCATTTGAGCTCCCCCTGAATCTAAGATATCAAGTTAAATCTCAGTGTTTAAAGAAACTTCCCTTAAACTGGAGATTGACAAGTTCTTCAATTCGAAAGTTGGAAATTATGAGATGAATGGAACAGGAGAAATGGCTTGAAGAGGAAACGAAAAGAATCCAGGCTACATATTACCTTATGAAAACTCACTTGAAGGGCTACCTGGTCAAACAACAGGTGATGAAGCACATCAATCATTGCATCAACCCATTTCATCAGACAGAATCTCAGAAGATAGATTTTCCAGACCGGCGTTAACTCAATCCTCATTACTGCGTTAACCCACTCAAGTAGATAGAGTGACCATCAGCTCGGTTTTCACACAAATTCAGTCAACGCATTGACGCAGGATTCATCCAGCGTTAACTCAGTCTACTTAACCAGTGACTTGGCTTAACGATCGGTGCAGAATTCACTAATCAACCATTTCAAAGTGCAAGCAAACTTTTCTCAGCAATCAAAATGTAATTCAAGCTCCCCTTTACTCCCTTGGATCATGCATGACAAAAAGTTCTAATAAAATAGCAATTTTCAACATGGTATGCCTTTTAATTTCCATATGACATTCAGTGCAGAGGACATTACAAATGACTAAGCTCCCCCTAAATTTGTGACTTATTTAAGAGCAAAGTAGATTCTAATCAAACATGGCATGCAACCAGATTATTACCATGCAACATCAAGCAATCAGAATTCATGAAATGAGCTGAGCAATCACATTAGATAACATTTTGAGGATTACACAATCCAAGCTCTCTTCTAAGACAGGTAAATCTATCATTACACAGAGGCTTAGTAAAAATATCAGCTAGTTGGTGTTGTGAATCCACAAACATCAATTTAAAGCTTCCTTTATTAACTTCATCACGTAAGAAGTGATACCTAATTTCTATATGTTTGGTCCTAGAGTGCTGGATGTGATTCTTTGTCAGGTTAATGGCACTGGTGTTATCGCACAAGATTGGAACACACCCAAGATTAGTTTGATAATCTTGGAGTTGGTGTTTGATCCACAACACTTGAGTGGCATAACTCCCTACAGCGACATATTCTGCCTCTGCAGTGGACAGTGCCACTGAGTGTTATTTCTTGGATGCCCAAGAAACCAAACACCCTCCCAAAAATTGGCAATAGCAACTTGTGCTTTTCCTGTCAAGTTTACATCCGGCATAGTCTGCATCTAAATAAGATACTGGATCAAAAGAGCAAGATGCATGATACCAAATCCCTAAATCTTGAGTTCCAGCAAGGTATCAAAAGATATGCTTAACAGAACTCAAGTGGGATTCTCTAGGATCAGATTGAAAACGAGCACACAAGCAGACACAAAACTGGATATCCGGCCTAGATGCAGTAAGATAAAGGAGTGATCCGATCATACCTCGATAAGTCTTCGCATCTACTTGTTTACCTTTCAGATCTGCATCTAGGGTTGTGTTGGTGTTCATGGGAGTTGTGATCGCTTTGAGATTCTCCATTTGATACTTTTTCAGCAGTTCAAAAATATACTTTGCTTGGTTGATAAAACATCCTTCCTTGCTTTGGGTGATTTGAAAACCTAGAAAAAATTGCAACTCACCCATTAGACTCATTTCAAATTCTGTAGTCATCAATTTTGCAAATTCCTCACACATGATTGGTTTAGTGGATCCAAAAACTATATCATCAACATAAATCTGGACAAGAAGAATACATTATTTCTTACCTTGGTGAACAAAGTTTGGTCCACTTTACCTCTGGAATATCCCTTTTCAGTGAGATATGAACTGAGTCTATCGTACCATGCTCGAGGGGCCTGTTTCAGCCCATAAAGAGCTTTGTCCAATCTGTAAACATGGTTAGGACAGTCTATACACTCAAAACTGGGGGGTTGTTCAACATACACCTCTTCTTTTATTAAACCATTTAAAAAGGCACTTTTTACATCCATCTGTTGTAATTTTATTCCATGGCAGCAAGCAAATGCAATCAATAGTCTAATAGCCTCTATTCTAGGTACTGGAGCAAAGGATTCTTTAAAGTCGATACCGAATTCTTGGTTATATCCTTGAGCTACCAGTCTTGCTTTATTCCTAACTACAATTCCATTTTCATTTTGTTTATTTCTGAAAACCCATTTAGTTCCAATCACTGAATGTTCGGTGGGTCTTGGCACAAGGTGCCACACTTTGTTTCTTTTGAATTGATTTAATTCTTCATGCATTGCATTTATCCAAAATTCATCTTTCAAGGCTTCATCTATATTTTTGGGTTCAGTTTAAGAAACAAGTGCCAAATTATCCATTTCTTCAATGATCCTGAAGTGAGATCTAGTTCTAAGAGGGTCATGCAGACTACCAAGGACACTTGATAAAGGATGATCTCTTAACACCCTAACATTGGTAAGAGGATTACCTTCATTAGATGTTGCATTACCTTGAGCACTTGATTCTGCTGGATTCTCACCTGACCTTGATTCTTTTTCTTGTAGATCTTGATCTTCCTTTACTTCAAGAAACTCCCCATCATCCTTGTCCCTGCAAGGTTGTCATTTTCAGATTTAACATTTATTTCATCAAACACAATATGTGGGGATTCTTCTACAGTTTGAGTTTTGACATTTAGAACTCTATAGGCCCTAGAGTGATCAGAATATCCAAGAAAAATGGCTGGTTCACCTTTTGGTTCAAATTTATCCAAGTCCCGTTTGTCATTATTTTGAATAAAGCCTTTCGATCCAAAAACTCTGAAGTGGGCAACTGATGGCTTCTTACCTTTCATTGACTCATAGGGAGTCTTTTTGGACAGAGGCCTTACCATTGCACGATTTACAATGTAGCACGCGGTGTTTACCGCCTCGGCCCAGAATTTCCTTGGATGTTGTCCTTCGATTAGCATTGTTCTCGCCATCTCCACAAGAGTCATGTTTCTTCTTTCCACCACTCCATTCTGTTCGGGAGTTCTTGGTGAAGAGAATTTGTGTAATATGCTTTTCTCCCTGCAGAAAACATCAAAGTTTGAGTTCTCAAACTCTCCTCCATGATCTGACATAATAGATGAAATGGTGAACTTACCATCCTGCTGGAATCTCTTTAAGAATGCCTGAATTTATTCAAACGCATCATTTTTATGAGATAGAAAGAATACCCAGGTAAACCTAGAAAAATCATCTACCAATACAAAGCCATATCTACTACCACTTAGACTTGCTATTCTAGTGGGTCCAAACAGGTCCATATGAACAAGTTCAAGAGGTCTAGAAGATTGGTTTTCAATTCTGGATTTAAAAGACTTTTTAATGTGCTTACCTTGAGCGCATGCATCACAGACTGTATCATTATGTTTGAATGAAACATCATGCAAACCGTTTACCATGCTGAATTTTGCTAACTTATGCATGACACTATAGCTAGCATGTCCTAGCCTACGATGCCATAGCAAAGCTAGTTCACTTTTGTTCACAGCAAGACAAAGATTGTTATGTGCAGGATCATCTAAGTCTACCATGTACATATTATTTACTCTCTTTCCAAAGAACTTAACATTTTCAGAGTTCATTTCAAGGATGGTACATGCATGTGAATCAAACACAACCTTGTGACCTCTATCACACAGCTGACTTATACTATGTATATTATACTCTAACCCTTCAACAAGCAACACATCATCAATGGAATTTAAAGGATTTTTGCCAACTTTACCTTTTCCAATAATCTTACCTTTATTGTTGCCCCCAAAGGTGACATACCCTCCTTCCTTTTCAACCAATAGGCAAAATTTGGCTTTATCACCCGTCATATGCCTTGAGCAGCCGTTGTCGAGATACCATCTGTTATGTACAGCTGCAAGGCATTCCTACACATCACATCAAACAAGAGACTTTGGAACCCAAACACACTTGGGTCCCATCAGACCATGTATTTCTTTCAAGTAAGACAACATGTTTTTCGGAATCCACATCTGTTGTTTTGGAAGTTTTTGGAATGTGAAATTCACAGATTTGGAATTTTTCTATTTCATCTGATTGGATTTATGTTTTGTTTGCGATGAATTATCTGGACCAGTTTTATTGTTGAAAGGACGTGAATGTTCATTCCAATTTTCATTCCAATAAACATTTGGAATCCAGGATGCACTGTGAAATTTAAGATGAGCAGCTCGATATGAGGCTTGAGTTCTAGAGGGAGCAGACCCTGATTGCGTTAACCCCCTAGCCTGGTTGCGTTGACCCATCCATCCAAAATTCATGTAATTGGGGTTCTGGTAGACAGAGTGCGTTGACGCACTGTAGTGACTGCGTTGACCCATTCCATTGTTTCTAAAGTAATACCCATTCTGGAAAGGTCTGTGCATTGACGTAGGGTGACTGGTGCGTCGACACCACTGTCTAGTGCCAGTCCAGTGACTCGTGAGATTTCGATGAACATGATGTTGGTCTGAATTTGTGGAAGCCTTGGGTTGATTTGTTGTCTTACTCCTAAATTTTGGCATACTTGTGCAATTATTGGTATTCATGGTAGAGTCTAGTTTCTCTTTCCCCTTTTTCTCATTAGTATTATTTGTTAGTTTGATTTTCTGTTTTGACTTTTCTTGAGTGTTCTCTGGGAGCTTCATTGTTGTCAAGGGATTTTGCTCAGATGTGCCTTGTTCTAGAACAAAGGTGACTAATCTCACTCCTAAATTCTTCTTTTTGTAGGATTATATCCTAGCCCTTCTTTTCCAAAATTGCTTTTGATTCCCATAACAACTTATAGGTTACTCTTGCCTTGTGTAATTTTTTCAAGGGAGGCTTGCTTGTCTTAATTTCCAGCTTGCAATGTTTTCAGATTTTCTTAGAGTTCTAGATTTACTCCCTGAACAGCTTCATATTTTTCTTCAGCAATTTTTACATCACTTTCCAGTTTCTGTATTCTGAGTTTTAAATCATCAACTACCTTCTGTAAAAATTCATTTTCTCTTTTCATCTCACTCAGTTGATTTTTGGACTCATCACTTTAGGCAAGAGACTTTCTTAAGTTGGAGATTTCTGTTTCTAAACAAGTGTTTTTCTCACTTAAGGAAGTGTCTTGACTGGCCGAATTTTTCTTCTTCTTCAATGATTTATTTTCTCTCTTCACATAATCATACTTATCAAGCAGATCATTAAATGCTTCTTCCCAATCACTACAAGAGAAGTTTTCAAAGGAGGAGGTTACCTCATCTTTATCATCTCCCTTGGCCATAAAACATAGCTTCACATCACTTTCTTCTTCAGATGTGCTGTCTTCTTCTTATTCTTCCTTCTCCTCATCACTCCAAGTACTCAGCATTGCCTTTGGTTTCTGGTTCTTCAACTTTGGTTGAATTTTCTTTACATTCTCAGGGCATTCAGATTTTATATGACCTTGTTTCCTACATTTGTAACAAACAACTTTGTCAGATTTCTTAAAATTTTCAGACTTAAATTTTGAATTCTTTCTTACCTGTGGTCTTTTGTTTCTTAGGACCTTACCTTCTTTCCTTAGAAACTTTCTGAACTTCCTGGTGAGCATTGCTATCTCACTTGAGTCATCCTCCGATGTAGATAACTCACTATCCTCTAAACTTTCCTTACTGCTCGGACCTGCCTTCAATGCAAGTGGCTTCTTCTTTTTCACATCCTCATCATTTCTTTTGAAGTTCAGCTCATAAGCCATCAGTGATCCGATGAGCTCACCAGGAGTAGTGGTAGGGAGATTCCTAGATTCCTCAACAACCGTGGCCTTAGTGTGCCAAATTGGAGTTAGGGATCTGAGAATTTTTCTAACCAGTTCATAATTACTGTAAGCTTTTCCTAAACCTTTAAGACCATTAACTAACAGGGTTAGCCTTGCATACATTTCAGAAATATTCGCGTCTGGTTTCATTCTAAAAGCTTCATACTCAGATATTAACATGTTAACTTTTGTCTCTCTTACCTCTGACGTACCTTCGTAGATGACTTCAAGTTTGTCCCACATTTCTTTAGCATTTGCGCATGAGGACACTTGTGAGAACTCTGTAGGGTGCAGCGAGCATTGCATGATATTCATTGCTTGCCAATTGAGGTTGGACTTCCGAATCTGCTCCTTGACCCACAGTTCCTCATCTCCTTGTAATTCATATGGTCCTTTGCTCACGACCCTCCAAATCTCATGGTCCTGAGCTCTAAGAAATACCTACATTCGATTTTTCCAATAAGCATAATTAGTGCCATCAAAGAAGGGTGGCCTATTCACAGCATACCCTTCAGGCATGAGCCCTTTGTTCTCCATTCCACTGAATCTCTCTGGGTTGTGAAACCCTCAGCAAGAGAGCCGAGCTCTGATACCACGTGTTGGAAGTAGTGGAATGTCAATCTAGAGGGGGAGGGGGTGAATAGGTTGACCCTTTAAAAACTACTAGCGCAAGATCACACAATTCGTTGAGTGTGTTATTTCTAAGTGAGGATATAGAGTGAGTTAATGTAGCAGTCGGACCATCTCAATCATCTAATCAACATACAAACCACGCAGATGAGAGCAAACCACAGATGAACACCAAGTTTTTAAGGTGGTTCGGTCTCCCTATGGAGAGCTACGTCCACCCCTCACTTAATCACTGAGGATCCGTGCTGAGCCTTACAGCTTAGATAAATAGAGGAACAATTCCTCACAAACGCTGAGCACTACAGCTTGGCTTACAAGAGGAACCTGTCCTCTTACCCGCTGACAAACAGCTTATGGGCAAAACCCCAACCCCTTGATCCAAGCACAGCCCGCTTGATCAAGAAACCTCCCTCTACAATCACTAGTACGAGGGAGAACAACAGTAATAGAGTTTAAAATAAACTACAAAACATAAAATAGAAAACAAAAAATTGAAAGAGTTTCAGATACAAATCAGAGATCTCGAACTCAAAGATCTGAGGGATGAAACTCTTAATCAGCAGGCTTCCTCTTCCTTGACAATGGGATGTAGAAGGGCTCGCGATGCTGCACTCTTGAGGTCCCTTCTATCCTTAATGATTGAATTCTGAAGCTCTTCTACTTCTTGTTCATGGACCAAGCAGCACCAAAAGGAAGATGATGATCCCCAATCTTCGGCTCCAGAACCCTTTTCACTTCTTCCTTCGACTACAACCTCTGCCGATTTTTCCCGCGGCTTGCCCCCTTCATATACGTGAATATTCCCTTGTGGGCCCCAATCAGATTTCCTAGTTGGCCCCAATGATTGTTCTCTCCCAGATGCTTCTGGAATCGTGAAGGAGAAGTGGCACGTGCCCTTTTTGCTGATGTGACATTTCATTTATCCATTGGCTGTGGTCCACTAATATACATGTGACGAAGCCCAAATGGCGTCAACCTTGTGTGACTAAGAGGTTAACACATTTGCATAACATATAAGACTATAATGGTTGGAGGCATTGACGCATGAAGACCCTGCGTCAACTCACTGAACTAACCCAGAGCCGTCTTTCCTCTGATCATGAACTGATGCGTTGGCGTTATGCCATCATAGCGTTAACGCATTGAACTATGTCAGTTACTCATTCTTCTAAACAGATTGAACTATGGCGTGGGCGCTTTGAGCACCCTGCGTGGACGCCGTGTGTTCCTTCCAATTCAAGATAAACACATGTATGTATATATGTTAATGAACCCATTTCATTATGCAAATTAAGTTCAAACACAGAGTATCTAAATCATTATGCCTGCTAAACTCAATACCAAATCTCATGGTTGTCATCATCAAAACCAGGGGCACAACACAAGGATGGAGCACCAAGGATGGGTTGGTGCAAGATAGAACAAGGTCCATGCAATTGAGTAAAGCACCCAAGGATTGGGTCGGTGCAAACATGGGTGAGGTCGGTGTAGTTTGTAAAATTGCCAAGGATGGGTCGGTGCAAAGTTGAACAGGTCAGTGCATAAATGAGCAAGGTCGGTGCAAGGAGTGTGAACCCCATAGCTGAGGTCGGTGCAATGTGTAGACAAGGTCTATGCAATGAAGCACAAAGTCTGTGCTATGACAAACAAAGTCCATCCAATGGACAACAGGGTCGGTGCAAAGGTGAACCAAGTCCGTGCAATGACGAACAAGGTCCGTGCAATGTTCAACCAATTCACAATGTTATAGATCAATTAAGGTTGAGCCAAGGCAAGCATAGATTCAACTCAATTACACATAGAACTCATTTTCCATGTAGCTATCAAGGCATACATCAATTAGATCATTTCAGTAAACCTGAAATTGTAATAGCAACATTCACCAAGAGTCATATGTTTCACATGAAAGCTCCAAATCCTCATGCACAGCACGCATGAGTAAACTTCAGAAATGTATTCAGGAAGGACCATTGAATTTCAACCTACAAAACAAGATATCATCATGTTAGCCTGTTTATCATCAAGATGTCATTGAACATAAAACACACAATATATTAGAGTCATCAAAACCATTGTCAAAGATGAGGGACGCACAGAACCCAACAACGACCATCATTAAATTCCACTTAACCAATCATCCATAACGATGATATTTCCAATCCATAACATCCCTTATCCAAATCAAACTACTAGGCTACAAGCCTTAACAAGTTTTTCCCAAATGACAAAAAAGTAATATAACATAGGACTCGACAAGATATGACGGGACACGACTCGGTATCGGCTCGGAGGTCGGAAGCTCTACACTCATCACACGGTCTCATTCCCATCCGATCGGTTGTCGCTATCCGAGTTACCAGAAAATGTTGGAATGAAACTAGGTGAGCGAACGCTCAGTAAGAATTATATCTCAAGATCTAGCAATCTTTAAGTAATTACATGTTGCGTGCAATGCATGTATAGCTATGCATGATGGACAAGCAAGATATCGAGAACTTTAGAGAAGAACATCACATGATTTCAAGGTAACGATAAGGTACTATCAAGTGTTTACAAAATTCTCAAGGAAAGTAAGAACAATTGTTCAAACATGAAATATCAAGTACGTGTTACTAGAATTGGCTATTTCAATCCAGCAAGTACTTGCCCATTCTGGGCCACACAAGTCATGTCAAGCACGCAAGTAATGTCTCGAGAGAGTGAGTGGAATGCCTTATATCTAGAACGACAAGTACTTTGGTGCAATGCCACACCGTGATCAATATAGCTCCCATGGGCACAAGTACTTTCGAGTGCTCCTCCCAGGACCAGATCGGGACCCATTAACGCGAGCATTGAGTCATGTATTTATTCGACATCCACTCTAGTTTATAGCCAATACATAGAATTCCAAAAGACTTAACTATTGTAAGAACATAAGGTAGATCTCATGGAATAGAGTTCAAGGATAGATTATCATGTAGGGATGAACCATGATTAATATTGCACAAAACACGAGACATGTCGAGAATCTGGGTGGAATTGGCGCCTCTAGGGCTGCCACAGATTATAGAATTGGCACCCTGGCAGAGGGTGCCCATTATGTGAACAAGACCATGCAGAGGAATTAGTGCCCATGACAGGGGCGCCCATTCAATTGATGACTTCTAGAAGGGTCGCCCATTCCAGAACTCAGGGAAAATTTCTTACAGATGCCAGGTAGCTTTATGTGAGAGACCGAATAGCCATGTTTCTTTAGAAGGATGTGACATTAAAAAGTGTTCCAGGGATTTTATGGTACAACCTGCTCGGCTATCTTGAGGGAATCCAAGGCTAGGGTAGACTTACGGAGGTCCCAATGATGAAATCGTCAGTCCGAAGGAAGAAATATCCTGCGGAGGACTCAATCATCACCAAGAGTTGTGGGGTATGCGAGAAATGTCGTGATACATGGGACTATATCTACGGACATAGATATTAGTGCCAAAAGCCTGTGGTGTGGGCTAGAGAAACTCGAGGAAAACTGTGAGGCAGGTAATTGGCGCCCAGACATGTGCCATAAATTGAACAAATAGCACCCAGACAGGTGCCCTTAATTGAAGAATTGGCGCGCAGACAGGTGCCATTATTTTGTAATTGGCGCCTGATCACAGGGGCACCCAATACTCAAGTCCAATATTTATATTAAGCTCTGAAAATTGGCACGTATGCATGGAGTCAATTATTAATGGGTGACTCTGCAGAGGGTCACCATTCAAGTAATTAGTGCCCAAGCCCTGGTCGCCCATTTCTTGTCTGATGCTACGCATCAGGCATGTACGTTATTAGACACAAAATACTATTCATACTTTTTGGTGTTCAAATAATCAGGAAATAAGGACATGGATAGATAGAGAAAAATATCAGGATTTCAAGAATACGCTCATGCAAGAATATTAGAGTTATATTTCATAGATATAATTTTTCTAAACATGGTGATTATTAAATACAGCAAAAGGAATTGGCGCCTGTGCATGAAGTTACCCATTAATGGATGCATGTTCACTGGTCGCCCATTCAAGAATGGGCACCCATGGACTGGTCGCCCATTAATAGATGGCAGTCGGTTGGGCGCCATTTACAAACATGCATCAGATCTTCGTAAAACCAGTGTAACAGGCTATATAATGCAGAAGATGGATTTATACTAGTGCTACTCATGCATGTTACCCTATATTAACTACGAGTTGGGCCTAATCTTGAGAATACCTACCTTTTTGGAGTGATTAACGAGGTACAGGAAACAGGAATGCCAGGGAAGAAGGTGCCCGACGTACGGCAGCCACACGAGCACACACCTTCACGCACGAGGAAAAAAAAAGGGAAGAAGATCGCTTAACGTTTGCAGAAGACAGTAGGTGGAAGCAAGGATGAAGAAGAAGCCACGCCTTCTTCACAACGCTGTAGGTGGATGCCTCACGTAGGTGGAAGGCTCGTAGCAGCAGGATGCCTCCTTCGATCGCAGCAGTAACGAAAGCCCTTGCTCTTTGAAGGAGGGGGATTTATAGAGATGGAGAACCTTCGTGGGGGGGGGGGGGTCAAACGCTAAGTAATGCAAGGTTTTAATACCTTGCCATTCTTAGATCCGTAGGTTACTCCCTCCTTCCATAAGGCTAGTCGCCTGCCATCGTTTCTCTTTGTGAAACCCTAACCCATGCAACTTTCGATCGTGGCATCATGGATTGGGTCAACGTACGTGGGGTTTGGGTCGTGGGTAATGTCTTTGATGTGGGTAATAATAGCCCATGTCTTTGTCATGTTGGGTAAAAGGCCCCACTAGGGTATTTATGTATACATGTACACACATGAATAATGGTTTGGGCAAATATTGTTAAGGCCCATCCACTGGCGTACGCAAACCCCACATTTATGGGTTTTAAGGTTATATGGCATTAATATTTATATATCATGGGTTGGTTTAAGTTGGGAAATTAAAGGCCCATGTCTTTGCTCATGAGGTTGACTTTCTCTTTATTAATTTGAAGTTTTCTATTTTGGCCTTCTTATATAATTGTAGGGATTTTATTTACAAATTTTTAATCCTTATTTGTATCCAGGGTGCTACATTCCAGGATAAATCTACAGCTTGAATAAACAAACAAATAACAAGTAATTAAAGAAGAAAAGGTTGGGCTGAAGTGGGCGCTGACATCAGTTGCGTCGACGCAGCCTGAAAGCTGCGTCGACGTAGCCTTTAATGTTCTTCCCTTGTGCATTGACGCTGCCCATCATGGCGTCGACGCGATTGTCACGTTAACCCCTAGTGGGCCTTGTGTGTCGATGCAGTGCCTTCTTGCGTCGACGCCATGGTTCACGCTAGCCCCCTGGATGGGCTTTGTTCGTCGGCGCACTGAGAGCCCGCGTCGACGTGACAGCCCCTTGCGGCCCCTTTGTGCAAGCGCTGTGCGTCGACGCAACTCAGATCGTGCGTTGACGCAGTAGCCTTTGGCCCATTCTACGCACCAAAAGAAAAAAAGAAGGACAAGGAAGTGATAATAACAAAAGATAAATACACATAAATAATAAAACAATAATAATGGTGGCATAAAACCTAATTAAAAATAATAATAATACATCAATAACAAAAAAAGGAAAGAAAATAACTAACAAACATACAACAAAACAAATATATATATATATATATAACGATAAATCTCTCACCTCCTTTAGACCCTATGCAGGGGGATATTAGTGGGGCCTCTACAGGTCATGCTCGAGCCTTGGGGTCATCCCATCATGGTCATGCCTGATCTTGTTCTGGGCCCATAGCTTACTATGTCTAATATATTTCTGTTGGGATATAATCCCGAATATCAAGCTTGCCACATTGCTGGCAGACATTTGACTTATAAGTTGGGACTCTCGTCCTGTTGGCCCAGTTGGCGAGTGGACAAGAAGGGGGGGTTGAATTGTCCCCCAAGCAATATGGTAAATTTAAAACTTACTTTGCAGAATTAGCAGGTTTAATGAGATTGATGAAAATAAACTAAACAGAATAAACTGTGTTCTCTCAATCTCGTCGAGCTCACTCGATCATGTAAACGAATTAAGCATAGAAACACACAATCACATAATGCAAGAGAGATTTTTAAGGTGGTTCGGGACCACGACGGGCTCCCTACGTCCACCCCTCACCAAACCGGTGAGGCTTCACTCGCTGGAAAACCAACACGGGGATAACTCCCCAACACGGAGCCAAGCTCCAACATACACGTAGGATGACGCCTGCACACACATGGGGAACAACCTCCCCAAGAGGAGAACTCTCCTCACGCTGTTAACATAGCAACAACAGGGACGAACCCCAAACACTCTAGATCTTAAATCTAGCAGCACACATGCATTCACACGTTGCAACAGTCGCAGCACCAACCACACACACGATCGCACGCAGGCGACAAAACCACACACAATACTTTTGAGTTCAGAAAATTAAGATGAATGTTCAAAACATGCTCAGACCGAAATATAACTCCTGAAGAACAACACAAATAAACAGATAAAGGATGTAGAGTTTATCCCCCTTGATTTCCAAGGCCGATAGATGACGTTGCTTGAAACTCAGTTCGGAGGGAAGACGAATGATAGTGATTTCAGCATCCTCTTGATCCTCTGTTCATTTCGCTTCACTTTTATTTTTTCCTCGAACTCCAGAAATCCCTTGAAGGAGATGAAATCTCCTTCTCTTTTTCCCCTTTTCTTGTTCTCCCCTTTCTTCACCTACAAGATAAGAAATATTAGCTCAATAGGGGTTATCCTTCCACAAATTCGCAATAGGAGTATATATAATCCTTAGAGGAATCAAAAGACCAGAAAACCCATGCAAAACCCTTGCAAAACACCTCTAGGATGTGTATGAGAACCCTAAGGGCAAGGGGGTCAAAAAGGAACACAATCGGATTGAGTTTAATAGGTTTCTAATGAGATTCGAAAACCCATTTCTGAAAAGCCCGAAGGAATCGGTCGACCGATCCACGCATTTCGGTTGACCTATCTAAACAGATTCAGTCAGTGCAACAGCAGGTTGACCTGGCCTTCACAGGGAGTCGACCTGTCTTGGACAAGTTTTATTGTCCCCAGATGCACGCGTGGACAAGAAGGGGGGTTGAATTGTCCCCGCCAAACGCAATGGTAGTTTTTAAAATTTACGCAACAGAATAAAAACAACTACCAACACGATATATGATGAAATGAAAGTAAGCTCTAAACCAATCAGTTCTCTCAAACTCACCGCGCTCACACGATCAATATGAACAAGATAAACAATCAAGTCACAATTACACAAGATGCGAGATAAATGTTTTAGGTGGTTCGGGAGCACAACGGGCTCCCTACATCCACCCCTCACCAAAACAGTGAGGATCCACTCACTTCGAACTGAAGTGTTGTGCCCCTGTGTGGTTTTGATGATGGCTGACACACCCTGTGTGGTTTTGATGATGGCTGACACACCATGAGTCACACTGAGGTGTGCTAATTAATTTAGATGACTGTTTGACTGCTTGAATATCTGATTGTTTGCTTTAATAGCTAATTCATGAATTTGGCCAGATTGGGTTAACGTAGTAGTAAATTGTTCATGCAGTGCGTTGACACAGTTGGCTAGTTTGGGTTGACGCATTGGCTGTCTGTTCACTAGCTGCGTTGACGCTACAAGGACACTGCGTTGACGCAGTAGTTGCTGGTTTACTTGCTGCGTTGACGCAGTGGATCAGCTGGGTTGACGCTATGCTGCTTTGTCTATTTTTTTTTGTATGGATGTCTATACATTGCACAGCATCCTCCAACTCTATACATCGCTCGCTCTATCAGCCTTTCATCACAGAGTCTGTACACTGTCTCTTGGCTCAAGCATCACTTCGTGAAGTCTGTACAGCGTTCAAGTCTATACATCGGTTGCTTTGAATCTGGATGATCAAGTCTGCACATTGGGGGCTTTTCCTACGTTTGGTCAAGTCTACACATTCATATCTTTTCCCTACGTTCTGGCCAAGTCTATACAGCCTCATCTTTACCTTCGTTCCAAGCCAAAGTCTACACATTCGTTTCCTTGGGCAAAGTCTATACATCGTGGCCTTGAACTTTCAAGTCTGTACACTCTTTATTTCAAAGTCTGTAAATTGGCCTTCAAGCGTTTCAACTCTATACATTGCTGCTTTGACCAACTCTGTACATCCGGTTGCCTGACTTCTGTTTCAAAGTCTACACAGTCACTGTTAAGGTAAGTCTATACATTGGCTCATTGGTCTTCAAGTCGATACAGAGTCTTCATCTTCTGAAGTCTGTACAGCCAGTCACTTGACGAAGTCTGTACAGTGTCTCATATTGACAAAGTCTGTACAGTGTCTCATTTTGGCAAGTCTGTACATCGCTTCAAGCGTTTCAAGTCTATACTGCCTGCCTTCACGTTCAGACTCTATACATCATTCCTCAAAGGCTAAGTATATACATCCGTCAAACGCCTCAAAGTCTATACACTGGTCTTCACTTTATGTCTGTACATTGGCTCAGACTTACCAAGTCTGTACACTGCCTTTGGGTTCCAAGTCTATACACTCCCTCAGTGTACATACTTATTCATTTGCTGTTTCAAAGTCCATACACTCATTTCTAAGACAAAGTCTATACAATCGCCTTTGATCATCAAAGTCTGTACAGTCTGTCTGTCTTCTTGCGTTATGTGCTTTTAGTGCATTGACGCACTTGGCTGACTGCGTAGACGCAATTGTGCGTCTTTCGCCTTCTGTCTTGTTCACTGCGTCGACGCTGACACAGGATGCATTGACGCATTGGCCTGTTGCCAAGGGCGTTGAGCATCTCGCTTGAGGAGCTGAGGCGACGCTGCACGATGGAAGCGTTGACGCCTTGGGCTGATGTCCAAAGGTCTTTTGATCAACATCAAGTCTGTACAGCATGAAGTCTATACACTGGTTTCTCTGGCACATTAATACTAAAGTCTGTACACTCACTCTTTCACTAAGTCTATACACTCTATACTTCACACGAAGTCTGTACACACTTTGTTAAACAGCCTGAAGCCAAGTCTATACATCATCTGATATCTTCTTATGACTGTGTGACAGGTACTGCTCGTGAAGCCTATGAAATGCACGTGATCCGAGGTTGCCACCTGGCACGTGATCCGATGATAACGCCCTAAATACTGCAGCTATAAATATTAAGCCGCCTCCATCTGAAGATGAATGAAAAAGAGAAGATAAGAAAGGAAGATCGAAATGCAGAGAGTGACTCCACGATACAGAGAATAGAGAAGAAGAAGAAAAGAAGTGAGAAGAAGGAGAAGGCAGAAGCAGTGAGAAGAAGAAGAAGAAAGAAGAAGAAGAAGAAAAGAGAGTTAGTGCTGGGAGAAAGAGAGAAGCAGAAGAAGAAGCTCCTGCTGGACCGTGGATCAAATCTAGGCTAGCCAGCTCCTATGAGAGCCACATTTGATTTTATCTTTTCAGCTTTCTGTTGCTGGGTTTTTGTTTTTCCTTTGAACTATTCACTTGCTGTTCTTCCGATCCTCTAGTGCGAGATCGGGTTCCCTCCGGTGTGGAGGAAGAGAGACTTACGTCTCTGGTTGCCTTTGACAGGGTGTCATCGGTTGTTTCCCTCTGGGTTGGAGGAAGGGAGATTTATCTCCGGTTCTGGGCTTGTAGGTTCGAGTCCAGGGGTCCCTCCGGTTGGGAGGTAGAGAGGTCCAAGACCTCTAGTCTGCAGGTGACTTGGGTCACTTGTGCTGCCCTCTGGGTTTAAGAGGAAGAGAGACTTGGGTCTCTAGGTTCCCCTCCGTTTGGAGGAAGGGAGGATTGGTCCTCCGGTTCTAGTCTTGTGGGTTGCAAGACTAGGTGTTCCCTCCGGTTTGGAGGAAGAGAGACCGTGTGTCTCTGGTTTCCAAGTGGCTGGGAGTCACTTGGGGTGTCCCTCCGGTTGGGAGGAAGAGGGGAGGTTGTTCCCCTGGTCAAGCTGTTTGGCAACAGTTGTTGCAGACTGAGTCTGCTGTGCTAGTGTTACTAGTGGAAGCCTCACTCCGGTTGGGAGTGAGGGGTGAACGTAGGTCTTTGGACCGAACCACCTAAAAATCTCTTGAGCAGTGGTTTATTTGTGTGTTTTGCTTCCGCTAGATGATTGATTAGGAGCGCTCCAAGTATCTCTTCATTTGTTCAATTGAATTAGTTTCTATTCTGGTATTGTGTTTAGCTTCCGAAGCTTAATTGGGTGATATTCCTAGCAGGATACATTCACCCCCCCCTCTGTATCCAGGGCTTGCACCCTAACAATTGGTATCAGAGCGGTTACTGCTTCAAGATCCAACGATCTGCAGTGATCCCCGTGCTTCTCGGTGCTTATTCCGGTTTGCTGCTCCTTGATTTTTTTGTCTAATTGATCATAGCCTACAAATGGCTCTTCCACTGGTTTTCAATGGGTCTAACTTTGATTCATGGTTCAGTAGTTTGCGTAACTACGTCAATCTAGATAATCCCGATTTGTGGAAGTTAATTACTCATGGTCCTCATAGGCTACCACGAAAAGAGTCCAAATGGACTTATCATCATAGATCAATGCATAGAGAAAATCAGAAAGCTATAAATCTGATAAAAGCATCCATTAACAAGGCCTTACACTTTTTCCTTCATGATTGCAGGTCTGCTAGGGATATTCTGGACAAGATGAAACTAACTTGCAGAACAGGGAAGGAAAACTGCATGATGGCTGATGGGAGCAACCATAGTAGTAGCCACAGTGATAAAGAAGAGAACGAAGTTCAGGTAAATCCCTTTGCGGACTATACCTTAGATGATTGGGTAGATGCTTATTCCAAGCTGTTAAGATCTAGCAATAAATTGAGCAAGAAAAATAGATCTATGAA
This sequence comes from Amorphophallus konjac, assembly GCA_022559845.1. Lineage (NCBI taxonomy): Eukaryota > Viridiplantae > Streptophyta > Magnoliopsida > Alismatales > Araceae > Amorphophallus > Amorphophallus konjac. The sequence goes on from CM040118.1 coordinate 200,225,340, forward strand.
AAAACGGTTAGATAGGTTTGAGAATTCTAAACTTACTGGTGAGGACAGTGATACTCTGAAAACTGAAAATCAGATATTTAGAAGACAGCTGACTGATCTTGATTCTATTACTTCAGATCTGGAATATCTGAAATCTGAAAATGCTAGACTCAAAAAACAAACTGAGGAATCTTGATCTAAATCAGTGAGCCTTGAAAATGAAAATAGATTGATTTCTGAAACTTTGGAGACTGTCAGAATAGAAAACTCAAAACTTCAGAAAAGGCTTGAAAATCTTCAATCTGAAGATGAACAAGAAGTGTTTAGTGAATGTCAGACCTCCTTAAGTGTTTTGAAATTTGATGATGAAATCCTGGAACAAAATGGTAAAATGAGACAGGAGATCTGCAAGATAAAACAGTTAAATACAGCTATGTCTAAGAGACTTATCACTCTTGAAAAAGGGAAGAGTGTTAGCCTGGATAGCTCTGATGAGCTAATGAAAGCTGAACAAGAAATTCAAAGTCTTAGAACTGTTAATCAAATGTTGAAAGAAGATGATGTTTGCTATAAAAAGAAAGCTGATGAATATGAAATCCATGTATCAAAGCTTGGATCAGAAGTTACAGAACTGAGGAAATCTCTTGAGAAATTTTTCAGTGGAAAAGAAAATCTTGATAAAATTCTTGGATCTAAAGTGAATCTCCGAAGAGAGGGTTTGGGCTACAAACCAATAAATAAAAAGAGCTTTGAAAGTAAGCTACAAACTTCATTCGTGAGTAGCTCTAAGTCTGGCAGCACATCGAATGTGCCTACCTTTGAATTTAGTGCTAAGAAGAATCAAAATTCCACTGACAGCCCTAAGTCTGAGAAACAAGTTCAAAAATAGGAAAAGACTGTTCATGTTCAGAACAAAGATTCTAGGAACTCTCATGATAAAATTGAGAATGCTGTGCCTAAATTGAATAAACACATTCATGCAAATAAAAAGAAAATTTCATGCCATTACTGTCATAGGTTTGGTCACTTGATGCATGAATGTAAATTGATGGAACAGGATGATAGAATGCATGCTAGGAAGTACAATAACAAAAACAGTCCTGTTGAACAGAAAAGAAAAAGTTATTGTTATCATTATGGAAAAACAGGTCATGTTAGTGAACAATGTTGGTTTGCCAAAGGTAAAGGCAAATATTTTTCAAATTCTAATCATGTCAATTTGTATGAAAATCAGCATGTCTTTAAAAGGAACAAAAATGGGTCCAGGGGCCAACACATGGTGTGTTCCACCTGCAGCAAGTCAGGCCATAGGGCGGTTGACTGTTGGCATAATGTTGGTAGAAGAAATTCCATCTTCTGCTATCACTGTGAGAAACCTGGCCATACAGTAAAAGACTGCTGGCATTCTGAGAGAAAGAAGGTCAACTCTAAATCTGTTAAACAAAGTGTGTTTGGTAGGAACAAATCTGTTCAAACAAGAAAATCCATCACATGCTTTGAGTGTGGAAAGCAAGGTCACAAGGTGACTGATTGCTGGTTTTCTGACCATCTGAAACAAAGTGATGGTAAAAACAGAAATATTCATGCTCATGAATTTAGCACAACTGCTTACATGCATAGTAAGAAATTCAGACCGAGTGGTTCATGTGATTATTGTGGTCGGTCTGGACATTCCATGCCTAGTTGCTATATGAAAAAGCATGATGATATGATGACTCAGAAGCTTTGGAAAACATCCCATCAAAATGCCACTAACCCTGCAGGACCCAAGGAAACTTGGGTACCAAAATGTGCCAAGTGAGAAACTTTTTGCAGGTGTGTCTTGGGAACGAGAAATAAAAGGGGCAAATAAACCAAGACACCCTAAAAAGGTAAACCCCACTCATGCACTTCTCAGGTAAGTCTCTTGACTTTTCAATGAGTCTGCTTAGATGGCATTAGGTATATAGATAGATTTGTTGTGTCTGGATATGCTCATTCTGTGACTGCATACATCTAGAATTCATGACTCATGAATGATTTTCAAATGTTTTGAATGCATACCGTCAGGGGGAGCTGCACTGCATATCATGCACATTTGACTAGTCTAATACCCTTCAGGGTCTTCATGCCTTTCATGGGTAGTTAATGCATCTAATTGCATCTTAGAGTGGCATCATTTAATCATGAAATTTTTCAAAAGAAAAGGGAGGGTTTTAGTTTATGCATTCAGTGAGGGGGAGCATTTCTCATTATTCATTCATGTAATTGCATGTGACCATCATACCTCTCATCAAAACTCATGTCTGATGACTAATACTCACCTTCCTGTTTGAACTGTAATCTTGATAAACTCCTTTGTGATTGTGAAATGCATTGTATTTCAGCCTCTTGCTTCAACTCTTGTCAGCCATTGTCACTCATACTATCAATTGGTATCCATTGGCATTTGTTGACTTGGCTGTACCTGAAAAATGCTCTTGCCTTCCTTGAAGCCCCAGAAAGATTTCTCTGCGCATATCTTGATCATAAATCCAAAAACATTATTTTTTAAGGAAATTTCTATCATATAGGACTATGAATGTCTGAAGCTTTCAGCCGGTTGAAGTTTCATGTATTTCTTGTGTTTGCTTATGAATCCTTCTTGGAAATATCTGAGTTAGTCTTAATAAACTTTAACCAACCCTTTCATGTTGTGTCTTTTAAACTCTTCTGAAATCTGAAATTCTAAAATCATGATTTTCCTTGACTGATTTGTATGAAAATATGTATTGTTTTTAAACATCAGGGAACATGGATTATGTCAAATACCAAATCTTGTCAGAGCAATGTCTTTGGTCACTGAGAAACACATATCATTCATCAAAGAAATGAATTGAGATATGTCATAAAGTGCCATAGTTAACTCTACTTAAATATGTTGATTAAAAATCTGGCAGAGCAATGGCAGGCACACTGAGAAATACATGTCCCTCATCAAAGAAATGAGTTTCAGTGTGTCATGAGGTGTAAATGCTATCTCTATTCTTAAGAAGCATGATAGTTAGTCCTTCCAAGCGCTTAGGGATACTGGCGTCTAAACAACGTGTATCCTCCAGTTGTAAGGATGTACTTAACTTAATTGCTCCTGAATATTGTTGTTAAAAATTCATTGCCTATCTGGCATATCATCTGAAATTGTTTGGAAAAGAATCTTCTTTCAATAGAAACTTTGACAGAAATAAATGGTTTCTTGTTTGTTTATCCTCAATACTATCGATTGCATTTCTTGAGGAAATCCTTGAAATTAAGTGAGTAAGAATGAAGAAGGTTAAAAAGGTCTCTCAATATGAAAACTTGGTTCACTTGTTATTAAGAAAACTGATTTCAGATATGAGTAGAAAAAGCTCATGTTCAAACCTTGCATACATAAAATTCTGATCTGGTTTGTCAATGTAGGTTCATTCATAGGTTTCTATGATGGAAAAGTCTGTAATCATCTGTTTAAATCAGATTTATGAAATTTGATATTCCATTGAAAATCTTTCTCATTCTTTCTGAATTCTTTTTACTCTCTCATATTGGACTCCAGTCGTTCAGACCAAACTGACTGATTCATTTGCACTCAGTTCTATCAATTGGTCTCAACTGTTGACTTCCACTCATGTCTTGGGCCTGCATAAGCATGGTGGATGCATAAGGGTTGTATGACTAAGGGGGAGCTAGTCAAACTAATTGCATAACATGCCTTTCAGGTTTTGACTCATGCATAGTTCTCATATCCTACATGAATTGTTAATGACTGTGCACTCATATAATTAATTGCACTGCATTCATAACATCTTTCTAGTTGACGATGGGGGAGACTTGTTTCATGCATTTTATTGAGCTCCTAACTCTTTACATGATTGAGTTCTTCATATTTCAGTGCTCCTGTGTGATTGAAAATATGACATATCTACAGGGGGAGAAGCTCTTGAAAGGATACATTTGGAAGATAGATGTAACACTCCAAAGGGAAGTATAACATTCCTATGCTTTACTGAATTGTTTCCCTATTTCATTTTTTTTGATGAAGGCAAAGGGGGAGAAGAATCTAATCTGAGTCAGTGCAACTCATAGTGTTACCATCATCAAAAAGGGGGAGATTGTTGTGCCCCTGTGTGGTTTTGATGATGGCTGACACACCCTGTGTGATTTTGATGATGGCTGACACACCATGAGTCACACTGAGGTGTGCTAATTAATTTAGATGACTGTTTGACTGTTTGAATATCTGATTGTTTGCTTGAATAGCTAATTCATGAATTTGGCCAGATTGGGTTAACGTAGTAGCAAATTGTTCATGCAGTGTGTTGATGCAGTTGGCTAGTTTGGGTTGACACATTGGCTGTCTGTTCACTAGCTGCGTTGACGCTACAAGGACACTGCGTTGACGCAGTAGTTGCTGGTTTACTTGCTGCGTTGACGCAGTGGATCAGCTGGGTTGACGCTATGCTGCTTTGTCTATTTTTTTGTATGGTTATCTATACATTGCACAGCATCCTCCAACTCTATACATCGCTCGCTCTATCAGCCTTTCATCATAGAGTCTGTACACTGTCTCTTGGCTCAAGCATCACTTCGTGAAGTCTGTATAGCGTTCAAGTCTATACATCGGTTGCTTTGAATCTGGATGATCAAGTCTGCACATTGGGGGCTTTTCCTACGTTTGGTCAAGTCTACACATTCATAGCTTTTCCCTACGTTCTGGCCAAGTCTATACAGCCTCATCTTTACCTTCGTTCCAAGCCAAAGTCTACACATTCATTTCCGTGGGCAAAGTCTATACATCGTGGCCTTGAACTTTCAAGTCTGTACACTCTTTATTTCAAAGTCTGTACATTGGCCTTCAAGCGTTTCAACTCTATACATTGCTGCTTTGACCAACTCTGTACATCCGGTTGCCTGACTTCTGTTTCAAAGTCTACACAGTCATTGTTAAGGCAAGTCTATACATTGGCTCATTGGTCTTCAAGTCGATACAGAGTCTTCATCTTCTGAAGTCTGTACAGCCAGTCACTTGACGAAGTCTGTACAGTGTCTCATATTGACAAAGTCTGTACAGTGTCTCATTTTGGCAAGTCTGTACATCGCTTCAAGCATTTCAAGTCTATACAGCCTGCCTTCACGTTCAGACTCTATACATCGTTCCTCAAAGGCTAAGTATATACATCCGTCAAACGCCTCAAAGTCTATACACTGGTCTTCACTTTATGTATGTACATTGGCTCAGACTTACCAAGTCTGTACACTGCCTTTGGGTTCCAAGTCTATACACTCCCTCAGTGTACATACTTATTCATTTGCTGTTTCAAAGTCCATACACTCGTTTCTAAGGCAAAGTCTATACAATCGCCTTTGAGCATCAAAGTCTGTACAGCCTGTCTGTCTTCTTGCGTTCTGTGCTTTTAGTGCGTTGACGCACTTGGCTGACTGCGTAGACGCAATTGTGCATCTTTCGCCTTCTGTCTTGTTCACTGCGTCGACGCTGACACAGGATGCGTTGACGCATTGGCCAGTTGCCAAGGGCGTTGAGCATCTCGCTTGAGGAGCTGAGGCGACGCTGCACGATGGAAGCGTTGACGCCTTGGGCTGATGTCCAAAGGTCTTTTGATCAACATCAAGTCTGTACAGCATGAAGTCTGTACACTGGTTTCTCTGGCACGTTAATACTAAAGTCTGTACACTCACTCTTTCACTAAGTCTATACACTCTATACTTCACACGAAGTCTGTACACACTTTGTTAAACAGCCTGAAACCAAGTCTATACATCATCTGATATCTTCTTATGACTGTGTGACAGGTACTGCTCGTGAACCTATGAAATGCACGTGATCTGAGGTTGCCACCTGGCACGTGATCCGATGATAACGCCCTAAATGCTGTAGCTATAAATATTAAGCCGCCGCCATCTGAAGACGAATGAAAAAGAGAAGATAAGAAAGGAAGATCGAAATGCAGAGAGTGACTCCACGATACAGAGAATAGAGAAGAAGAAGAAAAGAAGTGAGAAGAAGGAGAAGGCAGAAGCAGTGAGAAGAAGAAGAAGAAAGAAGAAGAAGAAGAAAAGAGAGTTAGTGCTGGGAGAAAGAGAGAAGCAGAAGAAGAAGCTCCTGCTGGACCGTGGATCAAATCCAGGCCAGCCAGCTCCTATGAGAGCCACATTTGATTTTATCTTTTCAACTTTCTGTTGCTGGATTTTTGTTTTTCCTTTGAACTATTCACTTGCTGTTCTTCCGATCCTCTAGTGTGAGATCGGGTTCCCTCCGGTGTGGAGGAAGAGAGACTTGCGTCTCTGGTTGCCTTTGACAGGGTGTCATCGGTTGTTTCCCTCTGGGTTGGAGGAAGGGAGATTTATCTCCGGTTCTGGGCTTGTAGGTTCGAGTCCAGGGGTCCCTCCGGTTGGGAGGTAGAGAGGTCCGAGACCTCTAGTCTGCAGGTGACTTGGGTCACTTGTGCTGCCCTCTGGGTTTCAGAGGAAGAGAGACTTGGGTCTCTAGGTTCCCCTCCAGTTTGGAGGAAGGGAGGATTGGTCCTCCGGTTCTAGTCTTGTGGGTTGCAAGACTAGGTGTTCCCTCCGGTTTGGAGGAAGAGAGACCGTGTGTCTCTGGTTTCCAAGTGGCTGGGAGTCACTTGGGGTGTCCCTCCGGTTGGGAGGAAGAGGGGAGGTTGTTCCCCTGGTCAAGCTGTTTGGCAGCAGTTGTTGCAGACTGAGTCTGCTGTGCTAGTGTTACTAGTGGAAGCCTCACTCCGGTTGGGAGTGAGGGGAGGACGTAGGTCTTTGGACCGAACCACCTAAACATCTCTTGAGCAGTGATTTATTTGTGTGTTTTGCTTCCGCTAGATGATTGATTAGGAGCGCTCCAAGTATCTCTTCATTTGTTCAATTGAATTAGTTTGTATTCTGGTATTGTGTTTAGCTCCCGAAGTTTAATTGGGTGATATTCCTAGCAGGATACATTCACCCCCCCTCTGTATCCAGGGCTTGCACCCTAACATGAAGCGCACTGAACTTGTTGTGCATGCGTGGTATTACATGATTTATTGGTTTTGATGGTGTCTGTGTATGACTCATTATAAGTCTGTTAAAATGATGTTTTGATGATATCTCACTATAAGCCATAAACTCATGAACCATCTTTTGATTGGTCAAGTATGAAGAAGACAGTCAGTTAAACATTGAAGAACAGAAGAAGAAATCCCAAGAAGAAGAGTAGAGCTTGGAGTTGACTCCAGAACACACAAGATAGGTTGTTTCAGTTGAAAATGAGGTTTGGAGTCGACTCCATATGACTTTGGAGTCCACTCCAGTCAACTACAAGACACCCGCTGGCAGAAGTTCACAAGGGAGTTAAATAACGCTTAAAGGTGACAAATAGGAACCCATGGGAGAAAAATAAAGCCTTGAGGGTGAAAAATGATGCATCTACGGTGTATAACATAAACCAAGGGTGACAAATAGCTTGGCATGGGAGAAGAAGAGCTGATAAGAAGAAAAAAAATAGTAGCGTTGACGTAGTACTCAAGGGTGTCGACACAGCCAAGGTGCAACTGAAGAACAAAGATGTCATCTGAAGACAAGGGTGCAAAATAGCTCTTATAGCACCCCGGATGAAATTATAGGAAATTAAATTTCCTAAACAAATTAAACACAAAATAGATTCTCCAATTAAATAGGACAAGGGCCCAAATCAAGTAAAGCCCAACACCTATAAATGAGCTTAGCATTGAAGAGCCCAACCGCTATATATATATATATAGAACTGTTTTGAATTAAAACCCTACCAATAAAGTTTAATGGGACAAAACCTTAAAACCCTTTCACGTAGTCTTCCTACGTACAAAGGAGAATAGGATACATACACATATATGTGTATAATGTGGGTTATTTTCAAAAGCCAACCTAACCCCATTTGAACTCTGCATGGGAACTTGAGGGTTTTAGTTCTTTTGGGGGAAGCGGCTACAAATTTAGAGAGGAAGAGATTAGCATGGGAAATTCTAAACCCATTAGGATTCTTTACGTGGGAATTTAATTCCCAATAGGAAGCTTAAATCCCAAATTCTATAAATATGAACCCCCCGAACAAGCAGAGCATCAAATTGCTGCTACATCTTTCTCTGTTTCTTCTTGCTACCGTAGTTGCCATGGGCTTTTTCCTCTGCTTCCACGGTCGCTACCGTACGAAGGAGCGAGCCTCATCTTCCATCTGCCTCGTAGCTTCATCTTCATCCTTCTGCTATCATACGTGAAGAAGTGAAGCAAGATGTGTTCTTCTTCCGTCTTCCTCCTCTACGACTGTCTTGCTGCTTCTGTGCGAGTGTAGTTGCTACCGTCGAGTTGTTGCGGCTGCAGTTACTCTTATTTTCTTATTCTTTCTCTCTGTTCGTCAACTCAATCAAGCTGAACAAAGGTAGGTGTTCTCTAATCCTGGATTAAATCCATCTAAGAACCGTAAAACATGGTTACATAATCATGCATCTCCTATCATGCATCTCCTGCTAGTTCTCTGCGTAGAATTTTTAGTTTTCTGCATATAAAAGAATTTGTGACCACTACCGTGGGCGCAGATTTCATGAATTTGCAGCTTCATGTTAAGACGCACATTAATTAGACACCGATATACATGACGCACATTTATTTGGAAAGTTAATAAATACATCATGTTAAAAATTTAATAACTATGGAACCGTATACCTAAATTCCATGTTTTGCATATATCTGGATTCCCCAGATTTTCCCCTACATGTCCATATTTTTAGATTTCTAAAATTCTCTGTAAATATCACAGTGGTACTGTTCATCCCTAGTAAACGAAAGTTCATTCAAATGAACAGTAGCATGAGTGTTAAATGTACCTGCCCGATGCATAATAGTAAAAGAATGGATGACTGTTCAAACAATCACACAATAATGAATAAATGCCCTTGTACGGAGGCGCTGTTTTGTAAAAATATTAGTAAATTGAAGATATTTGGAAAAATCATGAATCTGCGACATAATCATGGACGCTATTTAAAGAATGAGCGTTGTCTCGTACAGTCACCAATTATAATTAAATATTACTGGTTTTTGGAAATCTCTACAATTAGCGCACGTTCATAGAGTCGCTAATTCTTAGTATTTTTCTTGAAATTCTATTAATTATTGATTAAGTGACACTTTACACAGATGCACAATTATGAATGAGCGCCTGTCTGAGTGGACGCTGATTTTTGCTCTCACAATTTCTATCGGGTTTTTGGCCCATACTGCGGATCTATTGGCCCTCTTATCCCAGTCTGTGGATAGAGTCCATGTTTATCACATTGTTTCACGCTTACACCTCAATTCTTGATGATGACTGGACTCTCCGCGGGATACTCCTTCCTTCGGACTGGTACATTCTTCATTAAGACCTCCGTAAATCTCCGCTAGCCTTGGATTCCCTCAAGGCAGCCGAGTTAGTTGTACCATAAAATCCTGGAACCCTTACTGTCATGTCACTCTGAAGAAACATGACAACTAGCCCTCATAGAGTGCTATTATGGCCTTTGTTGAGAAGTCAGTCCCTGTCTGGAATTTGCGACCAGGCCAATGGACCCCCATTAAATGAGCGACCGAGTAAATGGATGCAAATTATTTGTGCTTATACTATTCACAGAATTTGCGACCACAACAGTGGACACACATTCTGAATTGGCGGCGACCTGAGTGGATGCCATTTTCCTAGATTTATGTATATGTCTTGGATTTTCTCGAGAGTTATTTCTACATAAACTTCTATCCTTGAAATTTGAATTCCATTAATCTACCTTAATGTTCCTACATTGGCTTATTTACTTGGAATTCCATTAGCTATAAACTATAGTGGATGCCTAAATATTACATGACTCAATGCTTGCACATATAGGGCCCAATCTGGTCCTAGGAGGACCACCCGGAAGTACTTATGCCCATGGAGACTATATTGATCACGGTGTGGCATTGCACCGAAGTGCATGACTAGCTTGATTTATGACATTCCATAATCTTTAAAAGTGCTTGACTTGACTTGACATGACTTGCGTGGCCCGGAACGGGTATTTACTTGCTTGAATGAAATAGCCAATATCTCATGACTTGACTTGATATTACATGACTTGGTACTTGATACTTGAATCACATGAAATACTTGTTTATCTAGCAAAGTCTTGATATTCCTTTCTCGTTATTCTCTTGCATTTTTGCATACATGAGCATGCCACATTATTGAACTAGTTAATTACTTTAAGCAATGTCTGGAATAGAGATATAATTCCTATTGAGCATTCGATCACCTAGTGTTTTCCCCAAGTTTTCAGGTAATTCTGATGACGAGGATCATTCGGATGGGAATTACCATGAGTGAAGAGATTAGAAGCCATTGAAGATTATCTATGTCGAGTCATTTCTATTTCTGGAGTCAATTATTGTATTTTCCTCTTTATTGAGTCTAGTCATCAATGGATTAGTAGTATGAGCCAGTGAGTTATGTAATAGTGGTTATACTTTGGATATTGGAGTTATTAATGAATAAAGGATTTGGTTTATTATCTCCATTTTGCGCACTCTGTCTATCTGTCGAATTCCTTATGCTCTGATTGACATGATCGATATAAACTCATCACGCATACCGGGTTCCGCTCGGGGCGTGACAGTTTTTGTGGTATCAGAGCCTAAGATATTCAATTCCTAGGAAAACCATGTCCAAGGATAGGTTTATACCATTTACCCTGTGAGATTGGGTAGAGCCATGGGTTAAGTTAACTTAGGGATTTAGACCTTCGATTAATCGTATACTAATATAGTTACTTAAATCTTCTAGGATCATGGCTGCCAAACGTGCTCAATGGCATGATATGCAACGTACCGTACAAGGCCTTACCCAGGTGCATCAACAAGTGGCGCATGGCGGAGCAAATTGTGGAGCGGGTACCTCCACTCCGCAATATGAACCCGCCAAAGTTCACTAGCTCGTCCGACCCCGATGATGCCAAAAATTGGATTAAGGAGATTGAAAGAATTTTTCATGTAATGCAATGTACGGATGAAGAGAAAGTTTTGCTAGCAACTTTCCTGCTTGAGAGGGATGCCCGATTTTGGTGGGAATCGGTAGAAGCCACTTTGCCTCGTGATCATATCACATGGGGGGAGTTTGTGGAATACTTCAACATCAAGTATTTTTTTGATAGGATACAAGAGAAGAAAGCCGCGGAGTTTGCCACGCTCAAACAAAGGACTCTCTCAGTGGCCGAATATGAGGCCCAATTCTCACGTCTATCAGGGTATGGACTCCATCTAGTGTGTACCGAGAAGATGAAGGCTCAAAAATTTCTAAATGGGCTTCATCCGCAATACATTACTTAATTGGCGCCGATGGACATTCAAGTCTATTCGGAGATGGTGCAGAGAGCCCAGCTGCTAGAGGATGCCACAGAGTTATCCGACCGGATTCGTGGGAAAGACAAGAAGGAGCACGTTACAAGCTCCAGCACATTCAAACCCACATTTAATAAGAAGAGGTCAAGCAATGGAGGAGATTCCTTCCAAGAGAAGAAATTTAAGAAGAATAACAAGCCCTTTTCTATTACTACCATACCTTCCAAAGAGGTGTGCAAGCACTACGACAAGGCCAACCATAAGGCCGAGGAATGCTGGAGGAGATTGGGAGCTTGTCTCCGATGTTGGATCCGTGATCATCAGATTACCGACTGCCCATTATTAAACGAACAAGCCAACAATGAGGAAAAGTGTCCGGTGTAGAAGTAAGGCTGCCTACAAGCTCCCCAAGAGGCAGAGCAAGATGAAGGTGGAATCGTGGAAGGTACATTAAAGATTTGTTCCAAGTCTGCTCGTGTATTGTTTGATACCGGCGCAACCCATTCTTTTGTTTCCAAAAGATTTTCTGATCCACTACCTATGGAACCAGAATGGATAGATTTAGTTATTTCCACGCCTCTCGAAAATGAATCCGATATTTCACACCATTACCCAAATTATGAAGTTATGGTTAAAGCGCACAATCTACCTGCCGATCTGATATGCTTAGATATGGACAGGTATGATGTCATACTAGGAGCCGATTGGCTATCCACACACAAGACAGTTATAGACTGTCAAAATGGCAAGGTAACTTTTAAGGAGTTCCAGAAACTTATTTATACTAGTCCTCAGAGTCGAAACAAGTAACCCCTTATTTCGGCCCTCCGAGCTGGTAAACTCTTAAGGAAGGGGTGTGTGGCTTTCATAGCATTTGTCACTGCCGCGAAAGTTAAGGAATCCAAGATAGAAGACATCTGCGTGGTTCGGGAGTTTCTCGATGTATTTCCAGAAGATTTGCTTGGATTACCCCCACAAAGAGTAGTGGCCTTCACCATCGACCTTGTCCATAGTGCTGGCCCGATTTCTAAGGCACCTTATAGAATGTCCCCCGCCGAGCTCAAAGAATTGAAGGAACAATTGATGGAACTCTTGAAGAAAGGATTCATCAGGCCAAGTACTTCCCCATGGGGAGCACCTGTACTATTTGTAAAGAAGAAGGATGGATCGATGAGACTCTGCATCGATTATTGGCAAATGAATCACCTTACCATCAAGAACAAGTATCCATTGTCGAGGATCGATGAATTATTCGATAAAATATCTGGAGCCAAATATTTCTCAAAGATTGATCTCAGGTCGGGATATCACCAGTTAAGGATCAAGGATGATGATATTCACAAGATGGCCTTTCGGAGCAGGTATGGGCATTACGAATTTACTGTTATGCCTTTTGGACTAACAAATGCCCCTGCAGCCTTTATGCAATTGATGAACAGCATATTCAGGCCGTATTTAGATCAATTCGTAGTGGTCTTTATTGATGATATATTGATATATTCAAGAACCAAGGAAGAACATGAAGAGCATTTGAGGACCGCATTGCAAATATTAAGGAAGAATCAACTCTATTCCAAGCTTAGTAAATGTGACTTCTGGCTCGAGGAAGTATCTTTCTTAGGGCATGTGATCTCAAAGGATGGAATTTTTGTTGATTCGTCAAAAGTCGAGGCTGTAAAAAATTTGGAAAGACCTACTAATGCTATCGAAATCCGTAGTTTCTTGGGTCTAGTGGGATATTACCGAAGATTCATCAAGGACTTTTCCAAGATCACCATTCCTCTTACTAGGCTGACCCGCAAGGAGATTCCTTATAAGTGGAATGAAGATTGCGAGAGAAGCTTTCAAGCTTTGAAAGATCATCTGACAACTGCCCCGGTCTTGGCATTGCCAACTGAAGGAGAGAAGTTCGAGGTATATACTGATGCGTCTAGTATTGGCCTCGGATGTGTCTTAATGCAACAAGGGAGAGTCATTGCTTACTCTTCCCGACAGTTAAAGAAGCATGAGGAGAACTACCCGGTGCACGACCTAGAGTTGGCCGCGGTAGTATTTGCTTTAAAAATCTGGAGACACTATCTCTATGGAGAACAATTCACCATGTACTCCGATCACAAGAGTCTCAAGTACTTATTCTCCTAAAAGGAATTGAACATGAGACAAAGACGTTGGCTAGAATATCTCAAGGACTTCGATTTCACTATACAATACCATCCTAGAAAGGGTAATCCCGTAACTGATGCCCTTAGTCGAAAGCCGAGAGCATTATTGGCCAACTATATGATCCAAGAATGAAAAATGCTGGAGCAATTCACTAAGCTCAATATAAGCACGGATAAGGAGAAATGGTGTATTACTCTATCACATGTGAGGATACAACCGGATTTACTCTCCGAGATCAAGGAACTCCAAGACAATGACCCGGTGCTGGTAGAGGTTAGAGGAAAACTAGAAGAACAACCTGATTTCAAGCTGGCATCAAATGGAAGATTATTATTCCGAGAAAGGACTTGTGTACCGGATTGTCCAGAATTGAAAAAGAAAATTTTAGAAGAAGCTCACCGATCAAGATACAATTCATCCCGGATCTACCAAGATGTACTTGGACTTGAAACGGATCTTTTGGTGGCCCAACATGAAAAGGGAGTTAGCAGACTTCATTTCTCACTGTCTCGCATGCCAACAAGTAAAGGCGGAACAACATAAGCCCGCTGGTAAGTTACACCCTCTAGACATTCCCAAGTGGAAGTGAGAAGATATCGGCAAGGACTTTGTCATGGGCTTGTTAAAATCTAAAGGCAGACATGATGCAATATGGGTCATCATAGATCGATTGACCAAGTTGGCACACTTCGTACCTATAAAGAGCCGATGGTCAGTTGATGTTCTAGTTGCCTTGTACATCAAAGAGGTGGTTAGACTACATGGAGTTCCTGTTTCGATCGTGTCTGACCGAGACCCGCGTTTCACTTCTCATTTTTGAAAAGGTATACAACATTCGTTGGGGACAAGACTCAACTTTAGTACTACTTTTCATCCTCAAATGGATGGTCAGACCGAGAGAACGAATCAAGTCGTAGAAGACATGCTAAGAGCCTGCATTATTCACTTTGGTGGAAGCTGGCATGATCATCTACCCCTGGTCGAGCTTGCATATAACAACAGTTACCAGGCAAGCATTCAAATGGCACCCTTCGAGGCATTATACGGAAGGAGTTGTCATTCACCAATATGCTGGGACGAAGTAGGAGAAAAGCAACTTCTAGGCCTGGACATGGTAAGAGACACCACCGAGAAGATTCAAATGATTAAAGAAAGACTCAAGATGGCTCAGTCTAGACAAAAGACTTACCCCGATACTAGAAGGAGAGACCTCGAGTTCTAAGTTGGAGACCATGTCTTTCTTAAAGTTTCCCCAGTATGAGGTATTAGAAGATTTGTTGTTAAGGGCAAACTTACACCAAGGTATATCGGTCCCTTTGAAGTATCAGAAAGAGTTGGTGAGGTTGCCTACCGAATTGCCTTGCCACTATAGTTATCCGAAGTCCATAATGTATTCCATGTCTCTATGCTCAGGAAGTATGTTCATGATTCATCCCACGTCATTGAACATGACAATCTAGTGATACAAAAGGATCTTACTTATGAGCAAAAACCATTGAGGATCCTTGATCGTGAGGTTCGTGTGCTAAGGAACAAGACGATCCCTATGGTGAAGATTCAATGGAACAAGAACCTTGAACATGAAGCCACATGGGAGACCGAAGAATCGATGAAGAAAAGATTCCTTAACTTATTTCAAAACTTTAAGTACTCTGCACCCTCCATATCTATATGAAATTGAATTTGGGGACCAAATTCTTTTAAGTGGGGGAGAGTATAGCACCCCGGATGATATTATAGAAAATTAAATTTCCTAAAGAAATTAAACACAAAATAGATTCTCCAATTAAATAGGACAAGGGTCCAAATCAAGTAAAGCCCAACACTTATAAATGAGGTTAGCATTGAAGAGCCCAACCGCTATATATATATAGAACCCTTTTGGATTAAAACCCAACCAATAAAATTTAATGGGCCAAAACCTTAAAACCCTTTCACATAGTCTTCCTACGTACAAAGGAGAATAGGATACATACACATATATGTGTATAATGTGGGTTATTTTCAAAAGCCAACCTAACCACGTTCGAACTCTGCCTGGGAACTTTAGGGTTTTAGTTCTTTTGGGGGAAGCAGCTACAAATTTAGATAGGAAGAGATTAGCATGGGAAATTCTAAACCCATTAGGATTCTTTACGTGGGAATTTAATTCCCAATAGAAAGCTTAAATCCCAAACTCTATAAATATGAACCCCCCGAACAAGCAGAGCATCAAATTGTTGTTATGTCTTTCTCTATTTTTTCTTGCTGCCATAGTTGCACTCCTCTACTTCCACGATCACTGCCACACGAAGGGGCGAGCCTCATCTTCCATCTGCCTCGTAGCTTCATCTTCATCCTCCTGCTATAAAACGTGAAGAAGTGAAGCCTGTTGTGTTATTCTTCCATCTTCGTCCTCTACGATTGTCTTGCTGCGTTTGTGCGAGTGCAGTTGCTACCGTCGAGTTGTTGCGGCTACAGTTACTCTTATTTCCTTATTCTTTCTCTCTGTTCGTCGACTCAATCAAGCTGAACAAAGGCAGGTGTTCTCTAATCCTGGATTAAATCCATCTAAGAGCCGTAAAACATGGTTACATAATCATGCATCTCCTATCATGCATCTCCTACCAGTTCTCTGCGTAGAATTTTAAGTTTCCTGCATATAAAAGAATTTACGACCACTACCGTCGGTGCAGATTTCATGAATTTGCGACTTCATGTTAAGACGCACATTAATTAGATGCCGATATACATGACACATATTTATTTGGCAACTTAATAAATACATCATGTTAAAAATTTAATAACTATGGAACCATACACCGAAATTCCATGTTCTGCATATATCTGGATTCCCCAGATTTTTCCCTACATGTCCATATTTTTAGATTTCTAAAATTCTCTGTAAATATCACAATGGTACTGTTCATCCCTAGTAAACAAAAGTTCATTTAAATGAACAGTAGCATGAGTGTTAAAACGTACCTGCTCGATGCATAGCGGTAAAAGAATGGACGACTGTTCAAACAGTCGCACATTAATGAATAAGCGCCCTTGTACGGAGGCGTTGTTTTGTAAAAAATTTAGTAAATAGAAGATATTTGGAAAAATCATGAATTTGCGACATAATCATGGACGCTTTTTAAAGAATGAGTGCCATCTCGTACGGTCACCAATTATAATTAAATATTATTGGTTTTTGGAAATCTCTAGAATTAGCGCCTATTCACAGAGTTGCTGATTCTTTGTATTTTTCTTGAATTTCTGTAAATTATTGATTAAGCGACACTTCACACAGACGCACAATTATGAATGAGCGCCTGTCTCAGTGGACATAGATTTTTGCTCTCACAGTTTCTATCAAGTTTTCGTCCCATACCGCTGGTCCATTGGCACTCTTATCCTAGTCCGTAGATAGAGTCCCTGTTTCTCATGTTGTTTCACGCTTACACCTTAATTCTTGATGATGATTGGACCCTCCGCGGGATACTCCTTCCTTCGGAGTGGTACTTTCTTCATTAAGACCTCCATAAATCTCCGCCAGCCTTGGATTCCCTCAAGGCAGTCGAGTTGGTTGAACCATAAAAATCTTGGAACCCTTACTGTCAAGTCACTCTGAAGAAACATGACAACTAGCCCTCATAGAGTGCTATTATGGCCTTTGTTGAGAAGTCAGTCCCTATCTAGAATTTGCGACCAGGCCAGTGGACGCCCATTGAATGAGCGACCGAGTAAATGGACGCAAATTCTTCGTGCTTATACTGTTCACAGAATTTACGACCACAACAGTGGATGCACATTCTGAATTGGCGACGACCTGAGTGGACGCCATTTTCACAGATTTTTGTATATGTCTTGGATTTTCCCGAGAGTTATCTCTACATAAACTTCTATCCTTGAAATCCGAATTCTATTAATCTGCCTTAATGTTCCTACATTGGCTTATTTCCTTGGAATTTCATTGGCTATAAACTATAGTGGATGCCTAAATATTACATGACTCAATGCTTGCGTATATAGGGCCTGATTTTCTCATGGGAGGAGCACCCGAAAGTACTTGTGCCCATGGGAGCTATATTGATCACGGTGTGGCATTACACCAAAGTACATGACTAGCTTGATTTATGGCATCCACAATCTTTAAAAGTGCTTGACTTGACTTGACATGGCTTGCGTGGCCCGGAACGGGTATTTACTTGCTTGAATGAAATAGCCAATATCTCATGACTTGACTTGATATTACATGACTTGGTACTTGATACTTGAATCACATGAAATACTTGTTTATCTAGCAAAGTCTTGATATTCCTTTCTCGTTATTCTCTTGCATTCTTGCATACATGAGCATGCCACATTATTGAACTGGTTAATTACTTTAAGCAATGTCTGGAATAGAGATATAATTCTGACTTAGCGTTCGCTCACCTAGTGTTTTTCCCAAGTTTTCTAGTAATTCCAATGACGAGGATCATTTGGATGGGAATGACCATGAGTGAAGAGATTAGAAGCCATTCAAGATTATCTACGCCGAGTTGTTTCTATTTCTTGAGTCAATTATTGTATTTTCCTCTTTATTGAGTCTAGTCATCAATGGATTAGTAGTATGAGTCAGTGAGTTATGTAATAGTGGTTATACTTTTGATATTGAAGTTATTAATGAATAAAGGATTTGGTTTATTATCTCTATTTTGCGTACTCTGTCTATGTGTCGAATTCCTTATGCTCTGATTGACATGATCGATATAAACTCGTCACCCGTACTGAGTTCCTTCCGCGCTCGGGGCATGACAACACTGCATGTCCAAGAATGGCCAAAGATGGAGCTTTCATGAAGGTTGCGTTGACGCAAAAAGTCTTTGCGTCAATGCCAAGATCACCTGCCAGCCAAATCAGAAGTGGCGACGGCTAAAGGCAAATAGGGGTGACAAATGGGTAAGTATTGGTGACAAATTGCCGATAGAGCTAACAAATGGCTTCATATGGGTGAAGAATAAGTGGCAGTGCTGAAAGCCTTGAAAAGCATTGAAGTAGCGTCGACGCAGTGCTCAGGTGCCATCGACCCATCCAAGGTTCCAAACTCAAACGATGAAGAAAAAGTAGTGGCGACGGCTTACAAGTCTTAAGGGTGACAAATGGATGGTCAAGGCTGACAAATAGGTGGTCAAGGCTGACGAATAGCTGGATAAGGGTAACAAATGGCTTGCTAATGGTGAAAAATACGTGGCCAGGTTGAAAATAGAGAAACCATAGAAGGAGAGTAGACTCAAAATGTTGTTGGAGTCGACTCCTGTTACAATGTTGGAGTCGACTCACTAGGCTGAAAGAAGAAGCAGTGGGGACAATTGAACTCAAACAAGGGTGACAAATAGATGGATAAGGGTGACAAATACGTAAGTAAGGGTGACAAAGAGCTATTAAGGGTGGAAAATGTCTAGCAATGCTGGAAGGTTGAGAAATCTAGAAGCCGAGTCGACTCTACAATGCTTTGGAGTCAACTCCAAGCATGAGGAATCTGCCAAATCTTTTGCAACTTTTGTACAACTTCTATAGGATTAAAATATGAACCACAAACATCCAAAAACACAATTTTTTAGGTCTAGAGAGGATCCCTTGGGAATCTAGTGTCATTGTCATCATGAGCTTACCAGATCAGTCCTTTTAGACAGTAGATTTGTCAACCTACATTTATGGGAAAGGTCACTCTCCATGGCAACCTCTTTTATGCTTCTACCCAATCAGCTTGCTGCTTCAGAATCCCCTCGGGCAGAGCACCATACCTTCTTGTCCTAAGCCAATCAACAGGCGACCTGAAAGCTCACAAGATTCAAGAAGCATCATTTCCTCTCTATTATTCAAAGGAAGTCTTTTAGAGGGAAACTATTCTTTTTCCCCTACTCTTCTATCTACGGTGGAACCAGTCAAGCCCAGTGGTCAAAGAAATCTACCTTCTCACTGGACCAATCAGAATTGAGGTATTCTTCAAAGAAGTCTCTTTCAAATTCAGCCAATCAGATGCAATTCCCTTGGAGGGAAACTTCCCACCAACTCTTCTATATATACCAAGCTCATGTATGAAGAGGAGCTGCTGCTGCCCTTGAAGAGAGCCACGCCCTTGAGCATTCAAGAAGGAATCTATGAGAAAGAAAAGAAGGGAGTGAGAGCAGCCCAACCCTGGTCCGACCCAGACCAGTGCTGTAAATTGTAGAGAAAGAAGAGGGACCATCCGTGAGAGAAAGCAACCCTGTAGAAGCTTGAGCCTAAAATAGAGAATAGGTTTGATCTTTGTCTAAAGCTCTAGCTACCAGTTTCCAGATTTCTATCTGTAGCCACAGCTAGTGCCTTTCTTTGTTCTAGTTTTTCTGCTGCACTTGTAGCTTACTTTCTTTTCTTCTTTTCCTTTGTTCGTGTATGTGAGTGGGGCATCATCCCCGTGTGGTGCTGCATTTGCAGCGTGTGGTAAAACCTCATCAGGTTTGGTGAGGGGTGGACGTAGGTTGCGGGTTTGCAACCGAACCACCTTAAAAACATCTAGTGCAATGGGGTGTGCATTGTGTGATTGATCTGTTTCTTCTTTACCCCATTCACAGGATAGTAAACATAACAGATTTGCGCTCGGAATGATTTATCTACACATCGCTTGCCTCTCACACTACACTTGCATTTCCTCAATTGCCTGCTGCATCCTTGCACATAGGTACTAGGGAGTTCACCCAGGCTAGGGGAAAGTTACCTTGTCTACACATACACTAGGCGTTTGATGAGCTTCGAATCTGTCTAATAGCTAAACTCATAAAGAGGCTGCATCGACCTCTCTGCTCTACTGCGTCGACCGCAGCCTTCTCCATATAGCAATATGTTGGCTCCTTGTGTATGGCTGCCTTGTTTTATTGCCTTGAACCACTCTACTAGGTCCGCTATGATTTATGTCTAAGTATTTTATTTGCATTCTAGTAGTAGTTCGTGTTCTTATCAGTTAAGATTTTAATTGGGTAAATGTTTTGACAGGATCTATTCAACCCCCCCTTCTAGATCTGGTTGCACCCCGGGGGACCTAACAATTGGTATCATAGCTATGCTCTGTTGTACTGAGATCCAACGATCTGTAGAGAAAGATCCCGGTGCATTTGATGTAATGGCTTCATTCGTTAAACATGTTTCAATGATTTCCCCGCCCATATTTGATGGTTTTGATTTTACAATGTTGCAAGGGAAGATGTGTGCCTTTGTCAACTCTATTGATACAAGGTTATGGAATCTCATCTATCATGGTCCACACAAGCTGCCATCAGATACATCTGAATGGTCTATTGAACACAGGACCAAAAATATTAATAACCTTGCTACCTTCAATCTGATAAAAGATGCAGTAGATGTCACCATGTTTCCCTTTTATTCCAGCTACAGCACTGCTAAGGAAATCCTAAATGGACTATCTAGGATCCATGAAGAAGAAAATAGAAATCACTATCTTATGGCTGACAGCCCGGATCAACTAAGCAACCCCTCTTCATCTTAGGTAAGCTCTGATTCAGAGGATATTACTTTTGAAAAGCTAATGGATACATATGATGAGTTGACTATGAAATACAAAAAGTTAAAATCTGGAAACAAAAAATTTAAAAAGAAGCATGAAAATAACTCTATTGATAGTCCTCCTTGTAAAAATTGTTCTGCTCTTGAGTAAGTGAATGAAACTCTCATGATTGGCATAGATATACATAAAGAACACATTGCATGCCTGAAAGATGAAAATGGGATCTTGTAGCTGAAATCACTAAATTGGAAGAAACTATAAGACAACTTCAAGATGAATCTAAGTCCTTGTCAAATGACCAAGACTTGACTGAAAATAAGGCTCTTGCTGAAGAAAATGAAATTTTGAAAAAGCACAACAATGAGTTACTTTCTAAGCTACATGCTTATGAAAAGGGCAAGGATGTAAGTGTTGTTGACTCAGAAAAATGGTTGTCCTTCAAAAAGAATTTGATTACTACAAAACTATGAACAACATGTTAAATGAGCAGCTTGCTGCTTGTGAGAAAGATTTGGCCAATTCGGAAAAACACAACCTCTCACTTGAAAACCATGTCCAAGATCTAAAAAGCTCACTATCGAAATCTGTTATGGGCAAGGAAAACTTGAACAGACAATCGAGGATAAAAGTGAACTTCCGGAGAGAAGAGTTTTGGCACTCTCCAGTAAATAAAAAGGTTTTTAAAAGCAAATCGTCTACATCGTTTAGGTCCAACTCGGATGTTGCCTCCTCTTCCCAATCCCCTCCAAAACAGTCTGCGGCCTAGAAAAATCAAAATCAAAATAGAAACCAGAAAAAGAAAATATTAAAACAAAAATAGAAAAATGAGTTTGCTTGTTTTGCTGAGAATGACAGACACCATGCCTTCCAGAAAAAATATGCTTCATGTACTTATTGTGGTCGACATGGTCATTTGATGCATGATTGCTATGACAGGAAAAATGATGAACTAATAGCATGCAAGTCTAATTTTGATTTCAGTCACTATAAGAAATCGGCCAAGGGCAACCAGCTCTCCTACTGCCACCACTGTGGGAGGTTTAGACACAATATGACAAATTACTGGGAGTTGAAAGTTATAAAATCTTTTGCTCAGTGTTATCACTGCAAGGAGCATGGCCACACAGTCAAAGGCTATTGGCAAAGAAGGAGGAAGGACAATCTTCATGCCAAAGCTATGAGCATTCACAGTCTCCCATGAAAAGTCACCACACACGGTCATGAGAAGAATGAGAAAACCTTTGTGTGTTGCCCTTACTGTGGGATGGTAGGACATGATGAATATGACTGTCACACAATGAAGAAAGATGATTTGACTGTCTTGATAAAGAAGAGCAATCTAGTTAAAAATACTGCTAACTCTCGAGGACCCTAGAAAACTTGGGTACCTAAAAATTCTAACTGAGAATTTTGAATGCAGGAGTGCCTTGGAGCTAAACAAAGGATGATCAAGTAAATAAAATCTCAAGGCACAGGTTTGTGAATAAAAATTTCAACTTGTGTTAATTTTGCATGATAGACTTGTCTTGTAGTTATTGCATTATAGGTCTGTCTTGTTTTCAATAAATCATGTAAGCTGAAACTGTCTCCTTGAACTACTGAAACATCCTCCATGGTTTTAAATGAACATCTGAGTTGGATTACATGCTTAACACTCAATTTGAGTTTCTGGTATATCGAATGGTGATGTGCATAAGGGCAGGTTAAGCTTGCCCGGAACTCTCACTGTGCGTGAGTTGGGTCTTCAGATCAATACCTCCGCCTTGTACCAGAAATCAATAATTTCATATGCTTAATCCATGAGGAATCTATCATGCTGGTGGAATTGATATGAGGATGAGTCAATGTTTGCTTATTGCTACTTCCATTTTGGCAGCTATATGAACTTCCTGTTTAGAATTGTTAATCATTTACCTTTGATGTTGACTGTCATGGCTGCATATGTTTGAACTCATCATTCATGTGGATTTCTAACACTCTTTAATTGTCTTGATCTCCATAAGAATTGGACAAAGGGGGAGCTTGAGAGTTTGCACTTAGTTTAAAATGCATTGCACATGCCTCGAGTCTGCATGAGTTGTGGACATTAAACATCATCTTGTGGTCTCATGCACTCTAATGCATATCATGCCAAGGGACCCAAAGTCATAGGTTGCATATTCTATTGTCAGCCCATGCACAAGTTGAGGGGGAGTCCACATAAAAGTCAAGTCTGCATTCTTGCATATCTTGTTGTCATATGATTTTACTGCACATTCTCAGGGGGAGCTTGCCTTGTTCTAATAAACTGCTCAAATCTACCTTGCATAACTCTTGTGCATGCTTCTTGAACCTTGGACCTTTTTAAGGAGTAGTCTGAGAGTTAAACACTCATGCAAGTTTGTTAAGGCTGTTCTTTTGATGGTTGATAACTTTCTTGTCATGTTTGTAAAAAATAACCATGTGCATGATTGCCAATCATTGATTAAACTCTCTTTTGTTTGCATGGAGTATGTCAACCGCGTTGACCCTCAGATCATGCAGAGTCAACCTTGCAATTCATTTCCTTAGGAATCTGGCCGCTGTCCGTGCACCATGCGTCGACCTCCTGATGTACATGCGTCAACACACTTGTTAACATGATGCTCTTGATTCACTTCCTTCAATTCCCATCTTCATTTTGAACAATGGTCCCTCCTGGCTCATGAGCATCATTTCCTTTGCTCCACCTAACAATCCTTCTGCAAGTCACTGCTTAAGGGGGAGCATTCCCATTGAAACTCTGATCTGTCAACATGCCATGTGTCTTCAATTGCTTGAACCTGTTTGAAACATCATTTCCTTGCTCAGATTTCAGATGCCTGATTCCTTATCTCCTTGAACGCCTTAATCTCTTGGGAGAACTTCTATATGTTGCCAAGTTCTTTTATCAGAGTAAACCTTAAAGAGGAATCTTCCTTTATGGAGTTCTATGACTGCCCTGAACATGAAAGCTATTGGTTTAAACTTAATGACTCCTTGAGTTTTTATTGCTAAATAGTCATGAAAGTGGCTGTATTCAGACTTGATGGACCTAAACCAGTTTTTCATGTTTTGACATGTTGTGCCTTCTTAAATCTGAAAGTTTATTTTTAGTAGAAAGGCATCCTTAGTTGAGGAACTTCATTGTAGTATTATTTTTAAGCATTTGTCAAATATGAAGATTTCAAAAGGGCTACAATGAAAGCAATGAACTTCAGTCATGCTGAGAAACTGGAGATATTGGCGTCTGATAAACGTATATCCTTATGTAAAAAGGTGTGTGCTGAGTTCAGTGCTCTTAGGTAGAGAAATGGCAATTGTTTCACCGAGAAACCGAGTCCCTTCATTAATGAAGTGGAGTGGACAAGGTCATGAAGTGCCTTGCTACCTCTGTTCTATGTGAAACAGAATGGTGAGCTACACTAAGTAACTGGGGATGCTGACATCTAATCAACGTGCATCCTCACGTCAAAAGGTGCTGCCACACATGAATGCTCTTGAAAAACTGAAAAGCAATAACAGTTGGTATCAAACAGTGGTTTCAAAAGATAAATATGAACTTGTAGTGCCCATGGATAAGATCAGAAATGTCTAGGTGTTTAACCTCAATACTATTTGTAGTTACTCTCAAGGGGCTAATGGAATTGAATGAGTAACGTGAGGGGAGGTTAACTTGGTCTCTATATGTATTTCTGGTTCATTTCTATTAATTTTGAATGTAGAAAATTTCAAATGCTTATTATTGAGAAACTAAGAATTCATCAGTTTTAAACCAATCTGAATATAGGGGCTTTATCTTTGGAGTTATATAACTGGAGATTCTGAAAAATCTGTAACTCTGTATTCATGTACTTGGCTTCAGACTGAAGATCTCTCATCCCAAAATTTCTTGAATCTGATCCTTGTGTCCAGATTTCTTGTTGATCCATGCTCCTGGCTGCATTGAAAACATCTCCACTCTCAACAATTGGTATCAAGTCCATCTCATGTATTTGGATGGTTTGCATTTTCCTTTCTCCATGCATTGCATAGAAAACATTAAAAAATCTGAAGACCTGAAAACTTAAAATTTAAAAAACCTAAAAAACCAAACAATTGGTATCAAACTGCTCTCTGATTGCATCTTATTGCCATGTTCAAATACCTTGCATAAACATTGTACTATGAACTCATGGCATCTGGTGCCCATGTGTGTGATCTACTATTGCCAAGCCACGAGACCTAACAACAAGGGACCTTACAATTGAAGGGACCTAACAATCTGCTCTTGCTTTTGGCTGCTCTAGAACTCATGGCATTTAACGTCTGGCTACCTGCTGGCTTGCTTGTGTCTGGCATTGAATCCTTCTTTTATCTTATGTCTTTGTATTTGGCCTTCCTTTGAACCTTCTTTGATGATGGCAAAGGGGGAGAAGGTTTGATGAGTCATTGTCTATCTCATATGCATTGTCTATTTCATGATTACATCTCTTCAGAAGTACTTATAATGACTCATAGTTGCCATCATCAAAAAGGGGGAGAATGTTGTGCATGTGTGGTATCACATGATTCTTTGGTTTTGATTATGTCTGAGTATGACTCATTATAAGTCTGTTAAAATGATGTTTTGATGATGTCTCACTATAAGCCATCAGCCAATTAATTTAGAAACTCATGAACCATCTTTTGATTGGTCAGGTATGAAGAAGACAACCAGTTAAACATTGAAGAATAGAAAAAGAAATCCCAAGAGAAAGAGTCGAGCTTGGAGCCGACTCTAGAACACACAAGATAGGTTGTTTCAGTTGAAAATGAGGATTGGAGTCGACTTCAAACGGCTTTGGAGTCGACTCAAGTCAACCGTAAGACACTCGCTGGCAGAAGTTCACAAGGGAGTCAAATAACGCTTAAGGGTGACAAATAGGAACACATGGGAGAAAAATAAAGCCTTAAGGGTAAAAAACGATGCATCTACGGTGTATAATATACACCAAGGGTGACAAATAGCTTGGCATGGGACAAGAAGGGCTGAGAAGAAGAAAAACAATAGCAACGTCGACGTAGTACTCAAGGGCGTCGACGTAGCCAAGGTGCAACTGAAGAACAAAGATGTCATCTGAAGACAAGGGTGAAAAATAGCTCTGCACGTTCAAGAATGGCCAAAGATGAAGCTTTCATGATGGTTGCGTTGACGCCAGATGTCTTTGCGTCAATGCCAAGATCACCCGCTAGCCAAAGCGGAAGTGGCGACGGCTAAAGGCAAATAGGGGTGACAAATAGGTCAGTATTGGTGACAAATGGCCGATAAAGCTAACAAATGGCTTCATATGGGTGAAGAATAAGTGGCAGAGCTGAAATCCTTGAAAAGCATTGAAGCAGCGTCGATGTAGTGCTCAGGTGGCGTCAACGCATCCAGGGTTCCAAACTCAAATGATGAAGAAAAAGCAATGGCGACGGCTTATAAGTCTTAATGGTGACAAATGGATGGTCAAGGCTGACAAATAGGTGGTCAAGGCTGACAAATAGATAGATAAGGGTAAAAAAAGGCTTGCTAACGGTGAAAAATAGGTGGCCAGGCTGAAAACAGAGAAACCGTAGAAGGAGAGTCGACTCAAAATGTTGTTGGAGTCGACCCCTGTTACAATGAATCTCACCAGGGTGAAAGAAGAAGCAGTGGCGACGGTTGAACTCAAACAAGGGGGACAAATAGATGGATAAGGGTGACAAATACATAAGTAAGGGTAAAAAATAGCTATTAAGGGTGAAAAATGTCTCGCAAGGTTGGAAGGTTAAGAAATCTAGAAGCTGAGTTGACTCCACAAGGCTTTGGAGTCAACTCCAAGCATGAAGAATCTGCCAAATCTTTTGCAACTTTCGTACAACTTCCAGAGGATTAAAATATGAACCGTAAACATTCAAAAACATGATTTTTGAGGTCTGGAGAGGATCCCTTGGGAATCTAGTGTCCTTGTCATCATGAGCTTACGAGATAAGTCCTTTTGGACAGCAGATTTGTCAACCTACGTTTATGGGAAAGGTCACTCTCCATGGCAACCTCTTTTATACTTCTACCCAATTAGCTTGCTGCTTCAGAAACTCCTGGGGTAGAGCACCGTACCTTCTTGTCCTAAGCCAATCAACATGCTACCTGAAAGCTCACAAGATTCAAGAAGCATCATTTCCTCTCTATTATTCAAAGGAAGTCTTTTGGAGGGAAACTATTCTTTTTCCCCTGTTCTTCTATCTACGGTGGAACCAGTCAAGCCTAGTGGTCAAAGAAATCTACCTTGTCGCTGGACCAATCAAAATTGAGGTATTCTTCAACGAAGTCTCTTTCAAATTCAGCCAATCAGATGCAGTTCCCTTGGAGGGAAACTTCCCACCAACTCTTCTATATATGCCAAGCTCCTGCATGAAGAGGAGCTGCTGCTGCCCTTGAAGAGAGCCACGCCCTTGAGCATTCAAGAAGGATTCTGTGAGAAAGAAAAGAAGGGAGTGAGAGCAGCCCAGTCCATGTCTGACCCAGACCAGTGCTGTAAAGAGTAGAGAACGAAGAGGGACAATATGTGAGAGAAAGCAGCCCTGTAGAAGCTTGAGCCTAAAAGAGAGAATATGTTTGAGCTTTGTCTAAAGCTCCAGCTACCAATTTCTAGATTTCTATCTGTAGCCACAGCTGGTGCTTTTCTCTGTTCTAGTTTTTCTGCTACACTTGCAGCTTACTTTCTTTTCTTCTTTTCCTTTGTTCGCGTATGTGAGTGGGGCGTTGTCCCCGTGTGGTGTTGCATTTGCAACATGTAGTAAAGCCTCATCAGGTTCGGTGAGGGGTGGACGTAGGTTGCGGGTTTGCAACCGAACCACCTTAAAAACATCTAGTGCAATGGGGTGTGCATTGTGTAATTGATCTGTTTCTTCTTTACCCCATTCACAGGATAGTAAACATAACAGATTTGCGCTCGGAATGATTTATCTACACATCGCTTGCCTCTCACACTACACTTGCATTTCCTCAATTGCCTGCTGCATCCTTGCACATAGGTACTAGGGAGTTCACCCAGGCTAGGGGAAAGTTACCTTGTCTACACATACACTAGGCGTTTGATGAGCTTCGAATCTGTCTAATAGCTAAACTCATAAAGAGGCTGCATCGACCTCTCTGCTCTACTGCGTCGACCGCAGCCTTCTCCATATAGCAATATGTTGGCTCCTTGTGTATGGCTGCCTTATTTTATTACCTTGAACCACTCTACTAGATCCGTTGTGATTTCTGTTTAAGTATTTTATTTGCATTCTAGCAATAGTTCGTGTTCTTATCAGTTAAGATTTTAATTGGGTAAATGTTTTGACAGGATCTATTCAACCCCCCTTCTAGATCCAATTTCAAACACACGGAGACGTCGTCTCCTACACGATCCGACCATGGATCAAAACACACACACGCACAAGCTGCAACAACCGCAGCACAATAAACCCACAACCGTACGCAGACGATTCAAAACACAAGATTCAGAGTTCAGAAAATGAGAAAGATATTCAATACATGCTCATAAATAGAATAGAAATCATTAGAATATGTGAAGAAAGGTTGGAGAAATAAATCCTTGTATGATGAATGGCCTGGAGATGATCTTTCTTGATGCTTCCAAGGTGAGGAGGTCGACCATCAACAGATGAGAAGCCGCACAGGCTCATAGCTGGCGATTTGGCTCCCTTGATGCAAGAAAATTCATTGGAACTGATGTAGCCTTGAAGTCTCCACCTCAAAACGTTCCTGTAAGATGAAAAACTCATGAAATTCTCTAGAGAACGTCCTCCCTCTCCCACCTGAGGCCAAACATTCTACTTCATTCTAAAAGAGATGAAATTTGCAGCATCTATATATGAGGATTAAACGATATATGAAATGACCATAAACCCCATGCCAAACCCTAGGAAACCATGTCCTAATATGTGTATGATAACCCTAGGGGCAAGGGGGTCAAATATGAACCCTAGTAGATCACGATAAGTGAGTTTCGAACTTAGCCAAAATGGGCCGCCCGCCGTAATCGGTCGACCGGAATTGAGGGTCGGTCGACTAAAATTTCACAGGTTTTGGGCTAGCCAACTCTGACATTTTCGGTTGACCAAAGTCCTTCGGTCGATCGACCGAACCCTGAGATTTCTAAAAACTGGCTGGTTCTGGCAGAATTGGCCGACCGAAGACTTGATGTTGGTCGACCAAAAATTGTGCAAATGCAGAAATCAAGGGAAAATAGAAGAAAAATAGGATCAATAGCCCCAAGATAAATATCCATGAAGCACACTCATGAAAACAATAAAAACACATTGCTGATACGCATGAAAGCCCTTTGAAAGCCTAAATAGCACAACTAAACATCATAGAATTTATGGCTATGCATATGAACAAGGTGTTAGCACCAATGGTATAGAATTCTTAAACATGTATGAACCTTGAAAAAAAACCCATTCATGACACTTAAGATCTAATAAAAATATATCCATGAAAACCATTCAAGCTCTTAACAAGAAAAACCATTAATGAAGTGCATATTACCAGCTGAGTCGACTCCATAGAAGAACCTTCAACCAATTGAGGAATTTTAGAAAGTCAAGGCCTTACCAACTCTTTTTGAAGAATAACCATGACATTTCATACCCGTTTTGAGCTGTGGACAGCAAGATGCTTATCCATGCAATCATTTACCTCCCAAACTATGTCCATCGTTTGTTTCAATCCTGCAAAGCATGGTAATCAAAATTTGCATGAGCTCCTTAGTCATCAAGTATCTTTCAATGGACATTCTTTACAACACATGCACACAAACATGCACATAGGATTTGTCATCATTAAAACTTAATCATCAAACTCAACTAGGGGATCCGACAATCTCCCCCTTTTTGATGGTGACAAAACAAGCGATGTGTGCATGAATTTCAATTCAAGTGCCAAAACATTTGTTTGTGCATGATTTAAATTGGTTCAGGTAAAGAGCAATGGATAAGCACTTTGGGATTTGAAAGTGTATGCTAAAACTATGTATATGAACATGTATGAAAATTGAGAATGAAAACTGAGAATCTAGAACTGAAGAGTCTGAAGAGTATTCACATGAAGACTATGAAATCTGAAATCTAGAACTGCTATGAAAGCTGAAATCTGAAATGCACACATTCTCCCCCTTTTTGTCATCAACAAAAATTGACTGACAACAGGGTTATTAATTCTATTATGTACATGTATGATCTAGAGATTTATCTTATGTGAAATGAAGTATGAAATTATTCATGCAAGCATGAAAGATAATAAAGCATGTAATACTATAACTCCCCCTTAGTGGGGTAGAAGAATAGCAAGTGAACAGTTGATTCAAAATCAAATTGTGAGACATGAAGCTTAATCAAAAAAGGTAGTGCATTCATAACGCAGAGGCACTGCAGAAACCATGATAAGAACAAATTCAAGATACACATTCATCCAATAGTACCCAAGAGTGAAATGTGAGGCAATGAGCAATGAACTTCAAAATATATGGATATGATCAAAATTTCTAAAGAACACTAGAGCGTTATTTCCTCTCTACATTTCTATTTAGATCCTCGACTATAGGTACCTTTGTACAACCCCTTTTTGTTTCTTTTGTTGGACTTCACCGTTCGGCGCGAGTCACCTCATATGTCTCAATGGAGATTCCTGACTACTAGGATTCGTCACGCATTGTGGATTTTTGCTTCACCATTCGATGTGAGTTTCCTCATTTATTTCAGTGGGGATTCCCGACTACTAGGTTCCACATTCCACTTATTGATTGTTTGTGGGGTAGGCAACTTTTTCCTCACAATTACTCTTAATTTCCATGTAAAAATTTTGTTCCCCTTAAAGTGTTAAAAAGAAGTTCTAAAATCCTTATCAATCAAAGTCATATGCATCATTATGTGCAAAGTGTGTGGGTAATTGCTTTGTATGTTGAAAATGAATTTGCCATAATATAGCTATGACTCCCCCTAAATGTATGCACATTTGGAAACAAATCCTCCTCCTTTGTATATGTCATGATTCACAAATGATTAAAATCACTATATTTTATCTATCAAGGAGGTAAGGTCTTAGAAGATTTCAAGAAAAATGTTTTCTTAAAGTATATACATACAATCAAGCAAAGATTTGAAAATAAGTTCATGCAAGACAATTTTCGGTACGTGGTGGAGGTGTAGGTCCGAAGACCCGACTCTCGCATGGTGAGTGTTTCCCGGTGGATGTAATCCACCTTTCCACAACACGCCATTTGATATACCGGAAGATCATGACATTAAAGTACGAAAATATAGAAAGTATGCACAAGCATATGCATGTGAATGAAAGGTGATGAAAGATTATTTCTATTCACAAATATGCAAAGATATATGCAATCTGAAGCATGAAATTGAATGTGTTTTCTATATGTGCAAAACTGAATTGTTATTTGCAAAATGAAGCAAAAGTGTGTGTACAAGCCCGATATGAACAGTTACTCATTCAAATAGTAAATTCCTAGTTCTCTTCTTATTCTTGTGAACTTTTTAGGAGATAAGGGTTTAGTAAAAATATCTGCAAGTTGGTTTTCAGTATTTACATGTATAAGCTTAAAATGACCCTTACTCACATGGTCTCGCAAAAAGTGGTGTCGAATCTCTATGCGCTTTGTGCGAGAATGTAAAACTGGATTTTTGGAAATATTAATGTCAAATGTGTTATCACAAAGAATGGGTGTATTATTCAATGAAATACCAAAATCAACTAATTGCTGTTGGATGCATAGCACTTGGGCTGCACAACTGCCTGCAGCCATGCATTCCGCTTCAGTAGTTGACAATGTCACTATATTTTATTTCCTAGAGGCCCATGAGACCATGCAACCTCCAAGAAACTGACAATACCCGCTCGTTCTCTTACGATCCACTAAACACCCAGCATAATCAGAATCAGTGTAAGCTACCAATTTAAAATTACAACTACTCGAAAATCAAAGACCAAGATCCGTAGTGCCTATCAAATATCTGAAAATCCTTTTGACTGCTAACATGTGTGGTTCTCTTGGATTGGATTGAAATCTAACACACATGCAAACACTAAACATGATATCCGGCCTACTAGCAGTCAAGTACAATAAAGAACCAATCATTCCTCTAAAAAGTTTTTGATCGACATACTTATCTTTTTCATTCTTCTTCAATTTAACCGTCGTTGACATCGGTGTATTTCATGGCTTTGCATTGTCGAACTTGAATTTCTTGAGGAGCTCTATTGTGCATTTCCTTTGATTGATGAAGATTCCATCTTTTAACTACTTCACCTGTAAACCCAATAAAAATGTTAACTCCCCCATCAAACTCATCTCAAACTCCCCTTGCATCAATTTAACAAACTCATCATTCAATGAATCAGTGGTGGCTCCAAAGATTATATCATCAACATATACCTGTACAAGTAGCATATGCTCATTGCAACTCTTAATGAAAAGTGTTTGGTCGATGTTATCTCTTTTGAAGCCATTTTTTGAAAGGAATGTACTTAGCCTTTCGTACCATGCACAGAGGGCTTATTTTAGATCATACAAAGCTATATCAAGTTTGTACACATGGTCCGGGTGCTTCTCATCTTTAAATCCCGGTGGCTACTCAACATAGACGTCTTCCTTCACTACGCCATTCAAAAATGCACTTTTAACGTCCATTTGATAAAGTTTTATATTTTTAGAACATGCATAGGCAAGTAATATTCTAACAGCTTCAAGCCTAGCCACGGGTGCAAATGATTCATCAAAATCAATTCCTAACTCTTGACTATAGCCTTTGGCTACTAGACGGGCTTTATTCCTAGTCACCACCCCTTGATCACTAAGTTTGTTCCAAAAAACCCACTTAGTACCAATCACCAGGTGATTCTTAGGTCTAGGCACAAGAAACCACACCTCATTCTTTTAGAATTGATGTAATTCCTCCTGTATAGCCAAGATCCATAAATTATCATTTAATGGATTTGGGCTTAATATTTGAAAGTAAAGCTAAATTATCAAATTGTTCAACTTCCTTGATTGAAGCCATTATCGTTACTCGTTCATCCACGTTTCCAATGATATTTTCGAGTGGATGATCTTTAAGTACAGTCCATTGTTAGGGGAGGTCTTGAATTTACATTTCTTGCTCATTTTTTTCTTGGGCTGGAGCTACATCATTCTTTTGACTCGACTCCGCTTGATCCACATGTTGTTTTTCCTTGTCAATCTTTTCTTTTCCTACTTCATGCCCTACATCCAGAAAATGATTATCTTTAGTAGACAACCTTGAAGTATATTTATCAATGATCACATGTAGGTTTTCTTCTACCACAAGAGTGTGCATGTTATAAACAAGATATGCTCTTGATGATGATGAGTATCCAAGGAATATGCCTTTGTCACTCTTTACGGTAAACTTTTCTAAGTTTTCCTTAGAATTATTCAGAATATAACATGGAGAACCAAAAGGTATAAGATATTCAATGTTCGGCTTCTTACCTTTATATAGCTCATATGGAGTTTTCTTGAGTATTGGTCTTACCATGGCTCGATTGATGATGTGGCAGGCCGTGTTTATCGCCTCAGCCAAAAAGTACCTTGGTAAGCCATTTTCAGCAAGTATTGTTCTCGCCATCTCCACGAGCCTCCCATTCTTTTGTTCCACGACTCTGTTTTGTTGTGGGGTTCAAGGTGCTGAAAAATTATGTGTAAACCCCTATTTCTTGTACAAACCATCAAAGTCATGGTTATCAAACTCTCTTCCATGGTCACTCCGAATTGCCTTTATAAGATACCCCTTTTCATTTTGTAACTTCCTGGAAAGACTTTCGAACTCCTACAAAGCATCATTCTTATGGGTTAAAAATAATACCCAAGTAAATCTCGAGTAATCATCAACAATGACAAACCCATATAGTTTCCCTCCAAGATTGTGAGTCCTAGTGGGACCAAATAAATCTAAATGAAGGAGTTCAAGGGATCTAGTAGTGGTGACAATGTTTTTAGACTTGAAAGATACCCTGATTTGTTTCCCCATAGCACAAGCATCACAAATTTTATTTACATGAAAATTCAACTTTGGTAAACCTCTTACCAATTCTTTTCTGTACAGTTTAGAAAGAACACTAAAGCTAGCATGAACAATTCGTCGATGCCATAACCATGCATCATCCGACTTATTTGCAACTAAACAAAAGTTTTCATTTGGTAAACTATCAAAATGAACTATGTAAGTGTTGTTATCTCTAAGCCCAATGAATTTTATTTCATTTGTGTGTTTATCTACAATTGTGCAATGTGAATTTTCAAAAAGGACTTGGTGACCTTTGTCACACAATTGACTAAGACTGAGTAAACTATGATTTAATCCATCTACAAGCAAAACATCATCAATGTGTTAGTTGGGATTCTTACCTATCCGACCAATTCCCACAATTTTACCTTTGTCGTTCCCATCAAAGGCAACCAGTCCTCCATCCTTTTCCTTCAGGTCTGAAAAGAGATCCTTATTGCCTGTCATATGTCTAGAGCATCCACTGTCCAGGTACCACTTGTTCTACTTGGCTCTTAGACAGACCTGCACAAAGAAGAATAAATCTCAAGTTGATTTAGGTATCCAAGCAAGCTTGGGTCCCGAAGTGTTTGTTCTACTTTGAGCAAAATACTTTCTGTTCTTCCTCTCAAACCATTCATCATCAGCCCTCATTAAATCACATACATACATGGAATGGCCGAACATACCACAGTAGAAACAAGTGACATTTGACTTTCTAAAGTAATTCTTCTTATGCATGTTTGACTTATTTACAAATGAGTTCATGCAAGGATTAGCAGAGGAATAGCAACATGAATGAAAGGATTTCTGAAATTGATTTCTCACAAATGAATTTTTCTTTTTGGGTGTGTATCCCACACCACTCTCTTCATTCCTATCATTTCCATTGCTAGTTTCACCAATTTTCTATTTTCCTTTTAATTCCTCTTCAACAAGACCTTTTAATTTTCTTAGTTCGTCATGCATGATATTAAAGTTGGTTTCAATTTCTTTCTTGGATTTATCACATTCACACAGCCTTGATTTAAGCTCATCCAACTCCATAACCAATTTTTTCATTTTCAGTTTTCAATTCTCAACATTCTCATAAGCGCTTTGTTTTTTAACTTCCAAACATCCTAGCTCATCCTCATACAATGTTATTCTAGATTGAAAGTCTTCTTTTTCTTCTTTGAAATTTTGAATTTGTATTTCAAAGAAACTACATCTATTACATGGATTAGTAGAACTAATCAAATCATGAAATTTCTTTTTCAGATTCTTGACATCATTTTTAGACCTCTTATACTTCTGATATAAGTCAACATAAGCTAACTGCCAGTGTTCAGCAGTGAGGTTCTCAGTGTCAGAACATACCTCAGAAGTTTCTTCATCCGCCATTAAACACAAATTCTGGACCAGCTCGTCCAACTCATCCTTCTCGCTTTCAGATCTTGAGCTATCCGTGTCCTCATCGCACCAAGTTGCTTTCATCGCTTTCGGCTTCTTTCCTTTATTTTTCTTCAATTTTTTATGGAGCTCGAGACATTGACCCCTCATGTGGCCAACTTTCATACACTTGTAGCAAATAATTTCTTCTTTCTTGCTCAGCTCCCCTTTCTTGTTGGCATTTCTTCTCAAGAATCTTCTCGAAAAATTTCCTTCTCTTATTACTCTTCAGAAATATTTTCTAGCTCTCCTTGTGATGAGAGCCATCAGCTCTTCTTCTTCACTATCGATGCTAGACCTTACATCACTCTCTTCAGACGATCCTGGATATGCTTTCAGTGCAATCGTCTTCTTCTTCTTGCTTTCCTCCTCAGCTGGCTTCATGATATTGATCTCGTACGTCATCAGCGACCCGATCAATTGATCCACCGTGAGTGTGGTGAGATCCTTTGAATCCTTGATGACGGTCGTCTTTGTGTGCCACAGCGGTGAGAGTGACTGCAGCACCTTCCTGACTAGGTCTTGGTTTGAATATTCTTTTCCTAAGGCTTTTAAGCTATTTCTAATCTGACTTAGCATTGCATACATATCGCTTATGTTCTCCTCGGGCGTCATTGTAAACAGCTATTGGCACTTGCTCATTTTCTCAAATTAATCGAGGATTAAGCATTGAGAAATGCTCCCTAAATAGAGCAAAATGAAACAATACCAAATCTGCTCTACCAGTCGAGTTGAGCTCAAAAATCAAGACATCTCATCGGATCCAGCAACACAACATAACGGCCGGGGATAGTCCCCGAGCAAAGGACACTACACCAGCCAGCTTCCCGATAACCGAGTCGAATCCAAGGTTTGGGAGAACCCGCCGTACCGAACGGCACTCTGTGAAGATTCGGGGATCACCCCCGGATACCTTGCATACGGTACCACACCACCGGCACCTCAACAACCAAGTTAACCCGGGACTCAGAACAGCCTACTGTACCGTACGACTCTTCGCCAAGAAGTGGGGGTCACCCCGACTACCAGACAAACGGCATCATCATGCCAACACCCTAGCCACCGGGCCAACTCGGGACTCCCAGCAACCCATCGCGTCACGCGGTGCATGATGGAAAAGTAGGGAATAACTCCCGACACACCTTCTGCAAGCGCCTTAACACCAGCGAATCCAATAGTTACATCACACTTGGGTTCACCGAGTTCAAGACGAAGCTCAAACGAACATCGAGGTTCAGCCGATCCGGGGCCAGATTCAAGTAAGTTATCTCTTCACCCTATCCACCTGACCCTTGTAAGCCCCAGTTCACCTAACCAACCCAAACCCCTGAACCCAGCAAATCATTCCAACCCACATAAATCTCAGACTCACTCAGCTTTGGCCCGTTGAAGCCCTTTTGCTCCAACCCATCTTAACCCCCAGTAGAACCTACATGACCTTTCCCTCTCTTCCAGGTCAAACCCAACCATTCCAATCCATCCGAACCCCCTAGGGGGAGAGGTTTACTCGGACCAGGGAGCCCCAACCACTCTAGCCCGCGTAAAATCCCTTTACGCGGACCTGCCCACCCGCTCTTTAACGCGGACTCCTTAGCGACCGCGTTCATTGTGAACATGACCTCCTTGACAACCGCGTTCTTGTACTAATGCGACCTTCCTAACGACCACTTTATTGGGTGAACGCACCCTTCCAGGCTACCGCGTTCTTGAGGGTGAAAATATAATGCCCCAAAATCCGATCCCCAAATTATGGGTATATTTTTTTTTCATCAAACCTCGAGAC
Organism: Amorphophallus konjac; assembly: GCA_022559845.1. Classification (NCBI taxonomy): domain Eukaryota; kingdom Viridiplantae; phylum Streptophyta; class Magnoliopsida; order Alismatales; family Araceae; genus Amorphophallus; species Amorphophallus konjac. The sequence goes on from CM040118.1 coordinate 200,262,656, forward strand.
ATTACTTCATATGTATTGCAGAAGCACAAATATATAAACATACATAAACACGCATGAGAGAGAGAGAAGCCACATATTACAAGAAATGTAGGTGACATCTCAACCATTTATACTTTCTAAAGAGGGTACATTTACATTGTTCTAGATTGAACATGAGTTCACATTGGCCCACCACCCCATATACATGTAAGAGAGACATTCATCCATAGCATCCCCAGATGAAGTATGAACTAGCACTACTCCTTAGCTGTAGCCTCCTCCTCAACCTCCTTCTCTATGTCACCTGAAAACGTGTGTCATAAAGGTGTGAGTGTGACGCTCAGTAGGCAGCCTAAACAAACCGGGGTTAACTCGCATCTATATAGCCAAATTATATACATAATTCATATGTTAATAATAGCATATAATCCATTCATTATCATCTGCTTAAAATAACTTCATATGAGGAAAATACATATTCTTCAATCATATAAGGTACCCATGCATGCGCTAAAAACTACAGTGAATGAGCAATTACACATTATCACATTTTTGTCAGACATGGGAATAAACAGCTACCTTAAACACAGGAGGCCCCACACACACAAACGAACAAATGAACGAACTAGTACTACGCTGATGACATGTTTTGTTTTACTCCTCACTGGCTTAAAAGATGTCTTCTCTCCCCTTCTACTAAATCAATATATAAAATAAATGGGAACAGTAGAAGGAGAACAGAAGAATGTAAATAACCGTGATCGCCACCAAGGTGCCTAATGTGATGAACACACCGTACCTTGGAAAGAGTTGGAGGCACTCGCCTTTAACCAGAACTGCAGGGGATGAGCGGCTCAGGAGGAACCGCCTGTATGGATGTGCGGCCGCACGATAGACTGCTCTTCAGTGCTGCAGAGGGCGCGGGATGTAGAACTACTGGCTGATGGACGGTTTAGAAACGACCGCAGGACGATGAAGAGTGGTCGAAGATCTACCGCACGTACCCTTGAACGGTCCTGACAGAGCCGCACAAGACCACCACGCCAGAAGTTGCAAAAGGGTCCAACCTCCACCCTTCCCAGCCGGCCAGAAAGGATGGGCCTTGTGTTAGTGTATTGCTGACCTGCAAAACAACGTGGAAACACAAAGAGAAAACCCAAATTAGAACTGAAAAGTGTAGTAGATGAGTTTTAAACCCCTGGGGTGTCGAAAAACATGGGAGGGTGTGTGAATGATAGTGCAAGCAATGAAAACGTGGGAGACTGGATGTGTAGAAACAAACATGCAATGAGAAGAAAACGAGACTATCCGGAATGCAAAAGGACTCAAAACAGAAGTTACTCCCTGGACCGGAGGCCTATATGGACGTAGAAGGCCTCCCTCCCTGGTCGTAGGTCGCTCAAGGATTCGGCAGGGCTTCGCCGTCGACCAAAATCTCCCCCCTTTTCAAAGGTAGCCTTTAGGGTCTATTTATAGAGCACCTAAAGTCATAGCTCGAAATTAGGGTTTAGAAGCATTTTCAGGTCGAGATAATCAAAGGAAAATCATAGATAATCAAATTATCTCTTATCTAGTGGAAACGGTACTCAAAATGGTTCAGCATCCGCGGAGAAAATGACGGGAGAAGTTAGGGATAAAACCACAGATAGAGAGAGAAAATCTGTTGAACTTCAGGAATCGAACGGATGAACGGTCTTACGATAGACCGTTCAACGGGATGTGCGGTCATGTCCTTGCCGTCCAACCCTGTCGGTGGAAATTCAACAATTCATAAAATAATCCAAATTATCTATTAAATCGGCCGAATAGTTCGCCGTTGGACTCTCATACATGAACGGCTCAGATGAGACCGTTCAAAGGTAGAGCGGCCAAAGACCCACCGTTCTAGCCTTGTCGGTGATAAATAGATTAATTGGATAATTATCTGAGACAGCCGGCAAGCGCAGGAATCTGAGAGACGAGCGGCTACCATAACTCCGTCCATCATGTTGAACGGCTATGGGAAGACCGTATAAATGCTTGTCGGTGGAAATTCAAAAAATCAGCTAAATTTCCCATAAATATATGAACGGCCCAGTATCAACCACACAAATTGTTATACGGCTGTAGGTTGACCGCACATGTACCTGGGTGCTTGAAATTCATAGAAAAGCTGAATCAACCAAAACCAAGGCCCATTAAGCCCAGAATTGAAACAAACCCAGCCAGGGGGAGAGGCTACCCATAAAACTGGCCCAAAACGTGCCTGAAAACAGCCCTAACGAGTGATGGATAACTCGAGGCATCAATAAATGGGAGTAAGAGGAACGACTCAACTTATCGGCAAAAAGAACAGGTGTCAACATACACAGACCTGAGAGTGAACTCCCAGCTAGACTCATGTGGCTCACATAGTTCTGCCGTTTCATAGAACAATCGGCCGAATCATAGGTTTTTCACCTAGACTCCTGCTGCACGGGGCGTTATGTACCGCCATCCCCCGGGTTCCATGGCGCTCCAATTCACCGTCCCTCAGAACGAACCAGCCGAATCAATAGGATTTTTGACCAAGGCATTACGTATTGCCATCCTCTGGGATCTTTTACTTCCGCGGCGTTACGTATCACCGTCCCGCAGAAAGGGCCGCCCCAAAATGGGACAGAAGTCCTATCTCACAGAATGCTGTTGTTCACATTCATAACATTCACATCGTATTCTCATTCATACTCATTTTACAAATACTAGTATGATACTTTATCATAACATGCATGCTTCCAATAGTTTAAGTGGGCTAAACATACTTTTATGCTGACTGGTGCAGAACAGTGCATTATCAGATTACTATATAAAAAGAACATGTTTATCCTTCTAGGCTACATATGCACAGAAAATGATTTATATCTGAAAGTATAGAATTTATGTGAGCATGAAGTTTTTACTGTGGGTTACTAACTTAGCCTTCTATCATTTTCTAATTTTTTAGATATTTACGAATTAATATGCCCCCTCAAAATTCACTTTTTCTTAATTTCTAGAAATTGGGATAGACCCATAGGTGCATCGACCTGTACCATGCACAGACCTTCCCATGGCTAACACAACATTCACAGACATTACTTTGGCCTGGGCAAAACATGCACCGACTGTAGACACGCCATCTTTGATATTTTCTCGGGTATATTTCATATTACATTCTGATACCCCAAAGTGGCTTTCACTTTCCACTTATTTGAGTAATTTCAATAATCTCGGTTGCATAAAAAAATGAATTAGAAAATGTTAAAAACATATATATATATATATATAAGAAAAATAAATACAACCCCCCCAAAAAACACATATATATATATATAATTGTGTTTACATAAAAAATAATAACATCATTAAATTTTTTTAATCTTATTTCACATAAAATACAAAAGAAAAAAAAGATAAGTGGTTACTATATATATAAAACAAACAAAAAAATAATAATATATGCATAAACAAAAAAGATAAATCAACAAAAAACAAACAAAAAATAACAATTAATAAATAAATATAATAATTATCTACCCCACCCCGTGTCTTACGGATCAGGTCTCCCACTCCACTTATATTATTTTCCCAGCTAATCCTATCTCCTAATCTTCTCATAACCCCACCTTATCTCTTTCTCACGTCGACAACCCACCTCTCCCACTCATCCTCTCCATTATTCACAATCCCTCGTCCTTTCCATTATGAACAACCCCACAATCCCACTCATTCTCTCCATTATGCACAACCCACTTCATTATTCTCTCTAGACAACTCCCTCATTCCATTCTCCACCCCAACATTCCGAAACCCAGCTCAACACCTCTTACTCATTCCCTCACTCTCTCCCTCTTTCATTGTCTCCATTCGACCCTCTCTCTTCTCATCACACACCCAGGCGCAGACCACCTCTACTCATCTCACTCTCTCCCATTCCCAAGCTCTGCCCACTCCTCTCTCTCTACGTCCCTTACCTTCCGGCCACCCATACCCATTGCCACCACCGCCGGTAACCACCCCTCTGCCTGCACCTTACTATCCTCCGTCCACCCTCACCCCTCCACCGTCGACTGGCCATCTCACTCTCCCCAGCAGATACTCACGAGCCTCCCCCCTCTCACTTTTTTTCCCTCCACCCTCCTTCCACTCTCTCACACTCACCCTCCCAACACACCCTCTCATTCTCTCACCCATCTCCCTTGCCCCACCGGCCATCTCCCCACGCCTCCGTCGCCCATTTCTGGCCACCCATCACCGGAAGCCCCCCCCCTCACCGGCGGCCTCCCTCACCCTCCCTCTGCTCCTATCACCGCCAACAACGAGCAGCCTCTCTCTCCCTCTCTCCGTTGCTTCATCACACACACTTAGACGCGTCACCCTCTCACCGGCCTCCACGGTCTGTTGTCACCGTCGACCGAACACCCCTCCCCACTCTCCATCTCTCTCTCTAGTCAGCACCCTCCGTATCCCACTCTCTCTCCATCTCTCTCTCTCTACCCACACTATCATCGTCCCCCCTCACCTACACAGCCACCACCTCCCCAGCTACACCTGAAGCCGCCGCCACCCTCCTCACCCTACTTACCACAGCAAGAGCACCCTCCGCTAACCCACGTCATCGTCCCTCTCCCTCTCTCACCCTTTGCTAGCCTTCCCACCTTTGCAGCAGTCCTCACCGCCGCAACACCACAGACCCCCCTCTGGACTTCACCCACTACTCAGCCACCCTCGGCCATCTAACTCTCACGATCCCTCCCTCCCCACTGCCATAGCCACCCAACCACCGGCCAACTCGCCCACAGCACCTTCCCCACTCTTCCCTCCCCACGACACCACCATCACCCTCTCACACACCTCCGGCCACCCCCAGATACCACCGTCGCGACCCCCAGCCACCTCGGCCACCTCACGACCTCGCAGTAGTCGCTCTCCCAGTCACCCCCACGCCGCCTTTGCCATCCCCGAGCACCCTTCACGCAAGCCGCCGTTGCCCACGCTTTCCGGCCACCTCTGCTAACCCACGTCGTCGTCCCTCTCCCTCCATATATCACCCAGCAGAAACACCCCCTCGCACTAACTCCACCCGCACCTTTACCACCACCGCGACGCCCCAGCCACTCCCCCTCCTCACACCGCAAGTCCCCCAGCTGTGGAAGCCTCCACCTCTGGCCACCTCACAACCCCCCCTCTCCTCACTGCCATCTCACGCTGGCGATCCCCCTGTGCATGCACGCCGTCATCACCGACCTCCTCACAACCACTCCACTCTCCCTCTCTCTACCGCCAGCCACCACCCCGCCGACCTTTCATTTCTCTGCATACCACCGTCGCCCTCCTCACCTTGGCACCGACTCCCTCTCTCTCTAGCCCATGCTCTCTCTCTCTCGCGCCCCCTCCATCTCTTTCTCTCTCTCTCTAACACATACACATCCCACCCACGTACTCTTTCTCCGTCTCTCTCTCAACCCATGACACCACCTTCCTCTCTACCTCCCCATCCCTCTGCTCTCCTTCACCATCTCGCCACCATCCATGCCCCACCTCCCTCTCTTCTTTCTCTGCATGCAACCTGGCCATCCCTCCTCTCTCTCTCTCATACTCACCAGCCCAACCACCCCCCCTACCACTGCATTCTCCCTCACCCAGAGGCGACCGAACCCACCTCCGGCGCCAACCTCCACGCCTCACCCCCCCTCACCTTCTCTGCATGTAAACCACCTACACCCCCTCTGTGACCCATCTCCCTTTGCCACACCCACCACCGCCACCCTCTCAAGCTAGCAATCTGCCACCGTCGTCCTCCACTCCCACGAGCCCGCCGGTGCACCCCTCTACGTCGCTGCTGAACCTCCTCCGGCTACCACGCCACCGCGAGAACTCCCACCGGTTACCCACCGCCATAGCGCCACCCCACCGGCGTCCGCTTGCCGTCACCCTCCCGCCGGTGCACCTCCACCTCCGGCTACCGTCTGTCAACCCCCTGCACCATCGCCTGCATCCCCCACCGGCCTCTCTTCACCCCTCACCGCCGGTCACCACCCCACGTCACCGCGATCCACCTGCGATCCAACCCTCCTCCACCGTCACCACCTCGCCGCTGCACCTAACCGCCGTCGAGCCCATCGTCGCCGGGCACCTCCTACTGCTCCTCCCTCCTTGCTGGTGCATCGCCCCCACCGCCTCTCTCATAGTCTCTCTCTAACTCTCCCTCCCATGTGATTTTATCTCTCTCTTCATTTCTCTCTCTCTTCCCCACTCTCTTCATATCTCTCGATCTCTCTCTCTCCATTTTTCTCTCTCCCTTCCCCACTCTCTTTCTCTCTCTCGTTATCTCTCTCTCTCTTTCTCTCTCCCTCTCTTACGCCGCTCTCTCTTTCTCTCTTTCTCTCTCCCTCTCTCGATCTCTCTCTTTTTTCTCTCTCGTTCTCTCTCTTCTCTCTATCTCTTTCCACCCATCGCACTTATTTTATTTTATTTTTTTGTATATATGCATTCTTATTATTATTAAAGCCCAACTCTTCTCTCCATTTTTATCCTTAACCCTCTCTATCTTTATTATTTGTTTTTAAGTTCTTTTTATCCCTCTCTATCTTTTATCTTCACATATAATATCTTTTTCTAAAAGATCTCTCTAGAAATTAAAAAAAATAAAAAAAATAAAAAAACGACTCTCTCTCTCTCCACTTCTTTCTCACGATCTCTCTCATCCCCTCCCCATCTCTCTCTCTCTCTCTCCATCTCTCTCTTTCTCCACCTCTTTTAAAACACACACACACACACGTGAGTTTTATTTTTATATTCTTTTTCTCCTCATCTTTTATATTATGTAAATTAAACCCCCCTTATCTTCATCTATTTCTTCATATACATCTCCCTCTCTTCTCCCTCTAAAAAAATAAAAGAGTTTTTCATATTTCTCTCTCTCACTTCTCGTATAAGTACACTCTCATTTTTAGTTTATTTTATTTTTCTTCTTTTCTTTCTATGCTGATATTCTAACCCACCTCTCCCTCTCTCTACATATCTCCTTATCTCTCTCTCTCAAAATTAAAAATAATAATAATAATAATAAAGGCTCTTTCTCCCTTCATCTCTCATCCCTTCTCTTTTTCTCCCTCTCGATCTTTTTGAAAATAAAAATAACAAAAACAAGATAAAATAAAATAAAACCAAAAAGGGTTAACATCAACCAGGGTAACCGAAGGAAGCTCTCTTTGTTGGTCGGCCGACAAGAGAGGAAGAAAGGACCAGCACTATTTCCGCTCCTGAGGCGGACGCGATCAAACTCTTTCCATTGTGGGGTTCTTAGCCCCTGGCGATCACACCCTCAATACCGCACGGAGAGTCATTTCCTGCGGCGGTATTCCTGCATCAACACCGGGTGGAGAGTCATTTCCCGCGGCGGTATCTCTCACCCGTGCGGAGGATCATTCCCCGTGGCGGTTCCCCTCCCCATTTAATTTTTGTTCAAATCCAGTGAATGGAAAAAGTTCCTCGCGAGTGTTTCATTCTGTAATTTTGTTCTGTCATTTAATTCCTGTTATTTTTATTTTTGTTCAAATCCAGTGAATGGAACAAGTTCCTCGCGGAGGTTTCATTCTGTTATTTTTGTTCAGTGATTTCATTCCTGTTATTTTTATTTCTGTTCAAATCCCGTGAATGGAACAAGTTCCTCGTGAAGGTTTCATTCTGTAATCTTCATTCTGTCATTTCATTCCTGTTATTTTATTTTTGCTCAAATCCCACAAAGACCAATGTCTAGTGGTGGTTTACTGTATATATATATATTTATTACTATACATATATCTTTATAAAAATCTCACAAAGACCAATGTCTAGTGGTGGCTTACTATACGTATATATACTTACTACTATATATATATTTCTATAAAAATCTCGCAAAGACCAATGTCTCGCGGTGGTTCGCTTTTGTTTATTTTACTGTTATGATCTCCTGGTGAGTGATATTCGGCTATAATTTCATGTCCTCACTTTGTTTGTCCCCTTGTTCTTGAACCCGATAGAGACAACCCTCGTCGGGTATTTTCCTAGTGTTTCACCACCCAATTTGTACCCCCTATTCCCCGTTCTTGTGACGCTACCTACATCCTCGTTGTTACTCGTGTCAACATCTTGCATTCCTTCGTTGCCTAGAGTCCCAGCATATTCTATCCCAATACCCGATATATTCAAAGCTGCTCTCGAAACAGCATGCCACACCTGTTGAGGAGGTAGTTAGCTTGCGTGAGAGGATCTTCGGATCCCTATCTCCGCCCCGTACAGAGATTGGATAAGTCTAGTTTCTTCGTGTTCCACTAGTGTGTTTCCTTCAGGTCGTATTTTCCACCACCTTTCCTATATCACCCAGTAACTCATCCTCGTCCTCCTCCTTCTCTCTCCTCGCCACGATTTCGTCCTCCACATCTCTTAGCGATCACGGTGGGACATTCTTTTGTTTTCTTTGGTTACCCAGATATTTTCGGCACCCATGTGTGCCCCTCCTGATTGCGCCTGTGTGGGCTACATTCGTGCTCCCAGTAGCACTCTTGCCATTCTAGTTTCATCTCTCGTACACTACGTGCATTACCCCACGGTCCCTTGTGAGATTTTGAGAGATTTGCGTCGTTACGGAAAAGGAGCGTTGTGACGTTTGTTCAATCTCTTTTGTTGTATATATTTGTTGTCTGTTTATACACCTGTTGTTAAATTCAGTACTGCATTGCATACCATCTTCCCCTTTATTTCACTTTTCTAGGACTACCCTCTCTCGGTGATGGAAGGACTCTCCGTTGGGAATTCCTCTCAACGGACTAGGATTTTCTCCATCGGGACTTCCGTAAATCCCCGAAAACGAAGGATTCCCTCTTCGTTCACTAGGCTGGTTGTACTATTGAAGTTTCCTAGAGATAGTCAACCCATTCGTGGTGAGGCGAGTGCCCTTAGATGACACGGTGGAAATCGATATTGTAACTAAGGTCCTTCCTGTTGTGTGAACATCAGATTGGAAAAAGAAAACAAAAGAAAACAAAAAAGGGCGTAAAGCATCAACTTGTTTGTTAATCTTTGCTTATTGTTTGGGTGTGTATGTTATTGCGTTCCGGCAAAATCTCGCGTTCCGGAAAAGATCAGAAAATGTCTGGGAACGGTCAGAATCCGAACCCGAGCCACCAGGGGACACATGTTCCCGCTGAGGATGCAGGTTCCTCCCGTGAGCCCTCATATGAGGTGTGAACCACCGTTAGGGAAACATCCCCGCCGCAGGACATCTCCTCCCTGCTAGGTGTCCTCGCTAATACACAGCTCAATCCCGAGTAGGTCCGAGCCTTTCAGGCCATCCTAAAAGGGAAATTTGTTTCTTCTACTCCCCAAGACACAACACCAGCTGCTCCCCCTACTCAAGAGCCTGCATAGGTGATTCCTTCCTCCTTACCTCTCGGGCAGACAAGTCTGCAACCTCCCTCTTTCCTATTACCTCCCCAGTCTCAAACTCCACTAATTCCTCATACAACATTTCAGCCAGTTCCATTTGCTGGCAGGCCACAACATCCCTCTCATCCAGGATTCCCTTCTTAGGCTTCCGCAAGGCCTCAGTGGCAAGCATAACCTGCTCTTTATGATGAGGTCACCCAATCCCTCCTTCATAGGCTGAACAAGATGGATGAACAATTTCGAGACTTCAAAAAGATCGTGGATGTCAAGTCCACGCCTGAGATTTCTTTACCAATCCTTCTGATATTTCATCTTCCCCCTTCTGAAATGCCAACGTACCAATGGTACACTGGCACAGGTAACCCCTTCATTCATCTAAAGGACTTTATGTATGAGTCTTCGTTTTGGCAGAACGATCAAAGATCCTTGGCATACCTCTTCAGGAGATCATTAGATGGCCCCGCCTTAGAATGGTTCTATTCCCAAGAGCCGAGTGAGGCCGAGAACTTCAATGTAGTACAACGGAAATTCCTACAGAAGTACCAGGATAGGGTCGGTCCCACTCTTTCTATTACCGACCTAGTGGCCGAAAGAATGAAGCCGGACGAAGATTTCATCCAATTTGCCGATAGATGGAGATCCTTGGTAGAGAAAGTGAGAGACCCCATTTCGGAATCGAAAAAAGTAAAGAAGATCGTGTCGAATGCCACTCCGCAATTTAGACACGTCTTAGCCATGAACAAACTCACCACTATGGAGGAATTGTATGAGAGGGCTCGATACGTCCAGACACAGTTAAAGGATTCCCCTCTAATGCACATGTTTGAACCACCAAAGCCAAGGGTGATCAGAAAGACAAACATTGGTCCTCAAGGTGGAGTCACAGAAGGGGTAGTTACAAACGAGCAAGTGAGTGTAGTTGGTGGCCATAGCCTGCTAGCCAACCCAAGATCTCCACAAATGCCATGACTTCCCCTCCAGCAAAATCAGCAAGGTCTACTACCCTACTATCCTCCACCCAAAAACAACCCCCAGCAAAACAACATGCCTCAACAGCCATTCCCTCCCCAACAACGACACCAAGAACTACCACCTCCTCAATATAATCAGGTTCCACCCCTAGCAACTATGGCCCTCCACAACAACAGAGAAGGACAATTGGCCCTAAAAGAGCCCATTAGCCACCATTGCCGGAATCATTGTAGGACATCTTCAATGCTCTCATGGCCGCCAACGCACTCACTCTACCAAGGGAGAAGCTCGTGTGGCCCCCGAATGTGGACACTTCGAGATATTATGTTTTCCATAGACAACCAGATCATACAGTGGAAAATTGTTTTCAATTCAAAGACTATATTTATGATACGAATGACGAAGGTGGGATTGACTGGGAAGAAATGAGGCGATACATCGCCATGTTAAAAGTCAGGAGACCTCCTCCGAGACCCAAATTCCAACAGCAAAAACAGCAACAACAGCAACAACAACCTCAGCCACAGCAACAACCTCAGCAGGCTCAACAGCAACAACTGAACATGGGCATCATCCAGAACCCACTTCCGGAGCACCAACAGCCTAACCACCAAGTCAACACCATCTCTTCCTTCCCGGAAGTTGGAAGAGGGCAAGGTTGGCATACTAAAGACACCTCCGTCCTTGCCGCCAATCACGTTTCTAGCCAACCTCCATGGCTTATCCGTCCCCCATCTGTCTATCCTCGACCCGTAGCACAACCTGCAACAAGGCCTCAACCATTTCCACAACTATCACGCCCTCTCATCCACACCTCTACTGCTAACTCACCGCTAATCTACCAGCAAACACCATCTACCATGCCCCCATTACCCTCAAGGCCTCTCCTCATCTCTCATCTCCCCGCTTCGCCATCCATTACACCTCTGCCGTCACCACTACCCTCGAAGCCTCTCATTATCAATCACCCATGCGAAACCCCATCCTCCTCACCATCTACTTCCACTATACCTCCACTTATGCCTACAAAGCCACTCATCATCCATCACCCATCCGAGGCACCATCAACCTCAACATCTACCTCCACCATCTCTCCGCCCTTACATGCGAAGCCTCTCATTATCCATCACCCATGCGAAACCCCATCCTCCTCACCATCTACCATACCTCCACTTATGCCTACAAAACCCCTCATCATCCACAATCCACCCGAGGCACACCTCATCATCTACTTCCACTATGCCTCCACCCATCCCTACAAAGCCGCTCATCATCCATTGGGAAACACATTAACGTCACCATCTACTTCCACTATGCCTCCACCCATGCCCTCCAAACCCCTCACCATCCACAATCCGTCCAAGGTTCCATCCACTTCCACTCCACCTCCACCAAACAATCCCCTTATCAAAACCCCTACACCAGTTATCACCCCTGCTCTACCAACTATTCCCCCACCACTACCCTCGAAACCCTTATTAACACCAACACCTAACTCCATAGAGGTGCAGTCGAAACCCCAAGCCATGGTGCTCTATAGTGGAAGGATTTTTCACTGGGTATTCGCCCAGAAAAGCCAAGCCCCCGAGCAGTCACAGCTAGAGAAAGACACCAAAGAACAGCCAGAGGAGTCAATCCCCGGGACGCAATATGATCTTCTGAAACATCTGGACAAGAAACCTGCCCGGATCTCCATCTTGGAGTTGATTAAGAGGTCTACGTCCCATCAAGAGGCACTAATGAAATATCTCCAAAAAGTCATGGTGAATGAGGATCTCCCAATAGAAAAGATATCATTGGTGTTGACACCGACAAGCACACAACCGGCCATCACATTCCAGGACCATGAGCTTGCCCCCCAGGAAGCTCGGAGATATGCTTTGTGCATTGCGGTGAAGATCAACGGGGTGTCCGTGAACTCGTTCCGGGTGGATACAGGTGCCTCAATCAATGTAATATCCATGAACACTCTCTTGCTATGTAAGGTTGACAAAGACCAGATAAGGCCGTCGGCTATCACAGTCACGGCGTATGATAACATCAAAAGGCCGCCATAGGGAATGATTACTCTCAATATAGAAGTCGGTCCTGTTGCCATTCCTGCAGAGTTTCACATTCTCGACACGGACCCTACATTCAAGGGCATATTGGGTCACCCTTATATAGAGACACTGAATGCCATCCCTTCTACCAACCACCAATGTCTAAAGTTCCCGTACAAGGGACGGGTCGTCAAAGTGTGTAGCATGCCCCTGCTCTCTATGGTAAATGCTATTATCACTTCATTGCCCTCTGTTTGGCCGACCCATAGGCCTATTCTTTTGCTGTTAGATGTGTGTGACCTCAGTTGTGCCTTACCAACACAAAAGAAGCGGCTTCCCGGGTCGATGCCACGTCCCCCTTCCCGTTCCAAGGGATGCGAGATCATGAAGAACTTGGGCTACTAGGAAGGCAAAGGTCTAGGGGCACAGTTACAAGGAAGACTAAGGCTAGTGAAGAAGCCAAGAGTATTCCTTAGAGTCGGCCTAGGCTTTGAAGGCCCAATTGAGGAAGATGAGAAACCTCTTGAATGGTCCTTGTATTCACACTTCAAAAAGGGGCATGCTGTTCAAATGGGGGATGATCCACAAAAAACACGTGGGCATTCACAGGTTGTATATATGGCTGAGGGCTACTCGAGAGCTTTTAAAAGAGGAAAGATTGATGACCCGGAGTGCAAATGGTATAAATGGTTTGATATACATGATATTTTCATCACACTGCAGCGAATGTTCTCGCCTCCGCATCTAGAAGGGCCACCTCTGATCTCCGTGATGCCAGGGGAAACCATAACTGTTGCCAATACTCCAAACCATCCTCGCCAAGAAGACTCTGTCATCGACGGATCATTGTCCGTCACCAACTATGTCATCAGCGGCTCATTAGCCATCATTCTCTCTATTCACTCATCTCAGCCGTTGCTGCTATCTTCTTCCTGGGCCAGACAGTTGTCTGATGATCTTCCAAGGTCCCCTTCTCTCCTTACACTTCCGCGCGGGTTTTTCAACCCACATAAAACTTTCAATCATGATTTGCCCTATGAGCCATCCAACCACCTTGCTATCATTCCTTACTCTTCTTCTACAATTGTATTTAATTATAGTGTTATCAAAAATGAAAAAAAATGCCAACCTCCAAACTCCTCAATAGTGCATTTCCTTTGAGGAGACCTCCTACATCTCTCACGAGTGCGCCCCGACTTACGGGCCACTCATTCAAGGTCCCTTGAGTGACCTTCTTTACCCCTCCTCTAAGGGGTCTTTTTCTGTACATTCCTCAGCTTCTTCTTCATCTGAAGAATAGGTCAGTCAGGTTAGGAATAATGAGTCAAGGGTAGTACCTAGGAAAAAGTCCAAGGGTAGGAAAATTCCTCGTCAATTCCTTCTAGATCTACCCAATAGGTGTCAGGCATGCCTAGCCATTCCTCAATTGCTAGAAAATCCCATCCAATTGTCGGAAATAGAATGTGAGGATAAGTGTACAATTGATGAGGGGTATGGAGTTTATGAGCTCACAGATGAAGAGTACCTTATTGAAGAAGGGGGCGAAGAATATGAGGACGTGGTTGACGCTTATGCCAGCGGGATAAGAAGATTTGATGAGCCGTCAACTGCTATAGAAGAATACACCAAAGAGGTAAATTTGGGAATCGAGAAAGACCCTAGGATCATCCTCATAAGTAACAATTTACCATCATCTGAAGAAGAAGTATTAAGTAAAGTTCTCAAGGAATACAAGGGCACGTTTGCATGGAGCTACGAGGATATGCTGGGTTTGGATTCTGCCCTGGTCGAACACCGCTTAACTTTGAAACCAGGGTCCGTCTCGATAAAACAAAGGTTAAGGCATTTCCACCCTCAGGTGGCTTTGAAAATAAAAGAAGAGGTCGACAAGCTCCTCAAAGCTAGGTTTATTAGAGTCATCCTTTATCCCCAATGGGTGGCAAACATTGTCTCAGTCATGAAGAAGGATGGAAGGGTGAGAATCTGTATTGATTTTAGGGACCTTAACCGCGCGTGTCCAAAAGATGACTTCCCCTTGCCTCATATTGTTTTTTTGGTTGATAATAGGGTAGGTTATGAAACTCTCTCATTCATGGATAAATTTTTGGGATACAATCAAATCCGCTTGGCAGAAGAAGATCAAGAGAAGATGTCATTCACCACACCATGGGGAACTTATTGTTATGTGGTTATGCCATTTGGGTTGAAAAACGCTGGAGCTACTTACCAAAGACCTATGATGGTGATATTTCATGACATGATCCATGTAAACTTGGAAGTGTATGTGGATGACCTGTTGGTGAAATCAAGGACTAGAGTAGAGCATGCAGAAGTCCTAGCCAAGGTATTGCAAAGATCGAAGGAGTTCAAATTGAAAATGAATCCAAAGAAGTGTGTATTTGGTGTTTCAACGGGTAAGTTATTAGGCTTCATCGTGAGTAAAAGGGGTATTGAGATAGACCCTAACAAGGCCAAGGTAATTAGAGATATGCCACCCCTGAAGAACCTGAGAGAAGTTCGAGAGTTAATCGGAATGTTGCAATTCATTCGCCGATTTGTGTCCCAGCATTCACAAAGGTGCAAACCTTTTTATGAGTTAACCAAATCGGGAATTGAGTTTTGTTGGGATTCTAAGTGACAAAAAACTTTTGAAGGATTGAAGGAGTATCTGGCCAATCCACCCGTCCTAATACCAGCAACACCAGAAAACAGCTAATCCTCTATATCTCAGTTCTTTTTTTTTTAATCAAGAAAAACCCTACCTAGGGAAAGGTGGGAGAGTGCACCCCTAGCCAGGGGTAAGACCACTCCACCATCAATCTCTAGGAGGCAAATTTTATTAGCATTGTAAAAGAATAAGAGTTACATCAAACATAAGCCAAGCATGCCTAGCTTATCTAAATGAGCTGCACCTTTAATATTGGAAGGAAGCTCATGGGATGAAAAAAAGGAATTACATTTCATAGAACAAGCCAGGGAAGCTAAGGAATCCGCCACAGAATTGCCTTCTCTATATATATGATGAATGGTATCCAACTGTGAAAAAATGCTCCATATTTCTCGAACATAGATGATGATAGACCAAGGGCATTGAATGTGTCTTCTATATCTCAGTTCTGGATGACTCCGTGGGAGCTGTTTTGGCACAAGCCAATGAAGAGGGCAAGGAAAGGGCAGCCTATTACTTGTCCAAACTTTTCAACCCCTGTGAGCAGAAATACACGGCTATAGAGAAAACCTGTGCCGCCCTTGTTTGGGTGGTACAGAAATTGAAGCACTATTTCCTAGCTCACGAAGTCCATTTGATTGCCCGGATGAACCCTATCAAATTCCTTCTGGAAAAATCTGTCTTTACTGATAGGTTAGCACGTTGGTAAAGCTTCCTCTCACAATTTGACATCACCTACGTCCAGCAAAAGGTGATTAAAGGCTATGCCATAGCCGAACATCTCGCCCATCATCCTCTCCCCAAATTTGACCCTGTCTAATTAGTGTTTCCAGATGAGGAACTAATGTCCATCAACCAATCAGATGATCGCATGTGGACATTATATTTTGATGGAGCACTGAATTCCCAAGGGAGAGGAGTCGGCATTGTCCTCCCGTCGCCTGAAGGTGTTACCATTCCACTAGCATATCAGCTCGCATTCCCAGTCACCAACAACATAGCTGAATATGAGGCTCTTCTAGCTGGACTAGAAGCTGCCCATTCTTTTAGTATCACTGAACTACGAATTGTAGCTGATAGTCAACTCATTCTCCGCCAGGTGCTCACCAAATACCGCAGCCGCGATCCTAAGCTCAAGCCTTACCAAGAACTCATTGCTGCATTTGCCAAATTATTCACCAAATTGATCTTTGTCCATGTCCCCTGCGACCAGAATATTCTGGCCGATGCCCTCTCCTCATTGGCATCATCCTTAAAGTTCCCTCTGGGTAGATGGTTTGAGTCCATCTCCATCTACAAGTGTCATGCTCCTGCTGTCCATGACGCTTCCTACGTAAGGATCAAGGAAAAAGTAGCAAAGAAGGTCCAAGATGGAGAAATCTTTGAGAAGAGGGAAATCATGCTGGCAGAATCGAAAGAAGAACTAGCTGACGAGGAAAAGCCATGGTTTTATGAGATTGCTAAATACTGCCAAGATCAGTCCTACCCTGAAGAGGCCACTTCAGAAGATAAGAGAGCCATAAGAAGAGTGGCCCAAAGATACATGTTGGTTAGAGGAGTGCTATACAAGAGAAGCCTCATTGGTGTTCTTTTAAGATGTCTTGATGATGATGAGGTTTGGAAGTGTGTTGAGGAAGCACACTCTGGTGTGTGTGGTGCCATGTGAACAACCAAATGCTTACCAAGAAGATTCTTCGGCAAGGCTTTTATTGGCCCACCATGGAAGATGATTGTGTTGTTTATGTCTGTAGGTGTGTCAAGTGTCAACTTCACGCTGACAAGATTCACTCTCCATCTTCCATACTACATCCAATATCTTCCCCATGGCCTTTCTCCATGTGGGCTTTCGATATCATTGGTCCCCTTGGTGATCCCAACTCCCTCACTAAACCAAATCTATTCATCCTTACTGCAATAGAATACTTCAACAAATGGGCCGAAGCCGAAGCTTACGCAGAGGTCAAAGCATCAATAGTCTGCAAGTTCATCATAAAGAACATCATCGCCAGGTTCGGCATCCCAAGAACTATTATCACTGACAATGGGCCGTAATTCATTTCTCAGGATCTTCAGGACCTCTGCAAAAGGTATAAAATTGCATTGCATCATTCATCACCATATTATCCACAAGGTAATGGCCAAGCAGAGGCCATTAATAAAATATTGATTAAAATCATAAAAAAGACTTGTGAGTCTAACAAGTTCTCGGATTGGCCAGAAAAGTTGATTGAAGCTCTATGGGCATATCGCACTTCAATCCGTACTCCCACTGGGTAAACTCCATTCGCCCTTACTTACGGGATGGAGGCGGTAGTCCCGTACGAAATCTTGCTCCCTTCTCTTAGGGTACAACTGGACAAGGAACTTTCCCTCGACGAATGTCGTGATTCACTCCTTGCCCAATTGGCACTCTTAGATGAGAAACGCCTGGCCGCTGCCGAGCATGCACATGTATATCAGAATAGACTCACACGTTTTTATCAAAAGGTCATTGAAAGGAAATTTCAAGTCGGTGAAATGGTAGTTAAAAGAATTTTTGTAAAACCTGATGGGCCGCGTGCTACACTCCAACCCAATTGGGAAGGACCATACGTGGTTCAGGCTCTATATCCTGGCAATGCCTACAAGTTAGTCAACGCCGAGGGGGCCGAACTGTCTCACCCTTGGAATGGACTTTATCTTAAGAAATACTACCCTTAGATAGGTATAACAACCGGTATGGTACGAGGATCATCGGAGTTGGAAATTCACTATATGATCTTTATTACCTCGACATGAGGGCCTTCCCAAAATAAAACACAAAAAAACAACAAATAAAAAAATAAAAAAATAATAAAAATAAAAGGAAAAACACTAATGCCTGGTGATCATCATGGAGTCAAGTCATTGCATCCATCCTTCAGGTTAGGATAGGGCCCATCAAGGTTTGGTAGGTCTCGGGTCTTGGTCTGCCAGAACCGTGAAAATCCTTGTTCGGTCATGTCAGCCTATGCTCATTAAAAGAGGCAACATGTACATACGCGCGTGTTTTAGCCTAAAATTTTTTTAGGTAGCATTGCCTGTAGTGGGGCCTCATCTCGAAGGTCTCCAGGAAAGCTGTAATCTTTATTCTTTCCCTTCTCGACCCAATGAGACAACCGACGCCCTTAAAACACTGAGCCTACAGGAGCAGAAGTACAACACCCTGAAGGTGAAAGTAGGATCCACTACCTCAAACTTCAGTCAGAGCACGAGAAGAGGGCAGTGTCCCTACAGGCATACAAGAGGGATTCCAACATATCAAATGATTATATCTCCCTTGGAAAATAAATAAAAGCCTGGTCGTGACCGTGCCTAATTTTATATGAAACCCCTCAAAACAAAATCTAAATTCCATAAATGGGGCAACAAAATGAAAATGCTTGAGGCTTGGTCCTAAATTGCCCGAAAGGGGAGAGTCGAGTAGGCCCCTGATGGCTCGCTGGGTTAAAGGCTTTGCCGGTCCTCTCAGAAGGTTTATCTCCTGCACTCCTCCTTCTCCCCTCGAAGATGAAAACGCAATGAAGATTCTGAAAGGTGCACCCTGCCAAGGCATGCAACCTCCTTTTTAGCTAGAAAAAAAAGAAAAAAAGAGAGAGAATGGTTGTCCACTTTGAAAGGTAAAAGCCCATTACTGTGAAGGAGTTTCAGTGTTTTTGGCTGGTCAAGACCTCTATTTACCACCTTGATGTCTTCTTAATGTAACCTCGGGCTTAGGTCAATGCAAGCGCGTCACCTATTGGTGCGACGGCGTCTGATTCCGAGTCAATGTCACGTGGTTGGCAGTTAGGGTTCCAAGGTGTTCCATCATATACCATCTAGAGTTGCGAGGAAATAGACCCGGGTCGGGTAAATCATTTACCTTGAACACGTTTTGGATGTATCCCTGTGGTCGGATGTAACTGGGAGCCTAAGCATGGCATGACGACATTGTCATCAGGGTAAATCTTAACCGGCAAGATTATCATTCGAGGAGTCTAGAGGCCCAAATCAACTTAGATGTGCGCTCAAGATACCTGGGAGGTTAGTAAGAAACCCCAGTCCCCATGAAGGTCAAATGCCATATGGACGGTCACCAGGCGTTAGTAACAAAAATATACTGAATCTCAGATTTCAAAAAAAAATGTGTGATACCTCGGACATATGTTCCCACAATGAAAAAAAATCAAAGTCATGTTTCCAAAAAGGGCGAAGTCGATTCTAGGGAGGGATACGTCAAGCACGTTGACCTTGTGTTGAGCTACTTAAAGAGTGATTCGTAAACAACCTTGATCTGAGAACCATACCGGTTGTTATAATAGGTGTCAAAAAAAAAGAGAGAAATAATCAAAATAACAAAAAAGAGAGATAAAGAACAAAAAACAAAAAAAGGAACAACAAAAAAATAAAAAAAAATAAAAAAAGCAAAACAAAAAAGACAAAAAAAAAATTTGTGTCTGTGCGCTACATTTCATCTTTTAATTCTTGTTTGCATTTGTATGCCTGTGTGTCGCAATCACCATTTCACTTTACCTTGCCTTCATTGATAAAGGCTTGGCCCCTTGACCCGTTATCAAGGACAATCAAAACGATCATCCACTTATTGAGCAAGGGGCCAAGTCAGAATGGAAAAACTGACTTGTTTCACTGAGCAATGTGTACAGGATTGAAAAGCAGGAACGAAGGCAGAAGATAGAAAATTGAACATTCCTTCCTTTATTTCCTTCTAAAAATTATACATTAAGTTTCACCCTCTCTCTCTGCATTACTCGTCCCGCCGCTCTCTGGGCAAGATGCTCTAGAGGGTGTTATCCAACTACGAAAAGTGGTACTCCTACCGCTCTGTAGTACTCTTCCCATCTCCACACCCCGGCGTTGATCTGTGGGGGCAGCAAAGAAGCTACTAACACGAAAGTCACGCTCTCGTGTTCTTCGGTAGCACTCCTCGCCATCTCTCAGCCATTGTTCAGCAAGACCAAGGCTGGTTCGGAATTCAAATAATTAGGCCTCCATGGCCCTTTGCTCCTCCCTCTCAGCCAACCTATTGACTCTCTCTCTTTCCCTATCCCTTTCCTTCTCGGCCCGTTCTCTCTCCATGTCTTCCCTTTCTAGTTGGAGGGTGATCCTCAACTCTGTGGCATCACGAGAAGAGTCATCATCTAGATGACCTTGTAGTTTCTCTAGCTCTGCTATCCTGGCTTCTCCCTGCATGGCATGGGCCAGTGCCTCTTGCAATTCCTTTGCCTGCCATATCTGCCATATCGGATATATGGTAAGGCATGAACAAAGAAAATTATAGGATGATACCCTCACCTGTGTGGAAAGCATTCCCTCTCCCTCCGCTGCTCGTTACGTGGCACGAGCAAGTTGCTCGTGGAGCAAATCTAATTCTAAAGTAGGGATCCATAAATTGGAGGAAACGCCATCTGCCCCCATTGTCGATGAGACCGAATCGAGCTGGGCACGCTGCAGCATACACGAGGTGACATTGAGGGCTTAGCGCAAAGAATCCCAAGTCCTTACTAGGAAACATGAACATGTGCATACAAACTTATCGATGAACTCAGAGCTGCACGGGTATCACTCGGTGTTGCTCTGTATCTGCCAAGCGAGCTCGCAAGTTCACTATCATGGTGTCACGGGCATCCTATAGCCATTGCTCATGAGTTCAGAAAAAACAAAAAAACAAAAAAAAACAAAAAATAAATGTGCTTTCATTTTACCTCAACAAGCCCCCCAAGATGGAGCCGCTCTACATACATCGTGGTGGGGACACTAGAGCGATCGAGAAGCATGAACCGGCGAGCCGTCGGTACCGTACGTGGAGCACCACTTGAGCTACATCGGCTTCCATCTGGCTCGGAGACAGTCTGGAGTCTCCGCTCTGAGTCCTCATATGTATAGTATTTATGGAGATTTTATTTGTGTGTAATGTGTGTTTATTTGATTTTATTCGGATGTAATTCGGATTGTAATGGGGGTTTATTTGTAATTTGGTACCACCTGGGTCCCGCGGGCCCCCCATCCCTTCTCCCATTGATCCACCTCAGCTCTTGGGCCCATGTGGGATCAGTCAACCTTCCAAGGTGGGCTTCTAGAAGGGTTGGACCAACGGGGGACAAAGGATAACAAAATTCAAATTTCGGAACACATAAGTCAAGGGGGTGCCCCATGTATAATATAGTTTATTAGGATTGAAATCTTATTTTATTTGTTCCAAACCACATGGGAGAAATAAATTATGGACTCCCTCTTTTACCCCCCACCAATCCTAGATCTAGGGATAGAACTAGTCTTTTTGTATTTTCTATAAGAGACTTGTATTTTCATTTTGAGTGGAATTAATGCATACATTTTATGAGAAATTTCTTGGAGCCCCCAGCCATGTGCGACCTCCCCCTCCTCTCTCCCCCTCCTGCAGCTGATATGGCTGTATTCTGAGGTGAGACGCCTCCAGCATCCGTTCTTGAAGCTCGCCGCCGCCGCCGCCGCCGCCGTCGCACCGCCACCGTCGTCGCCGGAGTTCTGTCCACCCAGGATAGACCCTTCTTCCACGAATTCTTGTTCCCAACCTCGAAATCTGTTGGAGTCCAAATCTTCAGGGTGAGTTCCAGAGGTCACCCCCACGTCCCATAAAATTTGGTTTGGCTTCTAGTTGTCATTTTCCATTTTTCCATTTTCGTTCACCCCCCCTTCTAGATATGTCAGCTTTCAGTCCAGATTCATAGTATCTCTGAGTTTCCCCTTTTTGGACCTCTTCTTGATTTTTTCTTGCGCCCCCAATTTTACTGGAGGTTCTATCTAACACCCCCTCCATCCACGAATTTTCGTGGAATTTCTAAAGGCCTTCACCTATTTTCTAAAAATCACTTTCAGATCTACACTCAGTTTTGTCTGCCTCTATCCAGATCCGACCACCCACCAGTATAAAATATCTTTCCCTATCCAAATCTAAACAAAAGCTTACATAAAAAATATTCCCGTTTTCCTCTTACTCCCCTCTACAACTTTCATCAAGAACTTATCTTCTGATTTGGAAGTCTACCCTGCGGTCAACGCAAACTCTCAGGAAACATCAGTTCTGCCCAGCCAGATCTGAAACTAAGATCAGTCCAGTTCTAAAATCCCCCATCAGAAGCACGATCCCAATGAGATGTCTGGAGTCACAGAGGGTCGAAGTACTTCGAAAGAGCTTTCCAACGATACTTCTTGCGCGTTGATCCGACATCGAGAGTGATTGCAGCAGCAGATCTCGCCGGATCGCGCACGACAAAATAGAAGCAACAGATCTATGGGCAGCAACTCCAAGACTTGGAGATCGGAGCCGATCGGCCTCCGACCGGTGTTCCAACCTGGCCGCCGTCTAGGGAAGCGCGCCATCAGAGGCCACTATCACAGTGGGACCCACTCCGTCAGGTCCAGAGGACGAGGCAGCGCGTGGAGTTGGTCCCACATGTGATGCTACCCGTCAACCCAATTCCCGCTACTCCCGGGCCCCACATGTGACCTATTACCTCCCTACGTGGAGTGGGTCAAATCTTTGTACCGCAGTGTATTTGTTTAACCAGGAGTATAGGATTGGCCGGGGTTATCTTCCCCACGCCGGGGGCGTGGAGGTAACGATCTCGACTTCTTGACATTTACTTGCTTAGCTAGCATACGGTCGTGTGCCACTGCTGAGTGCGATAGGAACCTAGCCCGTGAGTCCATGTCATCGCTGTGAGCGGGAGAGTGACCCGTCTCGTGACTTGATCCGAGCACAGAAGTGAGTCGACCACCCTTGACTCTGTCGGTGTCTCAACCGCGCGGATCCGTGTTTCCCCTCGCTTGGGACGACGAGTGAGCTTGCGTTTCTGTTAGCAATGTATAGCCCATAGGAACTCTTAGTGTCGGGCCAAAGTGTCTCCATTGTTGTATGTTGCTGGTCGCGTCCGCATTTAGAGTACGAGGTCCGCATCACTTTGAGTCGATCTTTCTGTCCGTCCCGCATCAGTTCGGTATCAGAGCCCAGTTGAGTCTAGGGTAGTCATTAGTCATTGCTTAACAAAAACATTAAAAAAGAGTCATTTAAGTCGAGTCTAAGTCTAAGTCAGTCTAAGTGTCACATTTCTATACCATTAATCGGTATATCAATAGGTGTTGTCCGAACGTTAGGCTACGTCTATCGGGAAGGCCACACACTTACGCGAGTGATCTTCGGATCGATTAGCTCCGCCACATATCGAGTCTTAGTTGTGTCTAGGTTTGTAGTCGAGTCTGCATTCCAACTTGCATTATCGTTTAGGGTCGTGTCTAGTGTCTTGTCCAACTATCGGCATAGCATGTAGTTCCCCCCAATTTCCCATGGATTCCCCATCACCCGAGCAATATGGCCGTTGGTCCACCCATGGGTTTGGCAACCACCCTCTCCACTTCCGTAGGCTTGAAGCCTCAGATTTTTATGGCTCCAATGACCCGGGCCACTACCTCAAGTGGGAGGCCGCCATGGACAAATATTTTGAATGTTACACCGTGTCCGATGCCATGCAAGTCAGTTTTGCCCAAGAGAGGCTTGTCCACAAAGCCGCCTGAGAATGGGAGAGCATTGAGCGCATGAGAGAGGTTAGGAGGCATAGGCCCATCGAGTCGTGGCATGAGATGAAGGGCGAACTTACGAAGGTCTACCTACCCGGCCCGGCCACCTCCAACCGACCACACCCAACCACCTCCACCCAAGTGGGCCATAATCAGAGGCAAAGCGCCGCGCATGTAGAAGATCCTAGGTCCACGACTAAGCTGA
Organism: Amorphophallus konjac; assembly: GCA_022559845.1. Classification (NCBI taxonomy): domain Eukaryota; kingdom Viridiplantae; phylum Streptophyta; class Magnoliopsida; order Alismatales; family Araceae; genus Amorphophallus; species Amorphophallus konjac. Next base: position 200,286,519 of record CM040118.1, read on the forward strand.
GTTCATATGGGAGAGTCCATCACATCGCTCCTACTCCAAACCCCACCATTGCCGAACTCTTCCAACTCATTTCGGATAGAGTGGATAGGAGGTGTGATTATATCGAGTCCCTGGTTTACCCTTGCCTACCTCCTAGACAGAATGGAACCAAGCACGAGCCTAAGGAGGTAGCAACCGGTAGCCCCAACCCGATGCCATCTAAGGTGCCACCACAAGGCCCTCTCCCCATCATGATGGGTCAAGATTGACTTACCAGGGAGCGTAGTGGGTCACGACAACAGTGTTATCGCTACCAGGGGTTCAGCCACTTTGTCGGACAGTGTCCCACTTAGACGTCTCTAGCCCTAGGGGACAAAAGGGTTGGAGAAGCCTCACTCTCCGATCTTTATTCGGAGCCACCTCAGCCACCGCTACCCGTGTTTTTCACGGGAAAGCTACTCATAGCCGAGCAACTCCTTAGCTGGCTCAAGAATGGCTTGGCCCCATCTCCCTTCCCATCCATGGACCCTATCCTACCTCTAGTGCCAATCAATTCATTTCACACCACTTTCCGGTCTAGTCACTATGTCGATACATTGGATGACCTTCTTAAAGGGTTAGACCGGTAATTGACATTTACGCACTTGTTGGCTCCAGGTTTCGATCGACCCACAGGTCGTAGTTTCACTCATCCCACCTTAGGGTCCATCACCTCCGTGTACACCGTGGGTCATGTTACCATGGAGGTTCTCCTACTCCTTTCGTTACCGGCCTAGCCTAACTTCATACCATTTACCCCGAGGGAGGAACCCTACCTCCTATATAAGATCACCGTCCCCTATACCCACATGCATGAAGGTGACCATCTACATCTTCAAGATTTCCAAATGTGGGACCATCACTTATGGAGGTCCAATTCAAGGGGTCATACCTTCTTTGGTCCTTTCGATCCCTTCCCTAGTTACCCACCTTATCCATTCTATCACATTAGGGAAGCCGCCTATCACACCCCTACCCCGCAGGCTAGTCCATCTATACTCCGCACGGAATCCATTCATCGGGGTAAGGAAGAAGGTTAATTCGGTTCGCTTGGTCCTCCAAATCCAAGCCCAACATACGTGATTGGTGCATCGTAGGATGTCTAGGAGTTTCCCATGACGTCAACCTCCGGTTACGTCAAGTGTATGCATGGCACACATTCGGGTGTCCTGGTCCACCCTTGCATGTGTCTAGGTCGGACTAACCGTAGGGTTGTTTAGGGTCGTGTGTGCATCCGTGTGTTTTTCTTTTTGCTAAAGCATGTTACGAGTCTGCATGACGACGTCCGTCATCACATTGAGGCCAACAATGCACGGTATAAGGAGCTAGCCGATGCCCATAGACACCACCGTGAGTTCCAAGAGGGTGAATATGTCATGATCAGGGTAAGACCTGAACGGTTTCCCTCTAGAACCGTAAAGAAATTGTAAGCTCACGGAGCCGGTCTATTTAGAGTGTTGAAACGCGTTAGATCCAATGCGTATGTTGTGGACCTGCCCGAGGAATATGGTATAAGCTCAACTTTCAATGTGTCGGATCTAGTTGCATATAGGGACCCAGCGGTGATCCCTAGTGAGCCTTTCGAGCCATCTCCTCCCATTGAGAGTGATCCCACACCTGAGTGTCCACCACCAGCCTCATTTTCACGGCAACGAGAGCATATAGATCATATACTGGATGAGCAGGTGACTGTTACCAGGAGTGGATCCTACCCGCGCTACCTAGTGTGATGGAGAGGGCGACCCGCCACCGAGGATACTTGGATCACCCGTGGACAGTTGCAGAGGCTAGATCCGGATCTACTGGAGCGCTACCAGAGCGATGCAGACCCTTACTCGACAGGGTCAAGTTTCTCCCACCCGAGGAGAATTGGTGCGGACACCAGAGCGATCGAGAAGCACAGACCGGTGAGCCGTCGGTACCGTACGCGGAGCACCACTCGAGCTACATCGGCTTCCATCTGGCTCGGAGACAGTCTGGAGTCTCCGCTCCGAGTCCTCTTATTTATAGTATTTATGGGGATTTTATTTGTGTGTAATGTGTGTTTATTTGGTTTTATTCGGATGCAATAGGGGTTTATTTGCAATTTGGGATCACTTGGGTCCCGCGGGCCCCCCATCCCTTCTCTTATTGATCCACCTCAGCTCTTGGGCCCATGTGGGATCAGTCAACCCTCCAAGGTGGGCTTCTAGAAGGGTTGGACCAAAGGGGGACAAAGCGTAACAAAATTCAAAATTTGGAACACATAAGTCAAGGGGGTGCCCCATTGTTGACACCCGAAAAATGAACAAGGGTGGAAGCATAATTGAAAAGAAGATCTGACCAACAGTGAAAGACTAATGATGAAGCTTATCAACCTTTCACCCGGCTAAAGCCCTTGTCGGCCAAAGCTGATGCCCGGTGCCAATGTCACTCAGACGGCAGCACTGATAAAGCAGCAGTCACTCGACTAATGAGACCTTCCAGCTGTACTACTGCTTCATCCAAGAAGTCACAGATGATATGTCAGGGTAAGTCAGATGTCGGCTTACTGACGGAAGTAATATGAGATAAAGATGAAGCCGGCACCGGCAGATGAAGATGGTAAAGGCCCCTGAAAAGATAGAGCAGAAGAAGAATCGTCTACATAGATTATACACCCGGCTGAGGTCTTCCCAGACTAAAGCTGATGTCCGAGCTCGTCACCATTAGAGTGACGATATTGATAAGATGATACCCGGCTTTGTCACCGTTCAGATGACAATCCTGATGAAATCCCTGTCTACGGACTGATAAATCCCTGTCTACGGACTGATGAAACCCTATCTGCGGACTGATGAAACCCCTGTCTACGGACTGATGAAATCCCTGTCTACGGACTGATAAAACCCCTGTCTACGGACTGATGAAATCCCTGTCTACGGACTGATAAAACCCTGTCTGCGGACTGATGAAACCCCTGTCTACGGACTGATAAAACCCCGTCTGCGAACTGATGGAGATTGCAATCGCGATTTCAATACAAGATATTTCATAGATGATAGACCCTTTGGGATGATGATATATTTAAAGAAACCCCAAGTGGGCCTATATGAAGGTGGCGCCGAAAGCCCATGTCGAAGCCCAGATACTGGCGCCGAGAGATCAAATTCGAGCACGCCGGGAAGCCTGCCTCAAGCGCGCCGTGAAGATGCCTGCCGAGAAGGAAAAGGGTTATAAAACCCCCTCCCTTCGAAGAGAGAAGAAGGGAGATAGCAAGAAAGAGGATAGACAGAAAAGAAAAAAAGAAAGAGACGAAGAAGAAAAGAGCGAACAGATAGCCAGAAAGAGAAAGAGAAAGGAAAAGAGAGGGAGAGAGTCTCCGTCGAAAGAAGAAGCAGAAGAAAGGAAAGAAGAAGGGCTCCAGGTGGGCTGATAGGGGGAGGGAGAGGAGTCAATGCTCCACCCTCCCCCCCCATGTTCGATGTTTCTTTTTCTTCTTTTTACTGATTCTCCGTATGTAATAGTCGAAGTCTTGATGTTTAGATTATTCATATGATTCTTTCCCTGTTCCTCCCCTCTATGTTTCTCGATGTAAATGATGGTGAGATGAAGTAAATGCAATGGCCGTGATGGATTTTGGGCAATACTATCTTCTTTTGTCTCCATATGTATGCATACTGTTTGTATGAATGCCCCATGGGCGAAATGACTCAGGCTTCGGAGTCAGGTCTGTTCTTCGAACGGGGATGAAGGTAGAACCCCCACCCTTGTTCAATGGGTTGCTGGGTTCTATTCTCTTCTTTCTTCCCGCTTTAATAGCATGCCCTCCGTATGTATTTGAGTCTGTTCCTCAAGCCCCTTGTGCTGTCCGGGAACCAGAGACATCAATCTCTTGGTTCCCTGGCCCGCCGGCTATAAATGATGCATTTGAACCCGTAGACGAATGCTACCCTATATCCTCATTCCAATCGTTGAATGATTAGGGTCTGAGGTCTCAGCATCAAGGGTTCTCTCATTACAGATCTACTTCCCGGATGATACCATGCTAGTCCGGGGGATCAGAGACAGCCATCTCTTGACTCCCCCAGACGTCTGGCAGTATACAGATAAAGGCCGAATGCTACCCTGGATCCCCATTCCAATCGTTGAATGATTAGGGTCTGAGGTCTCAGCATCAAGGGTTCTCTCGTTGCAGATCTGCTTCCCAGATGATACCATGCTAGTCCGGGGGATCAGAGACAGCCATCTCTTGACTCCCCCAGACGTCTGGCAGTATACAGATAAAGGCTACTCAGCCCTGATGATGGTCTCTCCTCCTCCTGATGATCTGGCCTCTCAGATCCCTTGGCATCCTTCCAGCAGAGGTGTTCGTGAAATCTCCTCATACTCCCCCGATTCGGCCTCGATCTGAGCCATAAAACCCAGAAATCCCAGAAACAGAGCATCGTTTTTGAGCTCTGAAACCCTGAAATCCTTCTGTATATTCATCTTCTCGGCGTGCGAGTTTCCCCGCCGAGAACCATAAGGCCGAGAGGCCTTCCCCTCCTTTCAGCTAAACGACAAGTCCTTTTGTGAAGCACCCACAGCCCATAGCCTCCCGGCGCGGCCATGAGCGCGCCGGGAAGCCTTGTGCCGAGAGCTCCCTCCATCCACCAAATGCCCAGGCCGAGAGCCCCACTTGGCCAACCAAATGTCTAGGCCGAGAGCCCCCCTTTGGCCAATCAAAGGACCGCGCCGAGAAGCCCCTTTCATCCACCAAATGTCTAGGCCGAGAGCCCCCCCTTTGGCCAATCAAAGGACCGCGCCGAGAACCCCCCTTGGCCAGCCAGTAAGCCACGCCGAGAGCCCCCTTGGCCAATCAAAAAGCCACACCGAGAGCTCCCCTTGGCCAACCAGTAAGCCATGCCGAGACCCCTCTTCTTGGCCCAATGAAGCCCAGTCAGGGGACTTTCTCCCCACCGCCATGAGACCGTCATGAATGATCTGAGAAGATACAGTAATGGGGAGGACCTCCCTCCCCTACAGCCCTCATTCCCGATCCGGGTTCCACCCTTATGAACCTAAAGGGCCATGTCGTTACATGCGTTCTGAAGGGTTTCAAGGGGATATTGACCGATGAAACAGAGGCAAGCGATGTCCCGGGGCTCGGTGCCCATCCTCATTCGGTTGTCATCCCGGCATTCCGTGGGTGATGACCTATCTTCTCTTGGCACAATCCAAGTCAAGGGGACATGCTGCCGAAATTCACACACACCTGGCCAGGTCACTGTGATATTATCTCTCAACCCCGTCGGCCCACGGAGTCATGCCTTTGTATGCCCTCCGATGGTCCCCTCGAAGGGGGGATATAAACGTGCTACCGCACCCATATGGGGCGTGCCATGGCATGCCGGTCCCTATTCGGACTCCGGGTCAATTATGCCCGATCCTTTACGGTTCCCACTTTGCCACTGCATGGGTGGTTTCCTATTCCCCACTTGGCATCATCCAAGATGGTGGGAATATGCCGTCGGATTTGTTCCCGTAATTAACAAACCCCTGCTTTGCCCGAATACATTTAACGTCTTGCAAACAGATGAACTTTGTCTCCTTTGAGCATACGGCTTTACCGCTGTCTTCCTCCTACCTCTAGCGTTTAATCAAGGGTTGTCTTCCTCAGGGAGGACGTAATTAACGTCATAGCGTTCAGGGTATGACGGACTTCTAGTCCAGACACGATCACTCACAATCGACTGACCAAGTCAGATCGAGCGCACAATAAGAATCGTCACCATGGTGACTGGCACGCCAATAAATCCATAAAATAAATAAAATAAATAAACAAATAAACCAGATAAAATAAAATGTGTTCGAACAAGTCTGGCACGCCCGGTGGGACTTAGTCTCCCTTCATCTTTACGCTAAGGTAGAAGGCCCAGCGGGCCCCCCTCAAATTTCTGATTCCGTGTGTTTCCTTGTTTCCAGGAAACTATGATGACAACACAAATCGCGTCTGTATGCTTCGACAAGCAACCGGTGGACATGCACGTCCAGGAGGGGTACCTGGCGGTACCACTGGCATTCGGTTCGTTTCTCCCAGCTGTCGGGCTGCCCAACTGCTTGGGCGTTGTCTACACCGACCTTCTACATGTCGATAACGAGGAGCAAGGCGCTGCTGCAAACGCCCCAGTGGAGGCCGCTGATCGCAAGGATGGCTTACCGAAGAAAACGGCCCCCACGGTCGTCGCCTGCTACGTCCATCATGTCCAGAAAAGGGACACGGTCCCCACTGCTGCCCAGAAGGGGAAGAAAACCAACCGGAGGAGCCGGCCTACTGCTGTTGATCGTCGCCTTTCCAATTCCGGAAAGACGATAATGATGGGTGCTATTAGGGCGAACCTCGATGGTCGCCCCAGGGGAGTCCGGCCGGACAGAATCGTCCCGACCATCCCAACAGACAACAAGTTCCAGGTTTTGGCCGCTAGGAGGGCCAACTGGGAAGCTGCTGAAAAGAAGCCGCTGGCGCCCAAGCCAGCAAAATACAAACAGGTCTGGCGACCGAAGAGGATCCAAAGCTGGGCCCCAGCTGAAGACAGAGAGAACCTCACTAATGTCACTGTTGCCCGCCTCAGAGCAGGGGGCAGAAGGGAGATGAAGAAAGATGAAAGAAATGCTACTGCTGCCCACCCCAGGACCCGGGGGAAGAGAGATGAGATTGAGGGTCAAGAAAGAAATATGATTGCTGTTCGTCCCATGATGAGGGGCGGAAGATATGAGACCAGGGAAAACTTCACCAACACCCATCCCATGGCCAGGGGCAAGAGATGGGAAAAGAAGAGCTAAAATGCTACTGCCAACCGCTGCCAAGTTGGCGATATGAGAAGAAGTGAACCAGTCACTATGCTTACTGCAAGAAGATCAGGAGCCTGTGCCAGACAGGCTGATATCTTCAAATATCCCAGGGCCGAACATCTGAATGCTCGGGTGACAAGACTAGCCCGGCAGCAAAAGGGCCAGGACAGACTGATGCTCTGACCTGAGCCGAAAAGGCGCGACCCAGAGGAGACTAAGCAAGTAGTCCAAGATTACTTCCACTACCTAGGGAGCTCTGCCCTAGGCCAGCAAAGACTATCCCGTGCCTTGGGCATCAGGGATGATGAAGAAGGAGAAACCTTCCAAGAAATGATGATCGAAGCCTCTTCCTCCGATTCAAATGACTATGAAGAAGGCCCCAGGGTCGGATATAATGAAGAAGACCTGTACGAGGAAGAAGCCAAAGAAAGAATATCGGTCTTTGACCGGCTCAGATATCCTAGTCAAATAAAAAGAAAGGTCTACAGGCGGAAAGGAAAGATGCGAATCTTCGCCTGCAATATGGCTGGACTGGCCAGGGGGCTGGATATACTACCAACTCAGCCAGAGGAATTGCTCAGGCTGGCAACTAGACCTGGTCCTGTCACAAGAAGAGGCCAGGCAGAAAAAGATAAAATCAAAATTGATGATGAAGCCCGCAGGGTTACCACTATGACAGTTAATGTGGTAACAGCGGAAGATGGAGATAACCCCTTCGTTGATGATGCTGAAGGGACTTCTGAAGATATATAAATTCCATCAACCATGGATCCCATGATCCAGATGATGTTCAGAAGATACCAACAGGAGATCAATGCTCTCCGAAGACAGCTCAATGAGAGACAGGAAGCTACATCTGTCTCGAAGCAAGCTGAACCTGCGGGGCAGACATCCAGCTCCACAGAAACAACTATCCTGGCTAATCCTCTCTTAGCTGATAAGGGCAAAGCACCAAGTCAACCTGTTCCACAGCAAACAATAGCTCAGCCCTCTGTGTCTCAGACGCAGCCGACCGCGCCCATCTTGCGCGCCACTGTGATGACAACTCCTCACAGCCAGCAACAAGCTCACTTCTTCCCAGAAGAGATAGATCCAGCTGTAGCCCACAAGCAGATGATTGAAAGAATTGTGGAAATGAAGCTGTCAGAAAAGACTGGTGGTGATGCGGGTACTTATGATGTGTACAAGGTACCGTATCCTCCCCAGTATGCTGCCAAAAGACTACCTCCAGGCGTCAGCAAGCCGCCAAAGTTTGAGAAATTCAATGGCCAGGGCTCCCCCAGAGAGCATATAGCCTACTATACTACCATCATGGGCGACCTAGCAGTCGATGAAGCCTATCTGCTCAAGTTCTTTGGCTCGTCCCTCACTGGGTTGGCCTTTGAATGGTATTCAAGCTTGTCAGCAGGATCAGTGGTTGATTGGCCCGATATGCAGAGAAAATTCCGCGATAGGTTTCATGTCACGGAGAGGGAAATCACAATAGCAGAACTGTATGCTACTAGGTAGAAACAGGATGAAACTGCACTGGAGTATATCAAAAGATGGAGAAATCTAGCCATGAGATGCAGAAGACCTCCTCATCAGGAGGATGCAGTGCAGATATGCAAGCAGAACCTCAGGAGGGAAGTACTAGAAAAAATGATCGGTGCAGATGTCAAAACATTTGACCGACTGAACAATATAGTGGCGAAGGTCGAGGCGTTCTTGTCCAAACGTCCGACCGTCAATGCTCCCGCCATGCCAAAAGGTAAATCCAATGATCGGCGGCCGTCACACTCTGAGGCCAACACCGTCGATTTTAGAACCTTTGAGCAACAAAAAGGGAAGAAAGGGGCAGATGAAGCTCCCCCGATGGCAGATACAGCAGAAAGAAGAGACAAAGTCTCTCTGAGGGACAGGATGAGAAGGGCTTACTCTTTTCCCAAGGATAAGACTGCAGCATTATTTAACTGGGCATATAAGTTCAATAAGGTAACATTGCCTGAACCAAAGAAGCCCGAAGACGCAGAAAAGAAAGATGATCCGATGTTCTGTCCATTTCACCGGGTGTTGGGGCACGCAATTGAGGACTGTTATGTCTTCAAAGATATCATGGAAGGAATGGTCAAGAAGGGTGAACTGCAGCTGGGAGATTACTAGGTGAAGCCTCCTCGGCCACATGAGCTTCCACCCTGGAGGGTGGCCGCTAATATGATCTCAATCTATCAACAGCTGCCTAAGGAAGCCATTGAAGAATGCACCAGGCACACCTATGAAGCCTGCCTCCTCACCCCATTGAGAGATCAGGAAGGATGGCAGACGGTACCCACAAAAAGCAGAAAGAAGACTCCCGCAGCTAAAACCAACGGAGCAGTTATCCGGGGTGTCACCCCAAGGCCTGAGTCGCCTCCAATAAAGCCAATATGGCCTGCAGTTGAGACCGGACCAGTCATCCGGATCCATACTCGCAACCGGAGGAGACCAACTCCCCTCCCTGCACATAAAGAAGAAAGTCCTGCGACCAGGCGTCTGCAGCAATATATTAATGAGCTTGATGAGTATGAGCAGAAAAAGCCGAAACACCTGTTGGTGAAAGACTATATGCTCTGGGAGCAGCTCGAAGAATTGAAAATTGAAGAGCAGCCGGAAGCAGAACAAAGAAAAGATAAGACTGAGTCCTTCTGGGGGCAGGAACTAGCAAAGCCAACTTCCCAGAAAAAGAAGAGACGGCCTAAGGCCAAAAAGGGAAAGAAGGTCACGACAGTACAATGCAATACTCTGTTGATACTCTTTTCCCTGCCCGGGGAGGATGATGAACAAGAAGCATCAGATGTCCCGCTAGAAGCCAATCATGCTGAGGCCTCTACCTCAGCCCATGCAACACGTTCTGGGAGAAAATGGGGGCGTCTGCCACCAGCTAACCATAATATTATGTTCAGAGGGGAGCAACCCTATCAAATCCCAAAACTAGAGGTGCGCGGTGTCCAGGTTCCTCCCCCTGCCAGCTTGTACCAAGGAAAAGATAAAGCAGAAGGAGCCCCTTCATTCCTGGAGTTCCTGTCCAGCTTAGAAAATGAGCAGCCGTCTCATACTGCTCCAGCTAAAAGCAATAAGTGCCAGGAGACAGCAGTCGGAAAGCCGAAACAGCATGAAGAAAATGAGGAAAATAGTCCTCTAGCAAAACCAAGGGCAGTCATTACAGAAGAAGCCCTCCGGGAGACCGATGAAGAAAATGAAACTGGGACTGGGCAGCAAAGGCCACAGGCACCACACGAATCTCCAAGACCCCGGTGGGCAGAGGAGATGAGGCTGTCTAATGTTCGGGTTGGCAGTCGAATCATGAAAATATTGAAGAAGCTCCCCACCAGATTCTCCATCTGGGAGATACTCTCTCTGAGTGAAGAGGCCCGCCAAGCAATTGTGGATGCCCTGCAGTCGCCGGCACAATATGAAGCACTCTTGGCAGAAGTGAATGCTGGAGCATCAGTCACGTTCACAGAAGATGATATGCTGATCCCAAATGCCAGTCACAACAGACCGTTGTATATGAGGGGCTCCCTGAACTGTCAGTCGCTGAGCAGGATACTGATAGATCCAGGGGCTGCTGTAAATATTCTCCCGTATCGCATCTATCAGAAATACTACTTTGATCTGCAGCTTACCAAGGTCAGAGACATGAAGATTGCTGGGTTCAACCAGAAATGTGAAACACCTCTCGGGGTGGCTGATTTCAACCTCACATTGGGCGACCTCACTACCGTGGTACGATTCTATGTGATCGACTCCAACACCACGTATAAGGCCCTGTTGGGGAGACCGTGGCTGCATGAATATCAGATAGTGCCATCCACGCTACACCAATGCATAAAATACTGCCATGAAGGAAAGGAAGAAAGGGTGTTTGCAGACCTACATCCCTTTGAAGTGTTCGAGTGCCATATGCTCGATGCATCCTACTACACCGAGGTGTCACAAAAGGATGAAAAGAAAGAGGCTGTAATCAGCCAGAAGAAGCCGGCGACGAAGGCAAAAGCTTGGTCTCCACCGCCACCCAGGGGCTATGTTGAAAAGCATGAAGTAGCTCACATCTCTTATGCTGATGATTTTGCTCGGATCACCCCTTCTAGCATCCATCCAGATAGCACTGATCAAGAAATGAAAGAAAGGTGCATACAGGTGAAGGTCCCACGAGGTTTAATCAAACCCGTCGCCAGCCTAGAATACCAAACAGTGCTGCCACTGAAGACTGTGGAAATCCCTCGCTTCTGCGAGCCACCTACCATATTCTACACCGGGGAGGCAGTCGAAGAAGATGATCAAGACTGCATGGTCCCTGAAGAAGCCGCAAACCAGATGGTGCCGATTACAGGCCTGGAGTATACTACCCAGCGGGTTTCGCAGATGTTCTCCAAGATGCAAATGCCATCACTACAATCTGCAGCCCAGAAGAAAGCATTCAGGGAGCTATGGGATCCGCCTCGAGATAATAAGGAACTGAGGAAGATCACACAGCATCCGGGATTGGGTTATACCCTTCAAGAATATTATGAAGCCGAGGTGGATGTCATCTCAACCTTCTACCAGCATGGAGACTCCCCTGGGTTAGGATATGATCAATATCCCTTTGAGGATGAAGAGATTATGTATCAAACCATAACAGACAATGAAGCCCAAGATGACCAGCCAGAAGCAGGGATGTCTGATAAAACTAAGAGGGGTCGGTGCTGGAAGGACCCGTCCTGCAAGGAGGATCTATTCCAGGCCGAAGCACAATTTGATACGGGAACTCCGGATGAAGACTAGATGGCCAAAGAACTGAGAGAATGCCTGGAATTTGAGCGCATTCTGGAAGAAGTCCGGGCTCTATAGAAAGATGACCTTTCAGGGGAGCCTGCAACAGAAAGATCCCTAAGAGCGAAAGATTCCACTTTTGAATTCTCTTCTGAACCAGTCTCCTCCTCGGGGCAGACTGAACAGAATCCGATGGTATCGGCCTTATATGATAAGCCGACATCCGCTGATGAGCAGGATGACGATACAGAAGAACATGAAACTGAAGAGAATTATATCCCGGGAGGCTTTATTGATTTGCAAGAAGCCCCACCCGAAGTTGAGGACGGAGGCCAGGCCACCGTCGATGAGCTGATAGAAGTGAATCTGGGGTCAGCAGATGAACCAAGGCCGACATTCCTCAGTGCACTGCTAGAACCAGCTGCCAGAGAACAGTCCATACAGTTTCTAAAAGAGTTCCGAGACTGCTTTGCATGGACATATGATGAGATGCCAGGACTGAGCTCTGATGTGGCACAGCACCGATTGGCGATAAACCCGGGGGCAAGCCCTGTAAAGCAGCCTTCAAGGAGAATGCGTCCTGAACTGATAAATCAGATCAACAAAGAAGTCGACAAGCTGATCAATGTGGGCTTTGTTGAAGAGAACCAATATACTACATGGCTGGCCAATATAGTGCCCGTGAAGAAGAAAAATGGGCAGATCAGAATATGTGTAGATTTTAGGGACCTGAATAAGGCTTGCCCGAAGGATGATTTCCCAGTGCCAATCACTGAAGTAATGATCGATGCAACCACTGGCCATGAAGCCCTGTCATTCATGGATGGGTCATCCGGATATAACCAGATCTGGATCGCTGAAGAAGACAGAGTGCACACTGCATTCCGCACTCCGAAGGGGATATTCCACTATAAAAGGATGCCGTTCGGCCTCAAGAATGCCGGCGCTACTTACCAAAGAGCTATGACAAAGATCTTTGATGATTTGCTCTTCAAAAAGGTAGAGTGCTACATTGATGACCTGGTGGTGAAAACCAGCAGAAAAGAAGACCATTTGCAGGATCTGAGAGTAGTGTTCCAGAGGCTGCGCAAATATGAGCTCAAAATGAATCCTATGAAATGTGCCTTCGGCGTGTCCAGTGGAAAATTCCTTGGGTTCATTGTCCGTCATAGGGGCGTTGAGATTGACCCATCCAAGATTAAAGCTATCCAGGAGCTCCCTCCACCAAGGAATCTCCACGAGCTGAGATCTTTACAAGGGCGTTTGGCCTACATCCGACGATTCATATCAAATCTGTCGGGGAAATGCCACCCTTTTCACAAGCTCATGATGAAAGATGTGCCGTTCCTCTGGGACGATGGCTGTCAGGAGGCCTTTGAGAAGCTGAAAGAATATCTCAAAACCCCTCCAGTGCTAGGGGCACCTATTAAGGGCAAACCCCTGATACTGTACATTGCAGCCACACACTATTCCCTGGGGGCAATGCTAGCACAGATAAATGAAGAAGGCAAAGAGCAGGCTCTATACTACCTGAGTAGGAGGCTGATCAGAACTGAAGAAAGTTACACCTATATAGAGAAGACATGCTTGGCACTAGTCTTTGCCGTTAAAAAGCTCCGGCACTATATGCTGTCACATGAAATCAGATTGATATCTGCAGCAGATCCACTCAAATACATACTGACTCAACCAGTACTGAAAGGCCGGTTGGGCAAATGGGCAGTAATTCTGATGGAATTCGATATCACGTATATACCCCAAAGGGCAATAAAAGGACAGGCTGTGGCCGATTTCTTCGCAGAACATACTGTGCCAGAGAATGATATGTTGGGGACTGAGTTACCCGATGATGAGACACTAGAAGCCTGCCAGGCTCAGTCAACTATGTGGCAGCTGTTCTTTGACGGAGCATCTAGAACAGAGACGGACTCCGATGGAAAGATCAGAATACGAGCCGGAGCCGGTATTATGCTGAAATCGCCAGATGGGGAGGTTGTGCATACTTCCTGTTCTATAAACAAGCCCTGCACTAATCATGAAGCCGAGTATGAAGCTCTGATAATCGGACTGCATATCAGCCTCAACATGGGTATCCAGATGCTTCAGGTATTCGGGGATTCAATGTTGATAATAAAGCAAATCCAAGGTGAGTTCGAAGTGCGAAAGCCGGAGTTGAACCCCTACCAGCTAAAAGCTGTGCGCCTCATGGCGAAATTCTATCATATTGAGCTCAAGCATGTGAGCCGTGCACATAATGCCCAGGCTGATGCATTGGCAAAGCTAGCCAGCTCAATAGCAGTCCCACCAGATGAGACACTGAACATTGTTGTTATAAATCGGCGGCAAGTCCCCAGCATGCTAGAAGGCTGCCCCGAAGAAAATGAAGTCGCCACGATCAGTACAGAACAGGCATCTGATTGGAGACAACACCTGCTACAATGCTTTTTACACCAACAACTGCCGCAGAAAAGAGAAGAAAAGATGAAACTCTTGCGAATCAAAGATTCTTATGAATTCAGGAATGGGACTCTGTTCTGAATAATGGCAGATGCACATAAGAAGATTTTGCTCCGCTGCCTGTCCACTGAGGAAGCTTGGCAAGCGATGAAAGAAGTACATGCTGGGACAGCAGGTGCCCACCAGGCTGGCCCCAAGATGAAGATAGAAATCAAGAAGCTGGGCTACTATTGGCCCACTATGTTTGAAGACTGCTGCACATTTGCAAAGTCATGCTAGAAGTGTCAGGAGCATGCTGTTGTGCCTAGAAGGCCACCTACGATTCTGCACCCTATAGTCCCTAGCTGGCCGTTTGCACAATGGGGAACTAATGTAGTCGGTCCACTACCGACTTCCTCGGCCGGGCATAAGTATATACTGGCCATAACAGATTACTTCTCCCGATGGGCAGAGGCTATAGCACTAAGAGAAGTTACTGGTGAGTTGGTCGCTAGATTCATCAAGCAAAACATCATCTTCCGGTTTGGGATCCCAGCCGAATAATATCTGACAATGGGAGTCATTTCAGAAATCAGAAAGTCTATCGGCTTGCCGAGAAATATAAGATCGAATGGAGGACTTCCACTCCTTACAATCCACAGGCAAATGGATTGGCAGAAGCTTTCAATAAGACTTTGTGCACCCTACTGGCCAAAGTCGTCAGTGCCAATAAGAAGGATTGGGAAGAAAAGATGTATGAAGCTCTGTGGGTGTATCGCACTATCTTCAAAACACCTACAGGGTGCTCACCATACTCCTTGGTATACGGCTCAGAGGCAGTAGTCCCACTAGAGCTGGAAGTCCCGTCACTCAGAGTGGCAGTCCAATACGACCTAGCCCATGGCGAACAAACCAATGCAGAAAGAAGATTAGAAGAATTGGCTGAATTGGAAGGGAAGCGTCTCCAAGCTCAGAAGAATATCCAGATGTATCAGGCCCGCATGGCCACCGCATTCAACAAACTCGTAAAAGGGCGAGAATTCAAGAAAGGTGACCTTGTCATGGTCAAGAAAAAAGAAGTCATGGCGTCCAACCCGAAGGGAAAGCTAAATCCCAATTGGGAAGGTCCATATGTGATACAAAGGGTCTACGAAGGAGGGGCCTACATAGTTGTTAATCATCGAGGGGAGATCCAATTCTCACCACTCAACGGTAAACACCTGAAGCTGTATCATGCTGCACAGCTGATATTCCCCGAGTAATCGGGCAAGAGATACCCTTTTCTTGGCCTAGCGGCACTCCGCCCTAGCCGAACTACCCTTCCTTGGTCTAGTGGCACTCCGCCCTAGCCGAGATATCCTTTCCTTGGTCTAGCGGCACCCCGCCCTAGTCAAGATACCTCTTCCTTGGCCTAGTGGCACTCCGCCCTAGCCGAACTACCCTTCCTTGGTCTAGTGGCACTCCGCCCTAGCCGAGATATCCTTTCCTTGGTCTAGCGGCACCCCGCCCTAGTCAAGATACCTCTTCCTTGGCCTAGTGGCACTCCGCCCTAGCCGAACTACCCTTCCTTGGTCTAGTGGCACTCCGCCCTAGCCGAGATATCCTTTCCTTGGTCTAGCGGCACCCCGCCCTAGTCAAGATACCTCTTCCTTGGCCTAGTGGCACTCCGCCCTAGCCGAACTACCCTTCCTTGGTCTAGTGGCACTCCGCCCTAGCCGAGATATCCTTTCCTTGGTCTAGTGGCACCCCGCCCTAGTCAAGATACCTCTTCCTTGGCCTAGTGGCTGTCACGCCCCGATGCGGAATCTCGGGACGTACGGTTAGGGGCAAGCGAGCAATAATTCTGAACCATTGCAAACCATTGCACAAAAGGTTGGAAAAGATAATAATCAGAGTTTTATTGATAATAAAGTTGAGTACACTGGGTAGAACAACTACATCCAAATAATAAGCAAAATACTAGAACAATCTCTCACTAATACTAAGGGTACAAACTGACTCAATAAACTAAAACTATCTCTCGATATCACTCCAGTCCATTCCCGACAAGTTCATCACCTGGAAAGAGGGGAAAAGTAGGAGTGAGCTAAACGCGCTCAGTAGATAACCACAAACAGGTTTACGTAATTAACCATTGATTTCCAATTTATATGAAATGCAGTAAATAAAGAATGACGATACGATAAAAGAAACAATGTAAAAGATATCTTGCAAGGTCAAGAAATATAACAATTTACCAAATAATGAACAAGTAAAGTAACAGTAGATGATTTGGCCAGCAAGTATGTTACACATGTAACCAAGTAAATACGCACGAGTCAAGTAACAAGAGTTTGTCATAGACGTAACATGTCAAGTCAAGTATTCGGGTGCAATGCCTCACCCTGTCATAAACATCCCAATGGGCTCAATATCTTTTCGGGCGCTCTCCCCAGGACCAGACCGGGCCCTTATGATGCGTTGGCATTTCATTTCAATTGGATCATCGATCCCCCGTCTAGACATAGTCAATTATGGCCAATATAATCAGATGAATTTCTGTCGGGTACAAGATGTAAAGGACGACACTCGCCTCCTTTGATTCAAGAGTATAACCACGATGAAAAACCCAAAACAAGGTAGTCGTACGGCAAACACCGGGCCGTACTCACATGAGTAACGAGTCACGGGGCCAAGAATGAACGGTTGACAGTAAGCCGTTCGAGAGAGAGAAGTAAGTTTCGAAGAACGAATATACGAATCATTCGGGTCGTATTTTAAGAAATACGGTTCAAGAGAATCCGTATTAAGCATAACGATAATATCTAATTATAAGATAATTTATGCAAAATAGTCACCAGGTTGCCAATAACAATTAAACCAACCAATTTCAGTTTAATGTCCATTGATCAATTTCGGGCTCAAATATGACCGAAGATTATCCAAGGGTAATCGGTCAATTAATCAAGTTAAAACAATAGTCATGATGTTACCGTAATTTACCACGGTAAAAATGTTCTACGGTAAAAATGTAAAGTTTACCGGATGGAGTGTCCGGCTAATTGGTTAAAGACTTGCCATAAGTCGGCCAGTAATTTTCTGGTTTACAGTAATTTACAGAAATTACCTATGGTAAAGTTTAGCTATTTACCATACTTATTCAATTTATCCAAAGTTACAAGTGAATTTCAATGATTTTCACTTTAAACAATTTATCAAAATAGATATTGCAAATAACAAAAATTTACTCATGTCATTATCTGTTATTTATGTGGATTGTCAATTTTTACTAATTAACATTGTTAAATGGGTCAAATAGCAAAAAAATCAGTTTTCTGGAAGTTAAACGGATGACAGTGGGCCGTTAAACCTACTAGCTGTAAAACGGTTATCATTGGGCCGTTTTATACAAGGCGGGCGGTTCTAATTGGGCCGTTTGTATAAGTCGGGCGGGCAGTTCTGAACCGTCTAAGAGATAAAGCGGTCCGGTTGGAACCGTTAATCCCTGTAACACGGGAACAGCGAAACAGAAGCATAAATCTGGCGTTTAAGGCTTCAATTCATGCATTTGAGTACGTAAATAAATGGAAAAGCATGGTTTCTACAAGCTAACATGATGCCCTTTCATTCCATTTATCAAATTCAAGGTTTGTGCCATGGTTACCTACCTTAACCGATGAAATAAGGAAAGATGAATGGGGAAGAAGATGAACAATAGACTTGCAGAGCTTCTTCACAGCAGCAAGAACCCTTTTGTGTTTAAGAAATGTTTAAGGGAGGCTTCCTCTACTTATAGGTTTGGAAGAGGAGTGTTTAATCTTCACACACGGTTCGGTCAGAGCCGCAAAATCCTTTGCATTGTTGACAACGTGTTTCTGCCAACCAAAACACGGTTTCACGTGTTTCTCAAGGTAAGGTTAGCCTAATCTAAGCCTAATCCAAAAGATTAAGGAATGGTTAACTAAAACCTCAATTTAAAATTACTAAATGATTTTTAATGAATTGGACCCAAAAGATAAAATTACTAATCAAGACATGCTCTTTCATAATATAATTTTTATGAAATTTTATCATGAGGTTTATTGTTAATCTCCCAATCTTAAGATTAAAATAATAATTTAACCCAATGTTCAACGGTTTAGTCGATAGAGAGAGTTTCTGATTTTTACCGATGAAACTTCAGAAGACAAAGTTGCAAAGAAAAATACCCTCTATCAGATGTGATTTTTACAGATTTTTCTAAGGTAGTTGTATTTTCGTATGAATAGTGTTTTCCGCATTTTTAAGTCAGGCTTAAATCACTGATTAAGTCATGTAAATGATTTTATTAGGGTCAAGTACAGAAGACCAAAGTGTTTACCATGGTCTTTACTAATTAACTACCATTTTTCAGAATTTTTATATGATAGTCAAAATTTTTACTATTTACTATTTACCACAGTCACTATTCAACATTTACTATTTACGAAATTTAATATTTGTACAGAAACTCGGGGTCTTACACCCTCCCCCACTTAAAGAATTTGGTCCTCCAAATTCACTGGACCAAAATATAATAGCTCACCTAGAATAGATCGGGATAACGCTTCCGTATGGCGTCCTCGGATTCCCATGTAGCTTCCTCTATTCCACGCCGACTCCATTGGATTTTAACCATCGGTATGGAACGATTTCGAAGTTGTTGCTCTTTCCGATCCAGAACCTTCACTGGTCTTTCTTCATAAGATAGATCCTTCTTAAATTCAAAGTCCACATGTTGAATGATGTGACTAGGGTCGTACACGTATTTCCGAAGCATAGATACATGGAATACGTTATGTACACCAGATAATTGAGGAGGTAAGGCCAATCTATAGGCAACTTCACCCACTCGATCAAGGATCTCAAATGGACCAATATACCTTGGGTTTAACTTGCCATGAATACCGAATTGACGAATACCTCTTGAAGGAGAGACTTTTAAGAACACATGCTCGCCAATTTGAAATTCCAAATCTCTTCTTCTATTATCAGCATAGCTCTTTTGCCTCGATTGAGCCACAAGTAACCGGTCTCGGATAATACGAATATTTTGTGATGACTCCGAGATAAGATCAGGTCCAAGCCATTGCTTCTCGCCAACCTCATCCCAACATAATGGAGAACGACAGCTCCTTCCATACAAAGCCTCGAAAGGTGTCATCTGTATGCTAGATTGATAACTATTGTTGTAGGCGAATTCTATCAATGCTAAATGATCGCTCCAACTTCCACCGAAGTCGATCATACAAGCTCTCAACATATCTTCCACTATTTGATTAGTTCTCTCGGTCTGTCGATCTGTTTACGGATGAAATGCAGTGCTAAAATTCAGACGGGTACCAAGAGATTCTTGCAATCCTTTCCAAAAATGAGAAGTAAATCTCGGATCTCTATCGGATATAATGTTGACTGGGATACCATGAAGCCTAACCACTTCCTTTAAATATAATGCTGCCAGCACATCAACTGTCCACTTGGACTTAATAGATAAGAAATGTGCGGATTTAGTCAGTCGATCCACAATTACCCATATAGCATCATAACCACCTCGAGTCTTAGGAAGACCCATAATAAAATCCATGCCAATACTCTCCCACTTCCATTGGGGTATATCAAGTGGTTTCAATTTACCTGCCGGTCTGAAATGCTCGGCCTTTACTTGTTGACAAACAAGACATGTACTCACGAAATTTGCAATTTCCCTTTTCATGTTCGGCCACCAAAATGACCTTTTCAAATCCTTGAACATCTTAGTGCCTCCCGGATGGATAGTATATTTGAATCTATGGGCTTCTTCAAGAATCCGATTCTTTATATTAGCCTCATTCGGTACACAAGTTCTACCTTGAAATAATAATCTTCCATCATCGGCTATCGAGAAATCAGGTTTGCTACTCAAGCTTTCCTTAATCTCGACTAGCTCGGGATCAATATCTTGCAATAACTTGATTTCTACCAACAATTCGGGCTTCAGTTGCAACTGGGAAATCAATATCAGGTCATTATCAATATTGATATCCAGACTAGCCATTTGCTCCAGTAATTTCCATTCTTGTAACATAAGACTAGATATCTTAGCCACAGGCTTCCGACTTAAAGCATCAGCAACCACATTGCCTTTGCCCGGGTGATACTCAATAGAAAAGTCAAAATCCTTTATATACTCCAACCATCTTCTTTGTCTCATGTTCAATTCCTTTTGAAAAAATAGGTATTTCAGACTTTTGTGATCCGAAAATACCGTAAATGATTCACCATATAAGTAGTGCCTCCAAATCTTCAAAGCAAATACCATGGCTGCCAATTCCAAATCATGAACTGGATAATTAACTTCATGCTTTCTTAACTGCCTAGAAGAATAGGCAATCACCTTGCCATGCTACATAAGCACACAGCCTAAGCCAATACCAGAAGCATCAGTGTAAACCACGAAACCACCCTCACCAGAAGGTAAGGTTAAAATAGGGGCAGTAGTCAGACAATCCTTCAGAGTCTGAAAACTCCGTTGGCATTCAATTGACCACTCAAACTTAATCTCTTTGCGGGTTAACTTCGTCAGAGGTACCGCAATCTTAGAGAAATCTTGAATAAACCTTCGATAGTAACCAGCCAGGCCAAGAAAACTCCTCACTTTAGTAACACTGGTAGGTTGTTCCCAATTCTTTACTGCTTCCACCTTCGATGGATCTACAGAAATACCATCCTTGGTAATAATATGTCCTAGAAAAGACACCTCTTGTAACCAGAAATCACACTTGCTCAACTTAGCATATAATTGGTGATCTCTCAATAATTGCAAAGCCATCCTCAGATGCTCGGCATGTTCTCTTTCACTCTTGGAATATATCAAAATATCATCTATGAATGCCACAACCCATTGATCAAGGTAGGGTCGGAACACACTGTTCATTAACTGCATGAAAGCTGCCGGTGCATTTGTTAACCCAAAAGGCATAACGACAAACTCATAATGACCATACCGGCTACGGAAAGCTGATTTATAAATATCATCTTCTTTAATCCGTAACTGGTGATATCCAGATCGAAGATCGATCTTAGAAAAATAAGAAGCTCCAGTAATCTGGTCAAATAACTCATCAATCCTTGGCAAAGGATACTTGTTCTTGACAGTCAACTGGTTAAGTTGCAGATAATCGATGCATAATCTCATCGAACCATCTTTCTTCCGAACAAACAATACAGGAGCTCCCCAAGGGGAAACACTCGGGCGAATAAAACCCTTCTCGAGTAATTCCAACAATTGCTGCTTCAATTCCCGTAATTCCGCAGGAGACATGCGATAAGGGGCTTTAGAAACAGGAGACGATCCAGGAATAAGATCAATAGAGAATGTAACTTCACGCTGAGGCGGAAGTCCTGGTAACTCCTCTGGAAATACGTCCGAAAATTCTCGGACAATAGAAATGTCCTTAATCTCCATCTGCTGTTCAGGGGACGCAAGAATAAAAGCCAGAAAAGCTTCGCATCCACGCCTCAATAACTTATCAGCACGAAGAGTCGAGATAAGAGAGATAGAACTAGGGTGTTTCACTCCCTTGAAGGATAATCCGGGGTGTCTAGAAAAAGACACGGAACAAGAACTACAATGAACATTGGCCTCATACCGAGCCAACCAATCAGCTCCTAGGATTACATCGTAATCCTTCATGTCCATACAAATCAAATCAGCTGGAAACTTCTGATCGTTTACCATAACCTTACTAGAAGGATAGTAATGTTGAATTGCTGATTTAGAACCAATAGGGGTTGATATTTCTAACGGAGAACTCAACAAAGCAGGTGCCATAGCTAAAGATTTAGTAAATCTCCGTGAAATAAAAGAATGTGTTGCACCAGTATCAATTAGAACAAAAGCTGGCAAGTCGAATATAACAAGAGTACCTTCGACGAGTCCACCCTCCTCGGCGATATCTTTTTCCTTTGCATGGAGAGCCTGGAGCCTGCCTTGAGGCTTCTTGAAATTCAGAGGTTTTGCCGGGATAGCTTGTTCCGATAATAAAGGACAGTTGGGTATACGGTGCTCTTTGCTTCCACACCGCAGACATGCACCTAGCTTGCGCCAACAATCTTCCATCTTGTGACCAGGATGATCACAATATCGGCATACGCCCTTGAATGGAATCATAGAATCAGGTTTCTTGTCTTCTTGTCGCGGCATTTTGCCTCTCCACGAACCAGAACCAGAACTTGAACCAGAACTAGTAAAGGGTCTTTACTTGCTCGGGTCAGTGCCAAATCCATGTTTAACATTCTTGAGTGCCTTCGGTTGCTCTTTCTTGTTACCTTGACCACGAATCCTTTCAGTCATTTCCAAAGTATCTTCTAATATTTGTGCCTTTCTTACCATCTCAGAATATGTAGAAATTTCCAGTGGTGCAAGTTGATTGATATAATGAAGTCGAAGACCATTGAGGAAACGCTTCGCCTTCATTCTCTCAGTCGAAATAAGATGTCTTGCATAACGAGAGAGTCGTGAAAACTGAGCCTCATATTCTGATACCGATAAACTTCGCTGTTTTAAAGCTGCGAATTCTGCTCCCTTCTTTTCTTGCACGCGGTCAGAAAAATATTTATCATTGAAATATTCCTCGAATTCCTCCCACGAGACTTGTTGATCTCCGAGAGTCGGCTTAACAGACTCCCACCAAGCACGTGCATCACGTTCCAGTTGGAAAACAGATAAAAGAACACGTTCTTGGTCAGTGCATTGCATGACCTCAAAAATTCTTGCCATCTCGTCGAGCCAATTCTCAGCTTCATCGGGATCAGTTGAACCAGCGAATCTAGGCGGGTTCATTCCTCGGAAATTTTGATATAAATCACCAGTGCCATGAGCTGCGCCATGAGGTGCCGCTCCAGCTCCAGCTCCTGCCTGAGCCAGTGCATTCAAGGCTTGCGTAAGTCCTTGAACTGTACGCTGTAAATTCCTCATCTCAGCACGATTGGCTGCCATTTCTAGTTAAGTGCCTATATAAAATAGTTACTCGGATTATTTATGAGAGAAGAACTTCTTAGATGAGAAGAGAAGAACTAGATAAGAAGAACATGATTATGGTTAAATAACTTAACCCAAATTTCTACCCAATTCTCACAAGGTTGTTTTCTTAAGCCTATAACCAATAAACCTATAACTTTAAAGTGAAATACCTAGGACAAATTGACCTAGGCTCTGATACCAACTAAACTGTCACGCCCCGATGCGGAATCTCAGGACGTACGGTTAGGGGCAAGCGAGCAATAATTCCGAACCATTGCAAACCATTGCACAAAAGGTTGGAAAAGATAATAATCAGAGTTTTATTGATAATAAAGTTGAGTACACTGGGTAGAACAACTACATCCAAATAATAAGCAAAATACTAGAACAATCTCTCACTAATACTAAGGGTACAAACTGACTCAATAAACTAAAACTATCTCTCGATATCACTCCAGTCCATTCCCGACAAGTTCATCACCTGGAAAGAGGGGAAAAGTAGGAGTGAGCTAAACGCGCTCAGTAGATAACCACAAACAGGTTTACGTAATTAACCATTGATTTTCAATTTATATGAAATGCAGTAAATAAAGAATGACGATACGATAAAAGAAACAATGTAAAAGATATCTTGCAAGGTCAAGAAATATAACAATTTACCAAGTAATGAACAAGTAAAGTAACAGTAGATGATTTGGCCAGCAAGTATGTTACACATGTAACCAAGTAAATACGCACGAGTCAAGTAACAAGAGTTTGTCATAGACGTAACATGTCAAGTCAAGTATTCGGGTGCAATGCCTCACCCTGTCATAAACATCCCAATGGGCTTGATATCTTTTCGGGCGCTCTCCCCAGGACCAGACCGGGTCCTTATGATGCGTTGGCATTTCATTTCAATTGGATCACCGATCCCCCGTCTAGACATAGTCAATTATGGCCAATATAATCAGATGAATTTCTGTCGGGTACAAGATGTAAAGGACGACACTCGCCTCCTTTGATTGAAGAGTATAACCACGATGAAAAACCCAAAACAAGGTAGTCGTACGGCAAACACCGGGCCGTACTCACATGAGTAACGAGTCACGGGGCCAAGAATGAACGATTGACAGTAAGCCGTTCGAGAGAGAGAAGTAAGTTCCGAAGAACGAATATACGAACCATTCGGGTCGTATTTTAAGAAATATGGTTCAAGAGAATCCGTATTAAGCATAACGATAATATCTAATTATAAGATAATTTATGCAAAATAGTCACCGGGTTGCCAATAACAATTAAACCAACCAATTTTAGTTTAATGTCCATTGATCAATTCCGGGCTCAAATATGACCGAAGATTATCCAAGGGTAATCGGTCAATTAATCAAGTTAAAACAATAGTCATGATGTAACCGTAATTTACCACGGTAAAAATGTTCTACGGTAAAAATGTAAAGTTTACCGGATGGAGTGTCCGGCTAATTGGTCAAAGACTTGCCATAAGTCGGCCAGTAATTTTCTGGTTTACAGTAATTTACAGAAATTACCTATTTTAAAGTTTAGCTATTTACCATACTTATTCAATTTATCCAAAGTTACAAGTGAATTTCAATGATTTTCACTTTAAACAATTTATCAAAATAGATATTGCAAATAACAGAAATTTACTCATGTCATTATCTGTTATTTATGTGGATTGTCAATTTTTACTAATTAACATTGTTAAATGGGTCAAATAGCAAAAAAATCAGTTTTCTGGAAGTTAAACGGATGACAGTGGGCCGTTAAACCTACTGGCTGTAAAACGGTTATCATTGGGCCGTTTTATACAAGGCGGGCGGTTCTAATTGGGCCGTTTGTATAAGTCGGGCGGGCAGTTCTGAACCGTCTAAGAGATAAAGCGGTCCGGTTGGAACCGTTAATCCCTGTAACACGGGAACAGCGAAACAGAAGCATAAATCCGGCGTTTAAGGCTTCAATTCATGCATTTGAGTACGTAAATAAATGGAAAAGCATGGTTTCTACAAGCTAGCATGATGCCCTTTCATTCCATTTATCAAATTCAAGGTTTGTGCCATGGTTACCTACCTTAACCGATGAAATAAGGAAAGATGAATGGGGAAGAAGATGAACAGTAGACTTGCAGAGCTTCTTCACAGCAGCAAGAACCCTTTTGTGTTTAAGAAATGTTTAAGGGGGGCTTCCTCTACTTATAGGTTTGGAAGAGGAGTGTTTAATCTTCACACACGGTTCGGTCAGAGCCGCAAAATCCTTTGCATTGTTGACAACGTGTTTCTGCCAACCAAAACACGGTTTCACGTGTTTCTCAAGGTAATGTTAGCCTAATCTAAGCCTAATCCAAAAGATTAAGGAATGGTTAACTAAAACCTCAATTTAATATTACTAAATGATTTTTAATGAATTGGACCCAAAAGACAAAATTACTAATCAAGACATGCTCTTTCATAATATGATTTTTATGGAATTTTATCACGAGGTTTATTCTTAATCTCCCAATCTTAAGATTAAAATAATAATTTAACCCAATGTTTAACGGTTTAGTCGATAGAGAGAGTTTCTGATTTTTACCGATGAAACTTCATAAGACAAAGTTGCTAAGAAAAATACCCTCTATCAGATGTGATTTTTACAGATTTTTCTAAGGTAGTTGTATTTTCGTATGAATAGTGTTTTCCGCGTTTTTAAGTCAGGCTTAAATCACTGATTAAGCCATGTAAATGATTTTATTAGGGTCAAGTACAGAAGACCAAAGTGTTTACCATGGTCTTTACTAATTAACTACCATTTTTCAGAATTTTTATATGATAGTCAAAATTTTTACTATTTACTATTTACCACAGTCACTATTCAACATTTACTATTTACGAAATTTAATATTTGTACAGAAACTCGGGGTCTTACAGTGGCACTCCGCCCTAGCCGAACTATCCTTCCTTGGTCTAGTGGCACTCCGCCCTAGCCGAGATATCCTTTCCTTGGTCTAGTGGCACCCCGCCCTAGTCAAGATACCTCTTCCTTGGCCTAGTGGCACTCCGCCCTAGCCGAACTACCCTTCCTTGGTCTAATGGCACTCCGCCCTAGCCGAGATATCCTTTCCTTGGTATAGTGACACTCCATCCTAACCAGGCTACCACTTATCGTGATCTTGTGTCGTCACGGTCTGACACCCTCTAAACAGGGAGGGGGGGATAAAAAAAAGAGAGGAAATAAAAAAATGGGGTTAAAAATAGAGATACCCCGCCAGTCTTGTTCAGACATTCTGAACAAGGGCAAAAATGGCCAAAACCCAGCTGTGGTGAAAACCCGAAAGGGCACTGCAGGCAAAATCGGGTACCCCGCCGTGCGAAAACCCGAATGGGCGCACGGGCAAAAGCAAGAGGGGGCTGGCTCTGGTGAAAACCCGAAAGGGCACTTGGGTCGGTAATGTGGTAACCACGAAGAAACCCGCATAGCTCTTTACGTCCCGCCGTGATAAAACCCACCCAGTTTGGACCTTACGTCTATCCTGGTGAAATTTATAAAAATCCTTGCATTGGTATAAACCCAATACCGATGATGAAACCCGTTGCTGATTGATTGGCGCATTGCCCGATCAGCGATGAAACCTGTCCAGTTTAGACCTTACGTCTATCCTGATGAAGCCTATAAAAATCCTTGCATTGGTATAAACCCAATACCGATGATGAAACCCGTTGCTGATTGATTGGCGCATTGCCCGATCAGCGATGAAACATGTCCAGTTTAGACCTTACGTCTACCCTGATCAAACCTATAAAAATCCTTGCATTGGTATAAACCCAATACCAATGATGAAACCTGCTGTTGATCGATTGGCGCACTGCCCGATCAGCGATGAAAACCTGTACAGTTTAGACCTTACGTCTATCCTGATCAAACCTATAAAAATCCTTGCATTGGTATAAACCCAATACCGATGATGAAACCCGTTGCTGATTGATTGGCGCATTACCCAATCAGCGATGAAACCCGTACAGTTTAGACCTTACGTCTATCCTGATGAGACCTGTGAAACCCTTGCATTGATGTTAGCACCCACATCAATGATGACATATGCACAAGCTGCGCCCATCAGTTATAGAATCAAAGTTTCAATAAAAAAAAAGAGAGAAAGGGAGAAGAAAAGAAGAAACAAAATGGGGTTAAAAATAGAGATACCCCGCCAGTCTTGTTCAGGCATTCTGAATGAGGGCAAAAAAAAAAAAAGGCTAAAACCCAGTTGTGGTGAAAACCCGAAAGGGCACTGCAGGCAAAATCGGGTACCCCGCCACGTGAAAATCCAAAAGGACGCGTGGACAAAAGCAAGAGGGGGCTGGCTCTGGTGAAAACCCGAAAGGGCACTTGGGTCAGTAATATGGTAATTCAAAAAGTTCTGTGCCAACCGGCACGATACCTTCGTCTGCCTTCATTGGTAAAACCTTCCGTCGGTCATATGGCTCCATGCCCCACCGATGATAAAGCCTTTCTGGGACAGACCTTACGGTTGCCCTGATAAAATCCACATACCCCCATTCGCAAATCCCACCAACAATGAAGCCCATCACCGTTTTGCTAAAGCCTATCCAGCTCAGACCTTACGTCTGCCCTGATAAAACCTACGCATTTCTTGGCAAAGTCCCACCTGCGATAAACCCTACTCAGTTTAGACCTTTCGTCTATTCTGAGGAAACTTATAAATCCTTTTTGCATCGATATAAATCCAATATCGATGATGAAATCAACTTTTGATCGATTGGCACCTCGCCCGATCAATGATGAAACCCTACTCAGTTTAGACCTTTCGTCTATTCTGAGGAAACTTATAAATCCTTTCCGCAACGATATAAATCCAATATCGATGATGAAATCAGCTGTTGATCGATTGGCACCTCGCCCGATCAATGATGAAACCCTACTCAGTTTAGACCTTTCGTCTATTCTGAGGAAACTTATAAATCCTTTTTTGCATCGATATAAATCCAATATCGATGATGAAATCAACTTTTGATCGATTGGCACCTCGCCCGATCAATGATGAAACCCTACTCAGTTTAGACCTTTCGTCTATTCTAAGGAAACTTATAAATCCTTTTTGCATCGATATAAATCCAATATCGATGATGAAATCAACTTTTGATCGATTGGCACCTCGCCCGATCAATGATGAAACCCTACTCAGTTTAGACCTTTCGTCTATTCTGAGGAAACTTATAAATCCTTTTTGCATCGATATAAATCCAATATCGATGATGAAATCAGCTGTTGATCGATTGGCACCTCGCCCGATCAATGATGAAACCCTACTCAGTTTAGACCTTTCGTCTATTCTGAGGAAACTTATAAATCCTTTTTGCATCGATATAAATCCAATATCGATGATGAAATCAACTTTTGATCGATTGGCACCTTGCCCGATCAATGATGAAACCCTACTCAGTTTAGACCTTTCGTCTATTCTGAGGAAACTTATAAATCCTTTCCGCATCGATATAAATCCAATATCGATGATGAAATCAGCTGTTGATCGATTGGCACCTCACCCGATCAATGATGAAACCCTACTCAGTTTAGACCTTTCGTCTATTATGAGGAAACTTATAAATCCTTTTCGCATCGATATAAATCCAATATCGATGATGAAATCAGCTGTTGATCGATTGGCACCTCGCCCGATCAATGATGAAACCCTACTCAGTTTAGACCTTTCGTCTATTCTGAGGAAACTTATAAATCCTTTTTTTCATCGATATAAATCCAATATCGATGATGAAATCAACTTTTGATCGATTGGCACCTCGCCCGATCAATGATGAAACCCCACTCAGTTTAGACCTTTCGTCTATTCTGAGGAAACTTATAAATCCTTTTTGCATCGATATAAATCCAATATCGATGATGAAATCAACTTTTGATCGATTGGCACCTCGCCCGATCAATGATGAAACCCTACTCAGTTTAGACCTTTCGTCTATTCTGAGGAAACTTATAAATCCTTTTTGCATCGATATAAATCCAATATCGATGATGAAATCAACTGTTGATTGATTGGCACCTCGCCCGATCAATGATGAAACCCTACTCAGTTTAGGCCTTTCGTCTATTCTGAGGAAACTTATAAATCCTTTTTGCATCGATATAAATCCAATATCGATGATGAAATCAACTGTTGATCGATTGGCACCTCGCCCGATCAATGATGAAACCCTACTCAGTTTAGACCTTTCGTCTATTCTGAGGAAACTTATAAATCCTTTTTGCATCGATATAAATCCAATATCGATGATGAAACCAGCTGTTGATCGACTGGCATTTCGCCCGATCAATGATAAAACCCTATTCAGTTCAGACCCTACGTCTGTCTTGATGAAAACCACGTATCCTGTAATCGTCCCACATGCTATAACCTCTACCTAGTCTAGACTTTCCGTCTATTCTGATAAGACCCCTTCTTTCACATTCCTGTAAATTGTCTCCCTCACAGCACATATTGCCAAGAGGGACGTTTTCCGCTACCAACAGAATCCGGTTTAAGCACCTCTTCGGATGCCGTCACGCGGTGGAGCAAGTTCCCCATCCTTTCTCTGAAGGGGTGGACGCTCTCCTGCCAGATACGAGCCATCCGCATGAGGGGTTGCTAAAACCACTACCCCACTTCCCTCAAGTGATAAAACCACATGGAAAAGAAGGTGGATACACATAAAGCAAAATTTTTCCTTTCATTAAGAAGTGAGTACATGAAGGGCCCCGAGGGGACATTGTATCACAAAAGAGCAAAAAAAAAAGAAAAAGAAAAAGAAAATGATTCATGGCTGCCGGAAGATATCCTCGAATGCCAGAAGACCCACAGAAGGGGCGGCTCCTAGTTCATGAAGCCGAGCCTCCTCTTCCTGCAGTCGAACAGACTGGTCTCGAAAGGATGCCACCTGCCCCTCTAATAAAGCTGCTTCTTCCTCGAGCTGCGGTCGAGAAGTTGATAGCTGTGGCAGCTCAGCTCGGAGATCAGACAGTTCAGCTTCCAGGATAGTTATCCGGTCGCGCACGAAATGCTCCCGTTCCGCCAAAGACTGCATTTGACGTTGTCGCTCCTGAAGGATAGAGTTCATCTTTGCCAGCTCAGACTTGCACTCCATTCTTTGTAACTTCAAGGCTGCCAATCTGTCCGACATGATGTGTGTCAAGAAATCCCGGCGATGAACAAATTTTAACAACAAAAGAACCCGCTGGGCCCAAATTTCTGTGGGACATCCCATCGCCTGTAAGCCGGCGGTGAAGCGCCCGGCTATCTCCTTCAACTGTGAATAAGTTAGTCCAAGTTGGGACTCCACCAGTTGACGCAGCATGCCCAGATGTTGCCAGACAAAACTTTCAGGGGAAGTGAAGCCAGGCGAAGGAAGAGGAGCTACTTCAAAAGTTACTTCACTGTCTATATCCGCCCATAGGGTGATATTCGGCTGCGAAGAAGAAGACGGCAGGTCTGCCGAAGCCACCAACGGAGCTCTGCCCGTAACCTCTGACGTGGCCGAGAGATCTTCCACCTCCATCTCCTCGGGGGCGGCCGTCGGAATACTCCCGGATGCAACTTCAGGCATCTCCTCCTTAGATTCTGAAAATACGGAAGCAGATTCCGTGGCCGTTATAGGCGATACTCCCAGTTCTGCAACAGATACCTCTCCTTCTTCCATTTCGGTGCCTAGCCCCCGCAATGTCAAGGCTGCGGGGGCCACGGTCTGAAGAGGCGAAGGTTCGCTCTCCATGACCGATACTGTGGGAACTGTTGATTCTGGAGCGATGGTCATCACTACAGCTGGTATAAAGGCAGAACCCCTGGCTGGGTCCATTTCAGCTCTAAAATCCAAAGCCTTGATGAGAGCCGGACCTTCCCCTGCATTCCGCAGGTCCAATGATGCTAAGTCTGTGGAGGACTGCACCCTCACAGGCACGGGGCGAATTATCTCAAGAACGGCTGCCGAAGCAGGAACAATAGCCAAGGTGCCAGATAAAGTGGCTTCAACGGCCGCACTCGTAGCCGGGAGGGCAACAGGGGATTCCTGTGAACGGATCAATGCAGCGTCAAGCAGCAGATAAAGATGGGGAAAATGAAACCATGAAGGGAAAAGACTCACTTCTAAAGTGATGCCAATACCCTTAAAAGATTGCAGGGAAGAAGAAAGCTCTGCTGATGAAACCACAAAAGGAGGAGTTATATCTGCCTCGGTATCCAGAGCGGCGAACTCTTCTGGTAATTCTTCTCCAGAAGATGGCACCAGCAGCTTGGGGGGTGTAAATGATAAAACAATGGCGGTACATACGGATGGGGCCTCTGGTTTGGAGGCATCCTCCGTGTCGCTCCCGCTGAAATCTGTTTCTTCTCCACCTGCCTCAGAAGCGGCCGCAGAGCTACCGGAAGAGATTTCTACTCTGTCCATGGGCGGGGCCATCAATTCTAACATCTGCTTGGAGGAAGACCGGGTAACTATGCGCCTTCCGGGAGGGGGGCCCCATTTCGCCTGGGTCTTATAACCCTCCCGCGGCTGAGTAATGTCACCAGCCGCTCCTGTAATCTCAGTCTCCTCCCCGGCCAGCACTATAAAGAAAAGCCTGTGAGAGGGACGATGAAAAGCAGTTGAAATGAACAGAAAAAGATGAAAAGGGCATGCTTACCCTCCGCCTCACTAGCCGGCGTAGGAGAAGGCAATCTGGTCTCCACCAC
The DNA here is from genome assembly GCA_022559845.1 of Amorphophallus konjac. Classification (NCBI taxonomy): domain Eukaryota; kingdom Viridiplantae; phylum Streptophyta; class Magnoliopsida; order Alismatales; family Araceae; genus Amorphophallus; species Amorphophallus konjac. The sequence continues at coordinate 200,318,246 of CM040118.1, forward strand.
AGAAGGTGCCATGACTGTTTCTTCAGCTGTGCAAAAAGGAGTGGTCAGATTTAAAAACTCCTCTGAAATCCAACAAGAGAGAATGAAGAATGCAATGGCAGAATATTGATGTTACCCTGAACTGATGCCTGAGCAGCCTCCCTCTGAGTTTTGAACTCATCAAATGAGGGAATGTCAGGGAGAGGGGTCCCGGTGTCCATCACTACCGAAGCCGATTGTTGAGCCTGGGCCTTTTTGGCCTTCCTGGCCTTCCCAACCGCAGCCTTGACTGCAGAAGCCTTCCTCTTCTTGCCAGGAGGCAGGGGAGTAGTAGTCGGTGCTGCTACAGGGACTTCAAAATAAGTGGGCTTCTCGGCCTGCACAATAATCTTCCTATAGAGCCCCTTCCGCTTTATGTCGGGCCGGTCTGTTAAGAACGGCAGAAAGATGATGAGATCAATAGATGCAAAATTCAGATGCTAAACAGAAAACACTGCAGTCAGAAAGGAAAAGATTATACCTGTTGGTCCATCATAAAATACAGAGAGCGGTCAGTACAGATAAGCCACTTCTTTGGAGCGGGAAGCAGCCTCCTTGATAAGCCAGCAAACATCGCCGAATGTCTGGCATTTCTCCACTAAAGCTGCCAGGTCATTATGGCCATGAAAATCAAGGCAGCGAAACAAGTCAAGATGGTCCATGCCCCAGCCATCGACATAATGAAATGATATAAACAGCGGCTTGTTCAAAATGCCAGCTATCGGGCTTTCTGCAGATAATCCATGCAAATTCAGCAGAATGAACAGCCAGGACGTTTGCTTATAATACGTCTGAGTTCTATCTTCCCGGCGTACAAACGTCCTATACGGATGAAATTTATCAACTGGACCCCTCCAATGAGCTACTGCCGGGAGTGGCTCTTCAACAGGAAATGGATACTGTTGTGCCTCCAAGCGATCATCTCCTATATGGCACAGATGTTTCAGGGTCTTTACGAAACTGTCTTCGTTAATAGCGGCAAAAACAGGAGCGGGCGGCTCAGAATTCTTTTCCTTCAGAGCTCGACGCTGGGCCAGATAGTTCTCTGCCTCCCTTGGGTTCTGCGAATAAAGCTTTCTCAAATGGGCCTCGGGGATTTCAAACACCGGCCCAGGCTGCTGTTTCAGGAAAGAGCGCTCTGCTACATCCCAGAAAGCACCCCTGCCATCCCTGAAAAAGTCGGTCCGAATGTTCCACCATTTAATATATTCTGGTGTTACCCGGGGAACACGGTTGGAGACGGTGGGCACCCTGAAGATTGCATCATCCTGACGATGATAGAAATCCCACCATAATCGGCCGTCGCCGACAATGGTGGACCCGTGCTTGGCCCTGCTATCCAGGGGAAATTGAGCAACTGATGTAGGGATGTGCTGGTCATAACCAAAGTTCCGCCCAAATCGGAACGGATAGTATGGCTCCAACAGAAGCAGGCCACCCTTTCTGTAAACCAAAACACTGGGTCGAATTGCCATGGCCCATCTCACCAGCTCCGGTTCCAAGATTGGCCGAGCAGTGTTGACCCCTGAGACAGGGTGGATATATGTCTCTATCTCCTCCAGCTTGCACTCTCTTTGTGGATCAATCAAAGGAGCTGAACTTGCTGCCAAGCTCCAGAAATGTATGCTGCCAGGGGCGTCCACTGGTACTTTTATCAGTCGGCCCCTTATTTTAAATAGCTGATCATAAAAGGGACCAGGCTCAGCGCTGGCAAATTCAATCATCCTGGGTGACACTGTATCCGCCTGCAAGGTTCTCGGAGCTAATTCAGGGAATATACTACAGACCCAGGCATTGAAGAAATGAAAAGGACCCACGGTCCTCAAAGAACGGGGAGTCCGATGCTTGTGCAGGTCCCCTAAAGATTTATAGATCAAACACAGGGCCACTGGGCAGAGCGACAGCTTCATCCCCCAGGCCATCTGACAAGCTGGATATATGGCCTCTGGCCGAATGACTGTCTCGTCCCCTTGTGGAAGAGCAAAAGTACACAGCCAGAATGTGAAATAAGCTGCACAGTGTGTGATGGGATCTACCCCTGCCGGGTTGGGACCACCTTTGCCCGCATGGCGCAATGAAGATGGCAGTGCCGATTTATAGCGGGGAGCTCTTATCTGCTTGCTCGCAACAGGACCCATGGAGGGGAAATCTGCATATTTCAGGGGACCGTCAAAGAAGTACTGGAGCCACTGCCCGATCCGGACCCTCAGTTTGCTACCTTTCTCTCGGGGATGATAGCCTTTGGAGGATCCTCTACTATATGCCAGACAGATGGAGCGATAGACCTTCATCAGATATCGGTAAGAGAAGCCAAGGGAATACTTGCCTTCTCCATCAGAGCTGTCTTTCTCGGAGTCCGCCAAGCAGACTTCTTCATACGGTTCACCGTCAATAGGCAGACCGGAAAGCCGTGATAAACTCCAGAGGTCTAGGGATGTCTCACCCTCTACTGTATAAAAAGTGTTGAACAAAGGACAGAACACTTCAAACATCCCACAGCATAACCCCCTGGAGATGGGATATCGGAATCTGGAAGCGAAAACACTGTGGTATACTCCCGCTCTGATCAGCAGAGGGGCATATTCCGTCAGAACAAACTCGGTAAATTCTACTGCCCCTACTCGGAATAGATAGGAGTCAGTGATCTTGCAGTCTCCGAACCAACCAGCCGACAAATGGTACTTGAACTGAATAGCCGAACAATTTAGCACGAAGGGCTCTTCGCGATATCCCAACTTTATAGGTTCCAGGAACATACCATAGCCGGGCTTCTCCCTATGAACTCGGCCGCCAGCATTGTCCCACCGAGCAGGTGTAAATTCCGGTGCCCGGGTCAGCATCTTTTTCTCCGGTTCTAGCTCCGATATTCCAAGGACTGCGTCCCAGTCCCACTTCTCCCCGGGAAGATATATAGCCTTGCTGCGATACACTGATTCCTTCAGGCTATCCCGCTCGGCAAGGATGGCAGCTTCAACTACGCGAGCTATCCGATAATCTCGCAAGCCACCCACTGTGAAGGTCCGGATGAACGGCATCAAGTGGCGATCCTTCGGGAAGTCTAGCTGGTAGTTATTATCCCGCCTGAAGCATGTCTCGGTCGCCGTGGAGTATACCCGGGCCGTCGACACTGTGTCAGTTTTAGAATCAGATGATTTTTCAACTGAAGCTATTCTATCATATCTGTAATCTAGGCTGTGCACGTTCAACCAATTCACTGTGGCCCGAGATATGTCTGGCTGGGCCGATGAACTAGCTCCAACAGCTCCGGAAGACACAGCAGTAGAGCCAGAAGCCATTGCTATATCTGTAAACAAAAGAAGAAATGTGGATTAAAAGTCAGTCTTATAAGGATTGCAACATGAGATTCTATAAAAATTTCGGCAGCATCTCCCCTTATTTAGGATCTGCCCAAAAAGAATAGGGAGTCACCAACCAAGAGGGGGTGATCCCGGAAGCAAAGGGATTGAATCCCTAAAAGACGTCACCCAGGACGGAAGGACCCGCGGCCACGGCCGAGAGGACGAAGACGGCTCGCGCCGAAGAGAGGAAATGAAAAAAAAACTGAAGAAAGAGAAAGAACGGTGAAGAATGAAGAAAAAAAGGCCGTCGGCGCCCTAAATAGGGGCCCAGGCGGCGAGGGTCTCGGCGCGGTAAAACGCGCGCCGAGAACCTCTAGGCCGAGAGCCCCCGGCGGCCAGAAGGTGCGCCGAGAAGCCCCCAGGCCGAGGCCACCCTGCGGCCAGGGCGCGCCGAGAAGCCCTCAGGCCGAGAAGCCCCCAGGCCGAGAAGACCCCAGGCCGAGACCCCCTGCGCCAGGGCGCGCCGAGAAGGTCCAGACCGAGAGCCTGGCCAACCAGGCTGCGCCGAGAGACCCCTGCGCCGAGAAGCTTCGCGCAGGGAGGTCCTGCAGGCCGAAAAGCCCCAAATGCTGAAAATAATGACAGAAAATATGAAGAGAAGAAACATCGATGTGCAGAATACTGTTACAGTGAGATGATCAGGTCTGAGAACTGAATTGAAGACAAATTGAGGAAGATACCCTCGAATAGTAAAAGACACCAACAACCCCTGTGATGCTTATTCTGCGCTTACGCTGCCTGCAGGTGGGGGGCATTTGTTGACACCCGGAAAATGAACAAGGGTGGAAGCATAATTGAAAAGAAGATCTGACCAACAGTGAAAGACTAATGATGAAGCTTATCAACCTTTCACCCGGCTAAAGCCCTTGTCGGCCAAAGCTGATGCCCGGTGCCAATGTCACTCAGACAGCAGCACTGATAAAGCAGCAGTCACTCGACTAATGAGACCTTCCAGCTGTACTACTGCTTCGTCCAAGAAGTCACAGATGATATGTCAGGGTAAGTCAGATGTCGGCTTACTGACGGAAGTAATATGAGATAAAGATGAAGCCGGCACCGGCAGATGAAGATGGTAAAGGCCCCTGAAAAGATAGAGCAGAAGAAGAATCATCTACACAGATTATACACCCGGCTGAGGTCTTCCCAGACTAAAGCTGATGTCCGAGCTCGTCACCATTAGAGTGACGATATTGATAAGATGATACCCGGCTTTGTCACCGTTCAGATGACAATCCTGATGAAATCCCTGTCTACGGACTGATAAATCCCTGTCTACGGACTGATAAAACCCTGTCTGCGGACTGATGAAACCCCTGTCTACGGACTGATGAAATCCCTGTCTACGGACTGATAAAACCCCTGTCTACGGACTGATGAAATCCCTGTCTACGGACTGATAAAACCCTGTCTGCGGACTGATGAAACCCCTGTCTACGGACTGATAAAACCCCGTCTGCGAACTGATGGAGATTGCAATCGCGATTTCAATACAAGATATTTCATAGATGATAGACCCTTTGGGATGATGATACATTTAAAGAAACCCGAAGTGGGCCTATATGAAGGTGGCGCCGAAAGCCCATGTCGAAGCCCAGATACTGGCGCCGAGAGATCAAATTCGAGCACGCCGGGAAGCCTGCCTCAAGCGCGCCGTGAAGATGCCTGCCGAGAAGGAAAAGGGAAAAGGGTTATAAAACCCCCTCCCTTCGAAGAGAGAAGAAGGGAGATAGCAAGAAAGAGGATAGACAGAAAAGAAAAGAAGAAAGAGACGAAGAAGAAAAGAGCGAACAGATAGCCAGAAAGAGAAAGAGAAAGGAAAAGAGAGGGAGAGAGTCTCCGTCGAAAGAAGAAGCAGAAGAAAGGAAAGAAGAAGGGCTCCAGGTGGGCTGATAGGAGGAGGGAGAGGAGTCAATGCTCCACCCTCCCCCCCCCATGTTCGATGTTTCTTTTTCTTCTTTTTACTGATTCTCCGTATGTAATAGTCGAAGTCTTGATGTTTAGATTATTCATACGATTCTTTCCCTGTTCCTCCCCTCTATGTTTCTCGATGTAAATGATGGTGAGATGAAGTAAATGCAATGGCCGTGATGGATTTTGGGCAATACTATCTTCTTTTGTCTCCATATGTATGCATACTGTTTATATGAATGCCCCATGGGCGAAATGACTCAGGCTTCGGAGTCAGGTCTGTTCTTCGAACGGGGATGAAGGTAGAACCCCCACCCTTGTTCAATGGGTTGCTGGGTTCTATTCTCTTCTTTCTTCCCGCTTCAATAGCATGCCCTCCGTATGTATTTGAGTCTGTTCCTGAAGCCCCTTGTGCTGTCCGGGAACCAGAGACATCAATCTCTTGGTTCCCTGGCCCGCCGGCTATAAATGATGCATTTGAAACCGTAGACGAATGCTACCCTGGATCCTCATTCCAATCGTTGAATGATTAGGGTCTGAGGTCTCAGCATCAAGGGTTCTCTCATTACAGATCTGCTTCCCGGATGATACCATGCTAGTCCGGGGGATCAGAGACAGCCATCTCTTGACTCCCCCAGACGTCTGGCAGTATACAGATAAAGGCCGAATGCTACCCTGGATCCCCATTCCAATCGTTGAATGATTAGGGTCTGAGGTCTCAGCATCAAGGGTTCTCTCGTTGCAGATCTGCTTCCCAGATGATACCATGCTAGTCCGGGGGATCAGAGACAGCCATCTCTTGACTCCCCCAGACGTCTGGCAGTATACAGATAAAGGCTACTCAGCCCTGATGATGGTCTCTCCTCCTCCTGATGATCTGGCCTCTCAGATCCCTTGGCATCCTTCCAGCAGAGGTGTTCGTGAAATCTCCTCATACTCCCCCGATTCGGCCTCGATCTGAGCCATAAAACCCAGAAATCCCAGAAACAGAGCATCGTTTTTGAGCTCTGAAACCCTGAAATCCTTCTGTATATTCATCTTCTCGGCGTGCGAGTTTCCCCGCCGAGAACCATAAGGCCGAGAGGCCTTCCCCTCCTTTCAGCTAAACGACAAGTCCTTTTGTGAAGCACCCACAGCCCATAGCCTCCCGGCGCGGCCATGAGCGCGCCGGGAAGCCTTGTGCCGAGAGCTCCCTCCATCCACCAAATGCCCAGGCCGAGAGCCCCCCTTGGCCAACCAAATGTCTAGGCCGAGAGCCCCCCCTTTGGCCAATCAAAGGACCGCGCCGAGAAGCCCCTTTCATCCACCAAATGTCTAGGCCGAGAGCCCCCCCTTTGGCCAATCAAAGGACCGCGCCGAGAACCCCCCTTGGCCAGCCAGTAAGCCACGCCGAGAGCCCCCTTGGCCAATCAAAAAGCCACACCGAGAGCTCCCCTTGGCCAACCAGTAAGCCACGCCGAGACCCCTCTTCTTGGCCCAATGAAGCCCAGTCAGGGGACTTTCTCCCCACCGCCATGAGACCGTCATGAATGATCTGAGAAGATACAGTAATGGGGAGGACCTCCCTCCCCTACAGCCCTCATTCCCGATCCGGGTTCCACCCTTATGAACCTAAAGGGCCATGTCGTTACATGCGTTCTGAAGGGTTTCAAGGGGATATTGACCGATGAAACAGAGGCAAGCGATGTCCCGGGGCTCGGTGCCCATCCTCATTCGGTTGTCATCCCGGCATTCCGTGGGTGATGACCTATCTTCTCTTGGCACAATCCAAGTCAAGGGGACATGCTGCCGAAATTCACACACACCTGGCCAGGTCACTGTGATATTATCTCTCAACCCCGTCGGCCCACGGAGTCATGCCTTTGTATGCCCTCCGATGGTCCCCTCGAAGGGGGGATATAAACGTGCTACCGCACCCATATGGGGAGTGCCATGGCATGCCGGTCCCTATTCGGACTCCGGGTCAATTATGCCCGATCCTTTACGGTTCCCACTTTGCCACTGCATGGGTGGTTTCCTATTCCCCACTTGGCATCATCCAAGATGGTGGGAATATGCCGTCGGATTTGTCCCCGTAATTAACAAACCCCTGCTTTGCCCGAATACATTTAACGTCTTGCAAACAGATGAACTTTGTCTCCTTTGAGCATACGGCTTTACCGCTGTCTTCCTCCTACCTCTAGCGTTTAATCAAGGGTTGTCTTCCTCAGGGAGGACGTAATTAACGTCATAGCGTTCAGGGTATGACGGACTTCTAGTCCAGACACGATCACTCACAATCGACTGACCAAGTCAGATCGAGCGCACAATAAGAATCGTCACCATGGTGACTGGCACGCCAATAAATCCATAAAATAAATAAAATAAATAAACAAATAAACCAGATAAAATAAAATGTGTTCGAACACCCATGTATAATATAGTTTATTAGGATTGAAATCTTATTTTATTTGTTCCAAACCACATGGGAGAAATAAATTATGGACTCTCTCTTTTACCCCCCACCAATCCTAGATCTAGGGATAGAACTAGTCTTTTTGTATTTTCTATAAGAGACTTGTATTTTCATTTTGAGTGGAATTAATGCATACATTTTATGAGAAATTTCTTAGAGCCCCCAGCCTTTGCGACCTCCCCCTCCTCTCTCCCCCTTCTGTAGCTGAGATGGCTGTATTCTGAGGTGAGACGCCTCTGGTATCCGTTCTTGAAGCTCGCCGCCGCCGTCGCACCGCCTCCGTCGTCACCGGAGTTCTGTCCACCCAGGATAGATCCTTCTTCCACGAATTCTTGCTCCCAACCTCGAAATCTTTTGGAGTCCAAATCTTCAGGGTGAGTTCCAGAGGTCACCCCCACGTCCCAGAAAATTTGGTTTGGCTTCTAGTTTTCATTTTCCATTTTTCTATTTTCGTTCACCCCCTCCTTCCAGATCTGTCAGCTTTCAGTCTAGATTCACAGTATCTCTGAGTTTCCCCTCTTCGGACCTCTTCTTGATTTTTTCTTGCGCCCCAATTTTACTGGAGGTTCTGTCCAACACCCCCTCCATCCATGAATTTTCATGGAATTTCTAAAAGCCTTCACCTATTTTCTAAAAATCACTTTCAGATCTCCACTCAGTTCTATCTGCCTCTGTCTAGATCCAACCACCCACCAGTATAAAATATCTTTTCCCATCCAAATCTCAACAAAACCTTACATAAAAAATATTCCCGATTTCCTCTCACTCCCCTCTACAACTTTCATCAAGAACTTATCTTCTGATTTGGAATTCTACCCTGCGATCAACATGAACTCTCAGGAAACTTCAGTTCTGCCCAACCAGATCTAAAACTGAGATTAGTCCGGTTCTAAAATCCCCCATCAGAAGCACGATCCCAACGAGATGTCTGGAGTCATAGAGAGTCGAATTACTTTGAAAGAGCTTTCCAACGATACCTCTTGCGCATCGATCCAACATCGAGAGTGATTGCAGCAGCAGATCTCGCCGGATCGCGCGCGGCAAAATAGAAGCAACAGATCCGTGGGTAGCAACTCCAAGACTTGGAGATCGGAGCCGATCGGCCTCCTACCGGTGTTCCAACCCGGCCGCCGTCCAGGGAAGCGCGCCATCAGAGGTCACCATCACAATGGGACCCACTCCGTCAGGTCTAGAGGACGAGGTAGCGCGTGGGCCCCACGAACCCGTAGATCGCGCCATCCAGACAGCGCTAAACCGTGGGTTTCGGTGCCGACGGACGACATCAAGATGCTGCCCGTCAACCCAATTCCCGCTACTCCCGGGCCCCACATGTGACCTATTACCTCCCTACGTGGAGTGGGTCAAATCTTTGTACCGCAGTGTATTTGTTTAACTGGGAGTACAGGATTGGCCGGGGTTATCTTCCCCACGCCGGGAGCGTGGAGGTAACGATCTCGACTTCTTGACATTTACTTGCTTAGCTAGCATATGGTCGTGTGCCACTGCTGAGTGCGATAGGAACCTAGCCCGTGAGTCCATGTCACCGCTGTGAGCGGGAGAGTGACCCGTCCCGTGACTTGATCCGAGCACAGAAGTGTGTCGACCACCCTTGACTCTGCCGGTTTCTCAACCACGCGGATCTGCGTTTCCCCTCGCTTGGGACGATGAGTGAGCTTGCATTTCTGTTAGCAACGTATAGCCCATAGGAACTCTTAGTGCCGGGCCAAAGTGTCTCCATTGTTGTATGTTGCTGGTCGCGTCCGCATTTAGAGTCTGAGGTCCGCATCACTTTGAGTCGATCCTTCTGTCCGTCCCGCATCAGTTCGGTATCAGAGCCCAGTTGAGTATAGGGTAGTCATTAGTCATTGCTTAACAAAAACATAAAAAAAGAGTCATTTAAGTCGAGTCTAAGTCTAAGTCAGTCTAAGTGTCACATTTCTATACCATTAATCGATATATCAAAAGGTGTTGTCCGAATGTTAGGCTACGCCTATCAGGAAGGCCGCACACTTGCGCGAGTGATCTTCGGATCGATTAGCTCCGCCACGTACCGAGTCTTAGTTGTGTCTAGGTTTGTAGTCGAGTCTGCATTCCAACTTGCATTATCGTTTAGGGTCGTGTCTAGTGTCTTGTCCAACTATCGACACGTCTAGCATGTAGTTCCCCCCAATTTCCCATGGATTCCCCATCACCCGAGCAATATGGCCGTTGGTCCACCCATGGGCTTGGCAACCACCCTCTCCACTTCCGTAGGCCCGAAGCCTCGGATTTTTATGGCTCCAATGACCCGGGCGACAACCTCAAGTGGGAGGCCGCCATGGACAAATATTTTGAATGTTACACCATGTCCGATGCCATGCAAGTCAGTTTTACCCAAGAGAGGCTTGTCCACAAAGTCGCCTGGGAATGGGAGAGCATTGAGCGCATGAGAGAGGTTAGGAGGCATAGGCCCATCGAGTCGTGGCATGAGATGAAGGGCGAACTTACGAAGGTCTACCTACCCGGCCCGGTCACCTCCAACCGACCACACCCAACCATCTCCACCCAAGTGGGCCATAATAGGAGGCAAAGCACCGCGCATGTAGAAGAGCCTAGGTCCACGACTAAGCCGAGTTCATATGGGAGAGTCCATCACATCGCTCCTACTCCAAACCCCACCATTGCCGAACTCTTCCAACTCATTTCGGATAGAGTGGATAGGAGGTGTGATTATATCGAGTCCCTGGTTTTTCCTTGCCTACCTCCTAGACAGAATGGAACCAAGCACGAGCCTAAGGAGGTAGCAACCAGTAGCCCCAACCCGATGCCATCTAAGGTGCCACCACAAGGCCCTCTCCCATCATGACGGGTCAAGATTGACTTACCAGGGAGCGTAGTAGGTCACGACAGCAGTGTTATCGCTGCCAGGGGTTCAGCCACTTTACCGAACAGTGTCCCACTTGGACGTCTCTAGCCCTAGGGGACAAAAGGGTTGGAGAAGCCTCACTCTCCGATCTTTATTCGGAGCCACCTCAGCCACCGCTACCCGTGTTTCTAACGAGAAAGCTACTCATAGCCGAGCCACTCCTTAGCTGGCCCAAGAATGGCTTGGCCCCATCTCCCTTCCCATCCATGGACCCTATCCTACCTCTAGTGCCAATCAATTCATTTCACACAACTTTCCGGTCTAGTCACTATGTGGATACATTGGATGACCTTCTTAAAGGGTTAGACTGGCAATTGACATTTACGCACTTGTTGGCTCCAGGCTTCGACCGACCCACAGGTCGTAGTTTCACTCATCCCGCCTTAGGGTCCATCACCTCCGTGTACACCGTGGGTCATGTTACCACGGAGGTTCTCCTACTCCTTCCGTTACCGGCCGAGCCTAACTTCATACCATTTACCCCAAGGGAGGAACCCTACCTTCTATATAAGATCACCGTCCCCTATACCCACATGCATGAAGGTGACCATCTACATCTTCAAGATTTCCAAATGTGGGACCATGACTTATGGAGGTCCAATTCAAGGGGTCATATCTTCTTTGATCCTTTCGATCCCTTCCCTAGTGACCCACCTTATCCATTCCATCTCATTAGGGAAGCCGCCTATCACACCCCTACCCCGCAGGCTAGTCCATCTCTACTCCGCACGGAATCCATTCATCGGGGTAAGGAAGAAGGTGAATTCGGTTCTCTTCGTCCTCCCACATCCAAGCCCAACGTACGTGATTGGTGCATCGTAGGATGTCTAGGAGTTTCCTATGACGTCAACCTCCGGTTACGTCAAGTGTATGCATGGCACACATTCGGGTGTCTTGGTCCACCCTTGCATGTGTCTAGGTCGGACTAACCGTAGGGTTGTTTAGGGTTGTGTGTGCATCCTTGTGTTTTTCTTTTTGCTAAAGCATGTTACGAGTCTGCATGACGATGTCTGTCATCACATTGAGGCCAGCAATGCACGGTATAAGGAGCTAGCCGATACCCATAGACACCACTGTGAGTTCCAAGAGGGTGAATATGTCATGATCAGGGTAAGACCTGAACGGTTTCCCTCTGGAACCGTAAAGAAATTGTAAGCTCACGGAGCCGGTCTATTTAGAGTGTTGAAACGCGTTAGATCCAATGCGTATGTTGTGGACCTGCCCGAGGAATATGGTATAAGCTCAACTTTCAATGTGTCAGATCTAGTTGCATATAGGGACCCAGCGGTGATCCCTAGTGAGCCTTTCAAGCCATCTCCTCCCATTGAGAGTGATCCCACACCTGAGTGTCCACCACCAGCCCCATTTTCACGGCAGCGAGAGCATATAGATCATATACTGGATGAGCAGGTGACTGTTACCAGGAGTGGATCCTACCCGCGCTACTTAGTGCGATGGAGAGGGTGACCCGCCACCGAGGATACTTGGATCACCCATGGACAGTTGCAGAGGCTAGATCCGGATCTACTGGAGCGCTACCAGAGCGATGCAGACCCTTACTCGACAGGGTCGAGTTTCTCCCACCCGGGGAGAATTGGTGCGGACACCAGAGCGATCGAGAAGCACAGACCGGCGAGCCGTCGGTACCGTACGCGGAGCACCACTTGAGCTACATCGGCTTCCATCTGGCTCGGAGACAGTCTGGAGTCTCCGCTCCGAGTCCTCATATTTATAGTATTTATGGGGATTTTATTTATGTGTAATGTGTGTTTATTTAGTTTTATTCGGATGTAATAGGGGTTTATTTGTAATTTGGGATCACTTGGGTCCCGTGGGCCCCCCATCCCTTCTCCCACTGATCCACCTCAGCTCTTGGGCCCATGTGGGATCAGTCAACCCTCCAAGGTGGGCTTCTAGAAGGGTTGGACCAAAGGGGGACAAAGGGTAACAAAATTCAAATTTTGGAACACATAAGTCAAGGGGGTCCCCCATGTATAATATAGTTTATTAGGATTGAAATCTTATTTTATTTGTTCCAAACCACATGGGAGGAATAAATTGTGGACTCTCTCTTTTACTCCCCACCAATCCTAGATGTAGGGATAGAACTAGTCTTTTTGTATTTTCTATAAGAGACTTGTATTTTCATTTTGAGTGGAATTGATGCATACATTTTATGAGAAATTTCTTGGAGTCCCCAGCCTTGTGCGACCTCCCCCTCCTCTCTCCCCCTTCTGCAGCTGAGATGGCTATATTCTGAGGTGAGACGCCTCCGGTATCCGTTCTTGAAGCTCGCCGCCGCCGCCGCCGTCGCACCGCCACCGTCGTCACCGGAGTTCTGTCCACCCAGGATAGGCCCTTCTTCCACGAATTCTTGGTCCCAACCTCGAAATCTTTTGGAGTCCAAATCTTCAGGGTGAGTTCCAGCGGTCACCCCCACGTCCCAGAAAATTTGGTTTGGCTTCTAGTTTTCATTTTCCATTTTTCCATTTTCGTTCACCCCCTCCTTCTAGATCTGTTAGCTTTCAATCCAGATTCACAGTAGCTCTGAGTTTCCCCTCTTCGGACCTCTTCTTGATTTTTGCTTGCGTCCCCAATTTTATTGGAGGTTCTGTCCAACACCCCCTCTATCCACGATTTTTTTTGGAATTTCTAAAGGGCTTCTCCTATTTTCTAAAAATCACTTTCAGATCTCCACTCAGTTCTGTCTGCCTCTGTCCAGATCCGATCACCAACCAGTATAAAATATCTTTCCCCATCCAAATCTCAACAAAACCTTACATAAAAAATATTTCCGTTTTCCTCTCTCTCCCCTCTACAACTTTCATGAAGAACTCATCTTCTGATTCGGAAGTCTACCCCGCGGTCAATGGCAGTTCTCAGAAAACTTCCCAGCTGGCCTGAGATTTCGGGCCCTGTCCAACAGCAACTTGAAAAATCGACTAAGGCCAGATCCGTGAAGCTCCAATTTTTCTCTCTTCCCTAGATCGAAGTACTTCGAATTAGCTTTCCAACGATACCTCTTGTGCATCGATCCGACGTTGGGAGTGATTGCAGCAAGCATCCTCGCCAGGTCGCGCGCTGCAAAACAGCAGCATCAGATCCGAGGACAACACCTCCAACGAGTGGAGGTCGGAGCCACCCGGCCTCCGACCGACGCTCCAGCCCAGCCGCCGTCTAGGGTGGTGCGTCTCCAGGGGTCACCATCACCTCGGGACCCAGCTCGCCAGACTTGGAGGACAGAGTGGTCCGTGGGTCCCACGAACCCGTAGATCGCACCGTCCGGACAGCACCAAAATGCGGATTCGGCACCGACGGAGCGACATCAAGAAGCTGCCCGTCAACCCAATTCCCGTGACTCCTGGGCCCCACATGTGACCGATTACCTCCCTGCGTGGAGTGGGTCAAAACTTTGTACCGCTGTAAAACTTTGTTAGCCGGGAGTACGGATTTGGCCGGGGTTGTCTTCCCCACGCCGGGTGGGTGGAGGTATGGTCTTAACTTCTTGGCATTACATTGCTTAGCTAGTATATGGTCGTATGCCGCTGTGAGAGCGTAGGAGTCTAGCTCGTGAGTCCATGTCACCGCTGTGAGAGAGAGAGAGTGACCCGTCCCGTGGCTCGATCCGAGCACGGAAGTTAGTCGACCACCCTTGACTCTGCCAGTTTCTCAACCGCGCGGATCCACGTTTCCCCTCACTTGGGACGACGAGTGAGCTTGCATTTCTGTTAGCGACGTATAGCCCAAAGGAACTCTTAGTGTCGAGCCGAAGTGTCTCTCCTATTCATATGTTACTGGTCGCGTCTCCATTTAGAGTCCGAGGTCCGCATCACTTAGAGTCGGTCCCCGTGTCCGTCCCGCATCACATCACCTTTTAGAGGAGCAAGTAATCCTCACTATCCTGCGCATGCGACTCCACAAGTGTGCCACCCCGTTGCCAGTCTTCATACTATTTTGGGAAGCGTACTCGCCAATCCACACAAGTCGCCGGCCCGCGTGTCGTCTTCCCGACGCGAGGCGGTGTGGTCATATCCACCCATTCTTGGGCAAGCCCTAGGGCCATCATGGCGAATCGTAGCCTAAGTGGCTCGATTTCATTCAAACAATGGAGCCAGAGGTCCCGTCCGAATCGGGCACGGCTTGTTATAACCCACGGCTGGTCGGCATCGACCATGCCCGAATAGGGCCTCCAGTTCACCCATGTTAGGTTGTACATATCTTCTTAACTGGTCCAAATAGAAAAAAAACAAAAAAAAATAAAAAAGAATCCTACCATCGCTGCAAGGAACTCTTGCAGTTCGCATCTTAACACCATCAGTTGGTAGGATGGAGGTGCTGTGCTCATGATGGGTTGCCACCGTCTAGCTAACGACACCATCATTGGTTGCCAATGCCGAGCTCTCCCCATCGGGAGGTAATAATAGCTCCATAGCTACGCCATCATGTGTCATTGGCATCAAAAAAGAAAAAAAGAAAAAGAAAAAAATATATTACCTGAATAAGTGGCGTAAAGCCACTTACTGTCACCTCCCGGTCTGACCCTTGGGAAAGACCCACAAATAAATGTGCCAGCACGGTAGCTCCCCAGGCGTACTTCCCTATCCTCTCGAGGTCTACAAGGAGATCCAGGAAACGACAGTGAATGTTGTTTCCCTTTGAGCCCAGTAGCAACCTCCCTAGCATGAAAAGGAGAAATCTTCTCAGATCCATATTTGATCTCTCCCAATTGCTCGAATCCACGCAGTACATGGCACGACATCCTCTTTCACTCCGCTCCATTAACTCCTCCAGGTATTCGTCGTCACGAGGATGAGTCTCAGTCAACCCCAGTGCCTCCATGAGGGACGCCTTGGCTACCGACCTGCTCTTTCAGTCCTCCAAGTTCAATTCGAGTAGTTTTTGGGCCCCTTCACGGTAATTAGGGTAAGTGACCCCAGTTACCACCTTGCCATCCACTTTGAGACCCGTAATTCTAACCACGTCTTCTAGGCTGGGCACCATGTGTCCCCAGGGCATCAAGAATGCCCTACGTGCTGGGTCCCATCTTTCACGTAGTGCCTGGATGAGGGCAAGATCGAGCTTAATCGGCTCGACTCGAAGGAAGGCTTCAAATCCCATCATGTCTAGTCGGGCCTTCTGGAAGTCCGGAAGACCCCGGTATGCGGCCATCACCAACTCCCACGAGATGTGTGACCGCATCATACCCTACGCATACATAGAAATGGGAAAGGGATGCACTCGCGGAAGGACAAGAGAACAAGAAAGAAATTAAAAGGCGTTCACTTACAAGCTGAGCTTGGGTCCTCTCACTGAGGTGCCCTTCAACATCACAGGGCCTCATGGAGCTCACACTAAACCTGCTTCTCTTAGAGGAGTGAGAAGACTCACCCTCCATTCCTAAGCTGATGAAATCTTCACTCCTCCTCCTCAGAAACTTTCACTCTTTGAGTTGGCTTTCACTATCCCAAAGGAGAATGAGAAAGGAGGTATTTATAGGATTGGAAGACGTCTGAGGCAGCAATCACCATTATCTATGTCGGTAATCCTCGTGATAGGGCATCTTCTTTTTAGTCTCATATGAGCGGTGAAGTGACATGTCCACCTTCTCCCCGCTCACTGAGGGGTGGTCTGATCCTTGTCAGGCACGTGATTGAGTGTAACAAAAAAAAAGAAAGGGATGCATATGTCGGGAGGTTTGAATTGTCACACGGGAATGGAACTAAGAGTCGTCATTGTTGTGCATCTGTCGGGAGGTTTGAATTGTCGCATAGGACTGGAGCTAAAAGTGGCCATTGCCAACTCCGATGGACGATTCCCGCAGAAAAGAAGGGATGCATCTATCGGGAGGTTTGAAATCTCGCATAGGAATGGAGCTAAAAGTCGCCATTGTCGACTCCGACGCGAGACTCCCATTGAAAAGAATGGCCCGTAGCGAGACAAGATTCCCCCATTTCGGGGCGAAATCTTGTCGAACACACCACATGGGAACAACGTGGAAGAAAAGAGGCGTAAAGGAGAAGGAACGTGCAAAGGGCAGACAACTCACGTGAACATGAGCCATTTCATTCATGAGTCTATAAAAGGTGCCATGTACACCATAAAGCAAGGCGGTGAGTGCACAAGCAACTCACTAACTCTCATCACAACCATCTTAAGATGGAGATCCCTACCTAGGAGGCCTCATGGGAGTCTACGAGGTAGTACCATCCTCACCCTATGCGGCCTCATCAGCCTCAGCGACGCGACGACACTCCCCTGTCAAAGTGACAAATAAGTTGCCCGCAGAGAAGGAGGCGGACTGGCGAAGACGTCGCCTGAGCTCCCGTGACCTCTGGTGGCACTCCTCACTCTCTCATAGCCTCTCCCTTGCTGCCCCAAGGCTCAACCGGAGCTCCATCATCACGGTCTCCGGTACTCTCCTCTCGCGGGCAATCTAGAGAGAAAACACTCTTCCCCTGCCCTCCTCTCCTGTATCATTACTCTGCCTTCCATACTCTCCACTATCTCTCCATGCCCTCCACTCTTCTCGCAATCTGGAGAGAAACCCTCAGCTCCAAGACATCTCGGGGCCGGTCCTTGTGTCGTCAATGTTCCTCCTCCAACTCCGTTATCGGAGCATCGTGCTCTGCCATCTAGCAATACGCTCCTCCTCACTCTACACTGCATGAGTCAAGGCATCTCGAATCTCTACTGCTGGCCATAGCTGATCTTTAATTTAAAAAGGAAAAAAAAGACGGGGGAGAGAAGGTGAAAATCACATTCATTAAGCATCAAAAGTCTGTGCTTATTAGATACAAAAGGGTTAAGGGTTGGGCACTCTAGGCCTCAACTTCCTCAATTTAGTTACATAAGCTCTCTACAACTCTCGATCTTCCTTTATACGCATCATCGCCTTCTGTGGAATGCTTATCTTCCACGATGCTTTGATCATCTTCACGGCCTGGGCATCACCATCCGTGCCCAGCTCCCTTTTCTGAATTAAAGGAAAGTCAGAGAACGTCAAAAAAGAATAGCGAGGGAGGCCAATTTGAGAATGACACTGATGCGCATTATAAAGAACAAATTCGGTTGCACCGATGAGTTGGAGTTCCGCATCAGGAGCAGATTTCGTGAGAAGCTCATGTGGGAATAAGCATGCCGGTGTATACGTAAGCAGATTTTGCGCCATAGTGCCAAAACGAGCCCGCCAATCTCCACGTGCCTTCAGTTGAGGCACGCGATTAGTCACATTCCCGCCAAAGCCCAGTACGTCGGCCATGTAAGAGAGGAGGCATTGTTGGAAAATCCTCGAGGGAGTCTGCACTCCCTCATGATGGTTGAATTTGAAATGAAGATCAATCCAACAGTTGAGAAGAAGCATGCACCCATAAGGAGGTTGGCCCATGCTGGAAGCCGTGAGACCACTGTAAAGGTAGGTGAGGACGGCTGGCCCCACTCTTTTGCCCTCCCAAAGTCCACAAATCACGCCCAATTGACTTTCCTCTACGATATTATCAGTGCAAGGGAATAGGAGAGCTCCAGCCAAGCAAATTGTAAACCCCTTCATGAGTCCCTCCAGATATGCATCATCTATCATTTCTGCTAAGGCACTCATAGTCCATTCCGCAGTTTTTGCAGGTTGATTCCCCTTTGGGCCTGGACGCTCACTACAAGAAAATAGACCTTCAGGGGCATTTCAAAACTGCCCCAAAAAATAGAGATAAATGCCTTTAAAATCTTTAGGGGCAGTTTAAAATGTGCCCATATTACCTCGATCCCTAAAGGATTTTGAGACACTTTTTGAAAAATGCCCCTAATATTGTCATTAGAGGCAGTAAAAAATTGGCCCTAAATATTCTAATTGAGGCAATTTTGCTAATCAAATGCCTCCAATAAACATGTTTTAGGGACAATTTCTTATTTAAACTGCCCAAAATAACCTATTGTAGTACCCCAGAATTTATATATATAATTTTTGAATTATAAAATAGTTTTCTAGAAATTATAAAGGCCTAAATAAATTAATGAAGGATTATTGGATTAATAAGTCATTATAAGGCTCAATTAGGCTAATTAGTTAACATAGCCTATCTAATTATTATCCAAAAGATTAATGGACTAAGCCCATTAAGTTTGGCCCATATTCTAGAAGGGTAATTGGCTTATTCACGTATTTTAAGGAAAAATACCAATTATATAAGATAATTATATGGATAAACGAATAAAAGAGTTTTATCAAATTGAAACTCTATATACATTACATGTAACGGTCTATCGGGCGACCGCCACAGCCCTGTAACGCACCTAGACACGACCGTTACATCCTGCAGATTCCGTAAGGTGAGGAAATTGCAAAAAGATTAGAACTTTGAAATCCTATCTACAAGAGATCGACTTAGGGAAGCTTATAACATTACTAAGGACTCTTAGGGATTAGGTTCTGACAAATTAAGGACTCTAGAATCGATCTAATCTTCAAACCCTAGTCAAAACCCTATAAATAGGACCTAGTTCTGAACTGAGCGACCCTTACTTTTGGCTCGTGAAGAATCAAGGTAAGAGTTATAAATTCAGGTAAGTTCTTTAGAAGCTTTTGTTTAGTATACGTTAGACTAATGGTTCTCCAAATTTAATGCTAGGAGATCAAGCAACCAAGGAGATAGAAGCTTCCAAAGTTGCTGATTCAACCTTAGCAACCTAGGAATCTGAACGCAAGTCCCCTGAAGATCCAGAGATTAGGACGACTAAACGAGGTAATTAGAGTACGATCCTGTAGAACGTTTTGTTCCCAATAGTTTCATTTTCTTACCCTCAAAATTTCACATCCTTAGGCCAAGAGGCTGAGGAAATAGAGTAGATTGAAGTTGCTAATTTATCACAAGAAGTACAAGGGTCTAAGGGTAGCACCTAGCATTAAATTCAAAGTTTGAAGGTCTTAAAAGAGGTAGGTATCTCATGATTGGAAAAAATAACTTGTTAGGAATAAAAGCCCTCTGATTGTGCTTGATTTCATGCATTATAGACTAAGAATTTCATGATTTCATAGTTTTATACATTCATGCATCTATTAACCCTAAATGGAAATAAACAGGTATTATCTTATCTATTCACTAAACCCTTGAATATAGTTGGCCTATGCATCGTTATCATGACTAGGATAGTGGTAATACGTTGATTTCCAGGCATGTTATGTTTTCATAAACCTCCACTTTAGTTTACTGCCAGCAGGTTCTCTGACGCACTAACGTGAGACTGTCACATGCATGTAACGGCCTTACGATAGACCGTCACAACCTGTTATGTTTTTATTTGTTCTATTGTCTCGGACGCACCCTAGCAGGAGCGTTACACCACTGTAACGGCCCATGGATAAACCGTCATAATACTGTAACGCGCCTATCCTAGACCGTCAGACACCTGTGTTCTGTCAGCTCAAGGCAGAATAATAACCAGTTAAGTTTACTTATAAATAAGCTTAGATAGTTAAGTTTGGACCTATTATCATGACTTTGAGTTTAGTTTCTGATTCATAATCAAATTCCATGATTAATGTGTCTTAGGTTATTTTAAGTTATGCTAATTTCATTGGCTAAAACTCTATATTTTTGTATTCTAAATCATGATTTTCCAAAGTTGTATTGACGGAGTTTTATCTTGTTTTCATAATGTTACACATTCTTTTCCATCTATAAGAGTCATTTCTTTAAGTATATGGCACATATTCCGGTATGTTGTCCATTAGTTCACTTTGCACTATAGGAACACTATTCTTGGACATGAGGACCTCTCTATTGGATATTCCTTCCAATGGACTAGGAAATCTTGTTTCAAGGCCTCTGTAATTCTCCGCGAGCCTGGGATTCCCACTAGGACGCCGAGTTGGTTGTACCATTAAAGCCCATTGATTAGATTACACTATCAATGATTTTGGTTATCAGTAATGTAACGGCTCTATGTTGGACCGTCATGCACAAGTAACGGCCCAATATACGACCGTCACATTCCACTAAGTCTGATTTCTTGGTTCTGGATTCAGACTAAGGTAACGGCCCAATACTGGAGCGTCACATCATGTAATGGCCCAGTACACGACCGTCACACTGCTTGAGTATTTTAACCCAAGGATTGACCAAGGGTTGATATTCCAAGGTTCTAGATAGACTTTTGATGATCTAGAACTTATCATATTGATCAAGAAACCTAATATAATAAATGGAAGATAAAGAACGTATCGTTATGCTGCCGATTTATTTCCATAAGTATAACTTTGCTTAAGTCATTCTTGATTTTTCATGATTCTTATTGAAGCATTCATTCATTGAATTGTTGTTATCATGAGCTTATTTGAACTCATTATATTCTTGGCCATACTTTATTGTTACATGCGTGGAAAAAGCTTGATTTATACTTGAAAATACGATCGAGCACTGATTGTGTTCAAGGGCTCTATGCTAGTCCCCTCGGCTGATTGTCGGAAACATACTATTTTATAAACCATGGGGTATGATGCTACTGGCGTCGCATTGCACTGGGAGTACTTTCTCTATAAATAAGTGAAAATCCACGGCACGACATGACATTCTAGTACATGACTTTCTTGCTTGATATTCTACATAAATTCACGAAGTACTTGCTCATAAGCAAAAGATACTAGAGTGATGATTATGTGGCTTGCTAGTACATTCTCGATACATTCTTGTTCATGAAAGGCCATATCATGTTCTTATTACATTCTTACTAGTTCGTATTTGTTCTCATTCTAACTTACATGATCATCTTGTTACTTTGGTTTAATCGCATGATTGATCGCATTCGCATGATTTTTACCTTATTCTTTAGTGCTAAATTGTTAATTACTTTAATAGTGCCTTCATGTTGATGCGAA
Organism: Amorphophallus konjac; assembly: GCA_022559845.1. NCBI lineage: Eukaryota > Viridiplantae > Streptophyta > Magnoliopsida > Alismatales > Araceae > Amorphophallus > Amorphophallus konjac. The sequence continues at coordinate 200,339,755 of CM040118.1, forward strand.
GATACCTATTAGGGAAGTGTGATCATTACCTATTTCTAATCTTTTCAGGGGATGAAAGTGATTCATATTCAGATTCGGTTATACGAGTAGCGGGTCCGAGTGCGAATGAAAATATTGTCAAGATGAGAGTGAGGACTTAGGAAAGTCTATATTGTTTAGATTGAGTCTATGTAATTTTCCTATTTCTTGAGTCTAGTGCATAATGGAAATTGAATTAGTGGTTGTACTTGATTATTTTGAAATAAAGTTGAAGTTTGAATATTTATTGTGCAATTGCATCTTTATGTGTGATTGTCTTGCGCTCTGATCGTTCTTGCTTGCAAGAGGCTTACCATGCCGACTGTTCGCGCTCCTCGAGTTAGTCTTCCACTGTAATAAAGGCTCGGGGCGTGACAGTTAAGTTGGTATTAGAGCCTAAGTCTCGGGACTCAGGAAGAAGAGTCATGTCATAGGAAAAGTTCAAGGTTTAAGGACCCCTACCTATAAACTAAGGAAGAAATTTCCATACCCATGTGAGAATTGGGTAGAGCCCGGGATAAGATAATTAATTAGCTTTAAGATTATTTCTCCCAATTTCATGAGAAATAACAAGTTGTTATTTTTCTCTCAGGTACCTCATTTTAAAAATGGCTCATCGTGTAGATTGGGATGGTATGCAACAAATAGTAGCCGGCCTTACTCAGGCATTGCAAACCATAGCGCAAGGTGGCGTAGGGGCAAGAGCTGGTGACCTACATCGTAATTTCTGGAGTTTAAATCTTCCGCGATTCTATGGTTCATCTAATTCCGACAGTTCATCTAATTCCGATGAGGCAGAAAACTGGATAGATGAAATGAATCATATATTTGATGTCATCCAATGCACCGATCAGGAGAAGGTGCGTCTCGCAACCTTTCAACTCAACAAAGATGCTCGCACATGGTGGAAGTTGGTTCCGGCACCTCCAGCCAATGCACCTCATACATGGGATGGTTTTCTTACCCTGTTCTGTGCCAAGTACTTTTCTGAGCACGTAAAGGAACGAAAGGCTATGGAGTTCGCCGCTCTTTGGCAAGGAATGATGACGGTTGCCGAATATGAACTGTAATTCTCAAGGCTTGCACCTTACGCACCGCATCTTATCAGCACCGATCTACTCAAAGTAAATCAGTTTATGGACGGGTTACGACTCGATTTCATTCAACAGCACGGGACCCAAAACATCTGTACTTATGCGGAGATGGTTCAGCGGGCGTACCTATGTGAAAGGACCTTAGAGAAGGTCAAAAAATTGAAATGGAAAGGAGAAGAATCAAGCCGACGCTCAGATCGGCATTATAAGAAAGAGAAATTCAGCATCACGGAGCCTTACAAAGGCCGTGATAGTAAGAAGAGATATAGGAATGGGAATGATGGAAGTTCCCATAAGCAAAATAAAATCAAGGAGTAGAAGGAGCAAGTCGCCACGGCTTGCACATTTTGTGAAAAATTTGGCCATTCGGCTGAGGAGTGTTGGAAGCATCTCGGCGCTTGTTTACGTTGTGGAAGCAGGGAGCATCGCATGCCGGAATGCCCCCTTATGAAGGTCCAGTCATCTGGTGGAGGTCGCAGGAGGCAGGCTCCTTCAATGCTGTTCTAGAAGAAGAGGAAGCGCCCAGGGGTGATGGGCTTATCGAAGGTACTCTTCAAATTTGTTCTCGTCCTGCATTTGTGCTATTTGATACGGGTGCCTCTCATTCTTTTATCTCCACTACTTTTGCTAAAACATTACCAATCGCATCAGTTCCCTTACCTTCAGATCTTGCTATTTCCACACCCTTAGGTTCTGGAACAAAGCTTACCGACTATTATCCTGATAGCAAAGTGATAGTAGAAGGTCATGATCTCCCCGCAAACTTAGTATGCCTTGACATGAAAGGTTATGATGCCATTTTAGGGGTAGACTGGCTTGTAGATCATGATGCTTATATCAATTACCGAAATAAGATTATATCCTTTCGAAAGCCTGGTATTCCAAGATTCTCTTTTCTTGGCATCAAGTATAAGAAGCATCATACTATCATATCTTCTCTTCACGCTTGCAAACTTATCTCGCAAGGATGTGAAGCTTTTCTTGCTTCCGTAATTATCACCAAATCTAAGGAGATTATCTTAGCAGACATTCCTATTGTAAATGAGTTCCCCGATGTGTTTCCGTCCGAATTACCCAGTTTACCGCCCGAGAGGGAAGTGAACTTCACTATTGAACTCATTCCGGGAGCAGCACCTGTTTCTATAGCCCCTTACAGGATGTCCCCCACAGAACTCTAGGAATTGAAGAAGCAGTTGAAGAAACTACTAGACAAGGGCTTCATCAGACCTAGCACATCCCCTTGGGGTGTGCCGGTTTTATTTGTCAAGAAGAAGGATGGTTCTCTCAGGCTATGCATCGATTACCGGCGACTGAATCAACTCACAATTAAAAACAAGTATCCGTTGCCGTGTATTGATGAGCTCTTCGATCAGCTTTCAGGAGCAGAATATTTCTCTAAGATTGACCTCAGATCATGTTATCATCAGCTTATAATTAAAGAAGATGACATTTATAAATCGACTTTTCAAAGTCGTTATGGCCACTATGAATTCGTAGTGATGCCGTTTGAGTTAACTAATGCCCCAGCAGCATTCATGCAACTTATGAACAATGTCTTCCAGCCATATCTGGACCAGTTCATCGTCGTCTTCATTGATGACATCTTGATATATTCCAAGACGAAAGAGGAACATGAACAGCATTTGAAAATAGCTTTACAAACACTTAGAGAACACAAGCTTTATGCCAAACTCAATAAGTGTGAATTCTGGCTCGAGGAAGTCTCATTCCTAGGCCACATTATTTCAAAAGAAGGTATTGCTGTGGATCCTTCTAAGGTAGAAGCTGTCAAGAATTGGAGTCGGCCAACGACTGTATCAGAAGTAAGGAGCTTTCTGGGTCTAGCTGGTTATTTTAGGAGATTCATTAAAGACTTCTCAAAAATTACGGTTCCTTTAACTAGACTTACAAGAAAAGAAAATCCTTTTATCTGGTCAGAGGAATGTGAGAAGAGTTTCCAAACTCTTAAGAATCATCTTACGATAGCCACTATTTTATCACTACCAATGGAGGGTGGTGGATTCGAAGTGTATACGGATGCGTCTAGCATTGGCTTAGGATGCGTTCTCATGCAGAATGGAAAAGTAATATGTTATTCTTCAAGATAATTGAAACGTCACGAGGAAAACTATCCCATACATGATCTGAAATTAGCAGCGGTTATTTTTACCTTGAAAATTTGGCGTCATTATCTTTATGGAGAAAAGTTCACGGTCTACTCGGACCATAAAAGCTTGAAATATTTATTCTCTCAAAAGGAGCTTAACATGAGGCAGAGGAGGTGGTTAGAATATCTCAAAGACTTTGATTTTGCTATTCAATATCATCCTGGCAAGGCTAATGCTGTAGCAAATGCACTCAGCAGAAAACCAATGGGTATGCTATCAAGTCTTATGATAAGTGTAACTAACCTTGTTCCTCAATTTACTCAGTTGAACTTAGATATTGACATAAAGGAAGAAGATTATTTCATAGCCAATATCCTAACTCAACCTACATTGATAGAAGATATGGTCAAGCTACAAAATGATGACCCTATATTACTGGAAATTAAAGCCAATATGGAACAAAGGCCGGATTTTTCTATTTCCAATGACAGAAGATTGTTATTTAAGGGCCGAATATGTGTACCAGATCATGAGACTATGAAAAAACTAATCCTAGATGAAGCGCATAATTCTAAATACACAATTCATCCAAGAGGAACAAAGATGTATCAAGATCTCAAAAGAAATTTCTGGTGGCCCAATATGAAGAGAGAAATAGCTAGCAGGCTAGCATACGAATGACACCTTTCGAAGCTTTATATGGAAAAAGATGTCGATCACCAATATGCTGGAATGAAATAGGGGAAAAGTAATTTCTAGGCCCCGACCTTATAAGGGATTCTACCGAGAAGATCAAGCTCATTCAAGAAAGAATGAAGATGGCACAAGATAGGTAAAAGTCATATGCTGACAATCGAAGACGTGACTTGGAGTTTCAGGTATGAGATCATGTATATTTAAAGGTTTCTCCAGGTCGTGGAATTCGAAGATTTGGCATTAAAGGAAAGCTAACTCCAAGATTCATTGGCCCGTTTGAAATTCTTGAACGGATTGGTGAAGTGGCTTACAAACTGGCTTTACCTCCACAATTAGCAGGAGTTCATGACGTATTTCACGTCTCTATGCTGAAGAAATATGTATATGATCCCGACCATATTATTACTTATGAAAATTTGGAAATTCAGAAGGACCTGACATACGAACAAACGCCAATAAAGATTCTGGAATGGGAAGTGCGTCAACTAAAAAATAAAGTTATTCCTATGGTCAAGATTCAATGGAAGAAAACATGGCCATATGAAGTAACTTGGGAAATCGAAGCAGCCATGCGGAAAAGATTTCCAAAATTATTTAACTGTAAGTACACTCTCCAAAATCCATATATTCAATTTGGGGACCAAATTCTTCTAAGTGGGGGAGGGTGTAGTACCACAGAATTTATATATATAATTTTTGAATTATAAAATAGTTTTCTAGAAATTATAAAGGCCTAAATAAATTAATGAAGGATTATTAGATTAATAAGTCATTATAAGGCTCAATTAGGCTAATTAGTTAACCTAGCCTATCTAATTATTATCCAAAAGGTTAATGGACTAAGCACATTAAGTTTGGCCCATATTCTAGAAGGGTAATTGGCTTATTCACATATTTTAAGGATAAATACCAATTATATAAGATAATTATATGGATAAATGAAAAAAAGAGTTTTATCAAATTGAAACTCTATATACGTTACATGTAACGGTCTATCGGGCGACCGCCACAGCCCTGTAACGCACCTAGACACGACCGTTACATCCTGCAGATTCCGTAAGGTGAGGAAATTGCAAAAAGATTGGAACTTTGAAATCCTATCTACAAGAGATCGACTTAGGGAAGCTTATAACATTACGAAGGACTCTTAGGGATTAGGTTCTGACAAATTAAGGACTCTAGAATCGATCTAATCTTCAAACCCTAGTCAAAACCCTATAAATAGGACCTAGTTCTGAACTGAGTGACCCTTACTTTTGGCTCGTGAAGAATCAAGGTAAGGAGTCATAAATTCGGGTAAGTTCTTTAGAAGATTTTATTTAGTATACTTTATACTAATGGTTCTCCAAATTTCGTGCTAGGAGATCAAGCAACCAAGGAGATAGAAGCTTCCAAAGTTGCTGATTCAACCTTAGCAACCCAGGAATCTGAACGCAAGTCCCCTGAAGATCCAGAGATTAGGATGACTAAACGAGGTAATTACAGTACAATCCTTTAAGACTTTTTGTTTCCAACAGTTTCATCTTCTTATCCTCAAAATTTCACATCCTTAGGTCAAGAGGCTGAGGAAATAGAGCAGATTGAAGTTGCTGATTTATCACAAGAAGTACAAGAGTCTAAGGGTAGCACCTAGCATTAAATTAGAAGTTTGAAGGTCTTAAAAGAGGTAGGTTATCTCATGATTGGTAAAAACAACTTGTTAGGAATAAAATCCCTCTGATTGTGCTTGATTTCATGCATTATAGACTAAGAATTTCATGATTTCATAGTTTTATACATTCATGCATCTCTTAGCCCTAAATGGAAATAAATAGGTATTATCTTATCTATTCACTAAACCCTTGAATATAGTTGGCCTATGCATCGTTATCATGACTAGGATAGTGGTAATACGTTGATTTCCATGCATGTTATGTTTTCATAAACCTTCACTTTAGTTTACTGCCAGCAGGTTCTCTTACGCACTAACGTGAGACCGTCACATGCATGTAACGGCCTTACGATAGACCGTCACAACCTGTTATGCTTTTATTTGTTCTATTATCTCTGATGCACCCAAGCAGGAGCGTTACACCACTGTAACGGCCCCTCGATAAACCGTCACAATACTGTAACGCGCCTATCCTAGACCATCAGACACTTGTGTTCTGTCAGCCCAAGGCAGAATAATAACCAGTTAAGTTTACTTATAAATAAGCTTAGATAGCTAAGTTTGGACCTATTATCATGACTTTGAGTTTAGTTTCTGATTCATAATCAAATTGCATGATTAATGTGTCTTAGGTTATTTTAAGTTATGCTAATTTCATTGGCTAAAACTCTATAGTTTTGTATTCTAAATCATGATTTTTCAAAGTTGTATTGACGGAGTTTTATCTTGGTTTCATAATGTTACACATTCTTTTCCATCTATAAGAGTCATTTCTTTAAGTATATGGCACATATTCTGGTATGTTGTCCATTAGTTCACTTTACACTATAGGAACACTATTCTTGGACATGAGGACCTCTCTATTGGATATTCCTTCTAATAGACTAGAAAATCTTGTTTCAATGCCTCCGTAATTCTCCGCGAGCCTGAGATTCCCACTAGGACGCCGAGTTAGTTGTACCATTAAAGCCCAATGATTAGATTAAACTATCGATGATTTTGGTTATCAGTAATGTAACGGCTCTATGTTGGACCGTCAGGCACAAGTAACGGCCCAATATACGACCGTCACATTCCACTGAGTCTGATTACTTGGTTCTGGATTCAGACTAATGTAACGGCCCCATACTGGAGCGTCACATCATGTAACGGCCCAGTACACGACCGTCACACTGCTTGAGTATTTTAACCCAAAGATCGACCAAGGGTTGATATTCCAAGGTTCTAGATAGACTCTTGATGATCTAGAACTTATCATATTGATCAAGGAACCTAATATAATGAATGGAAGATAAAGAACATATCGTTATGCTGCCGATTTATTTCCATAAGCATAACTTTGCTTAAGTCATTCTTGATTTTTCATGAATCTTATTGAAGCATTCATTCATTGAATTATTGTTATCATGAGCTTATTTGAACTCATTATATTCTTGGCCATACTTTATTGTTACATACGTGGAAAAAGCTTGATTCATACTTGAAGATACGATCGAGCACTGATTGTGTTCAAGGGCTCTATGCTAGTCCCCTCGGCTGATTGTCGGAAACATACTATTTTATAAACCATGGGGTATGATGCTACTGGCGTCGCATTGCGCTGGGAGTACTTTCTTTATAAATAAGTGAAAATCCACGGCACGACATGACATTCTTGTACATGAATTTCTTGCTTGATATTCCACAGAAATTCACGAAGTACTTGCTCATAAGCATAAGATACTGGAGTGATGATTATGTGGCTTGCTAGTACATTCTCGATACATTCCTGTTCATGAAAGGCCATATCATGTTCTTGTTACATTCTTACTAGTTCGTATTTGTTCTCATTCTAACTTACATGATCATCTTGTTACTTTGGTTTAATTGCATGATTGATCGCATTCGCATGATTTTTACCTTGTTCTTTGGAGCTAAATTGTTAATTACTTTAATAGTGCCTTCATGTTGATGCGAAGATACCTACTGGGGAAGTGTGATCATTACCTATTTCTAATCTTTTCAGGAGATGAAAGTGATTCAAATTCGGATTCGGTTATACAAGTAGCGGGTCCTAGAGCGAATGAAAGTATTGTCAAGATGAGAGTGAAGACTTAGGAAAGTCTATATTGTTTAGATTGAGTCTATGTAATTTTCCTATTTCTTGAGTCTAGTGCATAATAGAAATTGAATTAGTGGTTGTACTTGATTATTTTGAAATAAAGTTGAAGTTTGAATATATATTATGCAATTGCATCTTTATGTGTGATTGTCTTGTGCTGATCGTTCTTTATATATTGTTAATACCATGCCAGCTGTTCGCGTTCCTCGAGTTAGTCTTCCGCTGTAATAAAGGCTCGGGGCGTGACACCTATTTTAAGCAGTCTTATAAAAGCCACCCTAAAATAATCACTTGAAATAATATGTTTTAAGGGCATTTTATTGCCCAAAGTGCCCCAAATGACCAATGTGTAGGCGGTCCAGTTTCTAAATATTGCACCAAAATAATAATCTTAAAATACAAAAAATTAGGGTCAACATTCTTAACATACAATTAGTACACAAATCATGTTCTTTGTATTTCATTAACATACACAAACACCCATCATTATATAACACATACATCAATTTGTCCACCTTTTAATAGAAACATATCATAAAAATAATGTCTTGACAGAGCTATATTATAAAATAAAATTAAAGAAATATCCCAATTACACAAGACATATAGCACACATGACTTTGCAATACAACTAAGATCATGGGGGCTCAATTTTTCACTATGCTACTAAAATATAAAAAAATAGTTTCCCCTTAGTATTCTTTAGATACAAACATTTTCTTGCTAATGGACAAATAGTAAGGGAAGTCAATTGGCTGGATGGTTTGACATGTAGCCATAGCACTTGCATTCCTCTCTAGCAATGCATTGCAAAGACCTTGTGGTTGATAAAGCTACTATCCTGCAACAAAAGTAGCAACTATAAGCATAACGGGAGAGGTGAAGAACTAAAACAAGATAGAATATAAAAAAAAGTCACTAGAATGAGAAAACCAATGGACATGCAGAATTACAAAGAACTTCTATGAGGGAGGCAGGAAATCTATAAAGCATTAGCAACCCAAAACTAACCAATACCAACATAGGCATGGAGGTTTCCCTTCTGCCTTATAAGGCAAAACATATCTAACACACAAAGAATTTCGAAAGCCTCACCGTTGAAGGACTTTCATGCATAGAAAATATGTTTTGCAATTTATAACTGACATATGATGCTTTAAGTTAGAATCTAATATCAAAACCTGACATGAAGATCAACAATGTTATCCTTCCCTCTTTGTTTGCTTACTCACAGACTCACTGCATAGTTCACTTGCTCACTCACTCTTTACACATACTATAAACATGTTATGTGCAAACACAAAATATGCCCAAAAACTTTGACCAAATCAAGGCACTATGATATTATGCAGAGGTAGACATAGAGATGTTCTATTTGAAAAAATTAAGGTTGTACCACCAATTTTATGGATAAATAGGGATTTTACACAAAGAGGTAGACAAGGTGGAAGATATCTTTCTAATGCAAGATTTCTTGTTATAGGATATTTATTTACAATTCCATTATACAATGACTTGTTGCATAATAGATGCTATTAGTGGGAAAATATTTTTTTTATTTTTTATAGCTCCTCATTTATTTAGTCCTTGATAAGGTCTGAGTTTTCAAGGCATTACATAATTCCTGTTAATGTATAAGAATACAATCGCACAAGCTGCACAATAGAATAAAAAAAGATACCATAAAGGTACTGATATGCCACTCGCAGATACAAGGCTTGTGGATGTCAGAAAGGTCTACAGTCCACTCTTCATTTTAGAAAATTCCACGCAAGAAAAATATACCATTCACTTAGTGTCTCAAATTGCTACTGAAGGCGGGGCACATAATATTGACGCTGTACAAGTATATTTGATGCTATATAACAAGCAGTAAAATAAAGATGCCAACGAATGATTATGAGCCTTTTCCTACATCTTAACCTCCTTCAAACACTCTGGGCAGATTATGAAACAGTCACCTCCAGTAAAGTTTCAACTAAATGTGCACATGACCTGCTCTAAAAGTGGCCCATCAAACGCACTTCAAACTACATTATCCTCAGAAACCCACAAAAAAAGGTGGGGGAAGGTTCAACATTGATGTTTACTGTACCATCTGATATTCAAGGAAATGCAATTTTAGTATTGCAAATTTGCAAGGCAAATGTTTGCACTCATTTCCCATTGCCTAATACTCCAATTAAAGCATGTTGGCATGCGCATACCAGATGATGCTATTTGTCGAGCTATATTGAATATGTTGGATGCACCTTTAATATGCACAAGGTTCTTTAGAATATTTCGTGTGATAGAAACAATCTATATTCTATTAGATGGTTGGCTTTTGTCTTCCTCTTTATTTCCTTTTCTCTTGAAAGTGGATGATTCCGTAATGTCATTAATGGACAAGAAAGAGTATGAGAAGAACCAGAAATCACACCCCAAAAATGCAAAACTCTACACAAAAAGGTGCAAGCATATGAACCCAATGCCAAGGCAGTAAAGGCAACAAAAAGGCACATAAGCAACAAAATCAAGAATCTCACCACCCACCATGTGCAAATTTTCATTTTTGTAGCATAAGAAATTACAAGCGCCATAAATGAAGGATGGTCTGTCCATATCTGTTTGCAAAAAGAAAAAGAAAGGAATTAAACAAGCATGAGAAGATGGAAAGTGAGGAAAAAAATACTTGGTTCTGTGCACTTGTGCATGACTGATATATATATATATATATATATATATATATATATATATATATATATATATATATATATATATATATATATATATATATATAGAGAGAGAGAGAGAGAGAGAGAGAGAGAGAGAGAGAGAGAGAGAGAGAGCATGGAGTAGATACTCTTGTAAGTGAAGGATATGTTGGAAATCATGGCACAGAAGAGACAAATTAAGTTTCTTGACACATGAGCAAGTGCACACACTTACTCTAGATGGTTCAGTGATATGGTTCCCATTTTGAGGGTCAACGTTTACAGAAGTAATTTGCCTTCTTTTTGTACCTTCGTAACTTTTCAAATTGTGTAGTGGACTGTGCACTGGTGTAGACCAATCTAAGCCCAAGTTATGGAGGTTGAGAGCAGCATCAAATAGGTAATGATAGCATTTAGCATGGAAAAGAGAATATAAAAATCACACTTTGGAAGAATCAGAATAGGAGAAGGCAGTTTATATGGTTTCCACCCCACTTTTTGACAAGTCGAGATTCACAAAAAGGGAATTCATATCAAGCATAATTTTAAAAAAATCATTATTTTAACTGATGGTGAGTAAAAGATTCTAGATACACATAAATACAAAGTGGGAGATAGCTGATCCCCAACATCCATAAAGAGAACCTGAGTCTTAGCAGTGATCCAAGAGTCCCCCCAAACATATATTCCATGATTACGCACAAGGACAGCAGTGGTCTTTGGGTAGTCTGCAATCTACAGTACATCCAGAGTTTCACAGTCAACAGTAATGTCAGTTACTGTTGAAAAATCAGAATTATTCTTGTATTAATCTAGTCCTTCTAATGAACATTGACCAGAACATGATGAAAGCATAGACTGAAATGTGAGAGGAAGGATAACATAACTACATAGAGAGAGGGAGTATGGCAATTTCAATGTTTCTCAAACAACATAAGATACTCTAACCACAATTTCCTCTGTTTCAATGAAACTAACATCCCCACTTGACCCTTTAAAGATGCCAGGAGAAAGAAACCCATCAGGTAAGACACACTTAGTACCGCAAGGATAATAAAAAAATGTAGTGCTAGGATACAGTCCAAATAGTTGATATGGCCCAGCTATATCCTTTACCCCACTCATCAGATTTAATCTGATAGCTAGAAAAAAAGAGGATAAATGAAAAATCTCAAACCCCCTCCCCCCACCAAAAAAAAAAAATCACCGTGCATGGAATGTGTGTCCATGGACTGGGGCATGCCAGTCTCGTTAGAGAGAATGGGAAAAAAGGAAGGGGTGAGGGACTTGAGATCCAAGGGCTCAACTCTAGAGTAAGGCTAGAGTACACCAATTTCAGCCATACTCTAGCATTTATCATGCAAAGAGAATGTCAAACATGCCGCCCGCTTACTTCAGCTCAAGAAAATGGACACTTCTCCATCTCCTCCATTCATCCAAAGAAGGAATTCATCAAGTAACACTTCATTTATTACCATTGTAAGATAACCAATTTGAACTTTTTCTTGTGCCATTTAGTTTTCTTCTTTCTGCAAGATTTATTAGATTAACATCTCTTAAGTAGAGGTCAGAGGATGGCTGTGGGAAAGGGTGACATGCAAGAGGTCCAATTAAGGCTCAAATTCCCAGTGACAATAATCCCCAAATGAGCACCTTCTGAAAACAATCTACAAATGAGTATTGGATTACAGTACAATTGGAGTTGATGCTGAAATAGGTGGAAACAACAAGACCCAAGTCCAAATTGCCAGGAAAGATAGGTTCCAACCAAAACACATTCTTTGAGTCAGTCATGATCAACAGCTCAAGTCCATTTCTTTTGTAATGAAATGTGGCAGAGCCACCTTCCCAAAAATGATCAACAGCTCACCATAAGAAGTAATAATTATCCATTGGGAAGCAACACATGAATAACCATAGAGGAGAAGTTTACCGCTTTAGCAAGAGAATCTGTAAGCTCACGTTCATGTGTAGTATTCTCTATTATTGGAACAACAAGTTTGTCATAATAACCATGCCCCTGAATACCTTTTTATCATCTCCATATGAGTTATCTACAATGTTATGACAACAACTGCATGCATTAAACTCTAAAAAAGTGGTAAATTCGAAGAAAAGATTCATAAAGTCTGATAGGTAAAAACAAAGTATCATAGCACGGTAAATTCTTTAGTGGACTACTGAAGCCAGCAACAAGATGATTAATCGATATAAGACATTTAGCCATGCCCTACTCACCTTATGGCTGTGATGGCATGACAATGAATGGAACCTACATATTTCAATTAGTAAACCCATAATACGATGACCAGATCTAGCACCAAGTTATCAGATGGCATGTGCATGAGCAAGAAAGAAATTTCTTTGACGGTGGAAAAAAGATGTATCATGAACATTTTTTTCTTTACCCGGAATTCCTTTGCAAAAGAACGGAGCATGGTTACAAGATAAGATTCCACCCCATGACTGTGGATGACAGCACCAGCATTGCGCATCTGATAAGCCTGTAAAACAAGAGAGGTACAAGAAGAAGGAAAATTGGCTAGACACAAAGGGATGACAATTGTTGTCAAATAGATGGTTAGCAAAACTAAAAGTAACATCTGATGCATTAAGGACGAGGATGGCAAAGCACTGCATCAACTCAAGATATTACTACATTAGATAAACTCAAAAAATAAGGATTGAAGATGAAGTAGATAATGAGGAGGAGAGTACATACATGTCATCCGGCACCATCCTCTCTTTCTGCACACCTGCAACAGACGCACCGCGTCGATCCTCTCTCCGCTGATGGAACTAGAAACATCAAAGCAGAGAGTGAACTGGAGCACGGATCAAGCATCCGGCTATCAGCAATTCCCACCTGAGGGGGACATGACGATGAGCTGCTGGGGCTTGGGGATGGAGTCCTCATCGGCCTTGATGGTGATGATGCCGCCGGTGCCGGATACCCAGCCGAGGGTGTAGAACTGCCGGTAGAGCTCCGAAACCAGCGCCCATGTCTCCTTGACGGCCCTGCTCTCCAGGTACTCCTGCGACGATAGCGCAGGAAGCCCGCCGTTCACCGCCGCTGCCATGGCTTCTTCCCCGCCACGCCGATGATCCTAGAACGCTCGGCGGGGAAGAGGGGGAAGAGCGAGAAGATAGAAGGGAGTGATCACTTCCTCCTCCTCTCTCTCTCTCTCTTCACCGTGCAGCCGCGTCCAGTTACCCGCGAAGGTTAAGCGATTATGGAAAGCAGGGCCAGGGAGGTGAGAGGAGGTGGAGTGGTGGGAAGAGATGGATGCGTCCGGGAAGGAGGGAGGGGTGGTTACGCATTCGCGCGGGAGCTCGTACATGGCGCGCGGTGAAATTCTTTTGGGGCATTTTGAACGAACTAAGAATTTTTTTAAACAATTCTTTTGAGGCAATTTAAAAATGCCTCTATATGAATTTTATGTAAAGAACATAGTTAAATTATTTTAGAGGTAGTATTAAAAATAAAATGTCTCTATTTATAATAATTTAGAGACAATTTTAATAAATGTCTCTAAATGAAATGCCCCTATATAATTAATTTTTTATAGTGGCTCTTGATGGCTCCGGAAGGCATAAAACTTCCCAGAATTTCTTCAGAGGTGATCTTTTGCAACATGGGCAGGGTCTTTATCTTGTTGTCTTTTCTGAATCGTTTGAGACCAAGTAGGAGTTCCGTCTCCTCGAGAAGGATGGTCAATTCGAAAGTGAAAAAAATGAAGGTGTGAGTTTGTGGATGCCAAACATCTACCAGTGCACCCATTGCCGCCCAATCCATGTAGATCTTGTTGTAATGCTTGGCATGAATCACGAGCCCTTGAAGGTGCCATTTTGTGACGATAGCCCTCATACCGATAGTGATGTTGGAAGTGAGCTTTGAAAGTCAAGGAAGTTTGGAGAATTTTCGATGACCCAGAAAGAGGGGGTATGGCTGAAAGAAGGAGCCAAGTGAATTAATGCAGAAAAGAGGTGAAAAGAAAGAAAAAGGTACCAACTCACCATTTGCGAAGAAATCCTCTCGCTCAAGTGACCCTTGATATTGCTGAGCCTCTTCAAGCCATTGTCTGACCTGCTTCTCTTAACGGGACGGGCAGATTCAGCTTCCATCTAAAAGGGCTCGAACTCCCCTCCCCCCTCAAAAGGATTCAACACTTGAAACAACACCTTATGCCCTTCCCTAGGCTAGGGGGGGATATTTATAGGAAGGAAGGGGATAAAAAAGTAATAAAAAAATGTTGATGCAGGGTCGCCGTGATGGACTTCGTTCTATCTTTTTGTGATGTTCTTGTGTGATGGAATGGTTATGTCTTACTGTGTTCGCTTTTGAGTGCAAATTATAGGTTGTGTGCAAAGAAAAGGAAAAGAAAATAAAAAAAAGAAGGAAAAGAAAATTAAAAAGAGGAGAAAATGAAACAAAAAAAAATAGTATAAAGAGAGAGAGAGAAATAAACAAAATACAAAAAAAAGAGAAGAAACAAACAAACAAAACAAAACAAAACAAAACCAAAAAAAGAGAATAATAAAACAAAAACAAATCAACAATAAAAAAGTGGGGGTTTAAAAAAATAAAAAAATAATAATAATAAAAAAAGCAACTTGATCATCATAGATCACATCGTGCATAACTAGAATGTGCCAAGGACCTTATAGCCTTACTGAATCTGGAATTTGAGTTACCCCTTTAAACAGTGATAATTTCAGAGGAATTCGATCGAACGGACAGGCCGTTAAGTTGTTGTAGTTTGGGGATGACAGTTCCGTTCGGTGAGTCGGTTCATGGATAAATTGGCTCTGGCCCAGTATCGGTTCACGGGATTGGTATCCTGACCCATCCTTCACAGCTTAACAATATTATCCTTGGCTAGTTTCTACTGTTATGATCTTGATATCATTATGGAAAATCATTCATTTAACTCGATCATGAGAGCCACTATGCTTAAGTTCCTAATCAATATGAGATATTCGATTCCGAATTAAGTACTGAGTTTTCCCGAGACTACCCTGAGTTGTTTTGCTGAAAGAGACCCTTGTTTAGATTTATCCTCAAACTCTTTCTTTACTTTTACTCCATTCGGACCGACCTTGGCCGTAGCACCTTCACATTGGCTGGTAACCGCTCCCCAATGGTGAAACATATAGGTTCATGACCACAGGAACTTCCACGCACGGAAATTGGCCCCTTTTCTTAGTCGTGCCTTAGCACACATTATTTCTTTTCCTTGTTTGTTTACCATCCAAACACTTGTTTATTTCAGAGGACCGTCCTTAGGGTTGCTTTCTTGAGACTCGGGAAAAATTGCAACCAGAAAATGTTGAGAGCGTGTCTCATCGCACCTTGGCGTCTACTTTTCAGTCCATTCTCATACTTCACTCCATTCCGCTACGTGTCATTCTCCTACAAAGTAGACGCCAAGGCGGGGCAACTGTAGACAAGCCATCTTTGATATTTTCGAGGGTATATTTCATATTACACCGTGATGCCCCAAAGTGGCTTTCACTTTCCACTTATTTGAGTAATTTCCGTAATCCTAGTTGCATAAAAAAAATGAATGAGAAAATGTTAAAAACATATATATATATATATATATATATATATATATATATATAAGAAAAATAAAAACAAACCCCAAAAAAACATATGTATATATATATAAGTATGTTTACATAAAAAATAATAGCATCGTTAAATTTTTTTAATCTTATTTCACATAAAATATAAAATACAAAAAAAGATAAGTGGTTACTATATATATAAAACAAATAAAAATAAAATAATATATGCATAAACAAAAAAGAGAAATCAATAAAAAATAATAAATAATAATA
Organism: Amorphophallus konjac; assembly: GCA_022559845.1. NCBI lineage: Eukaryota > Viridiplantae > Streptophyta > Magnoliopsida > Alismatales > Araceae > Amorphophallus > Amorphophallus konjac. The sequence continues at coordinate 200,355,963 of CM040118.1, forward strand.
AATAAATAAATATAATAATTATCTACCCCACCCCCTGTCTTACGGATCAGGTCTCCCTCTAAACTTCTATTATTTTCCCAACTAATCCTATCTCCTAATCTCCTCATAACCCCACCTTATCTCTTTCTCACGTCGACAACCCACCTCTCCCACTCATCCTCTCCATTATTCACAATCCCTCGTGCTTTCCATTATGAACAACCCCACAATCCCACTCATTCTCTCCATTATGCACAACCCACTCCATTATTCTCTCTAGACAACTCCATCATTCCATTCTCCACACCAACATTCCGAAACCCAGCTCAACACCTCTTACTCATTCCCTCACTCTCTCCCTCTTTCATTGTCTCCATTCGACCCTCTCTCTTCTCATCACACACCCAGCCGTAGACCCCTCTACTCATCTCACTCTCTCCCATTCCCAAGCTCTCCCCACTCCTCTCTCTCTATGTCCCTTACCTTCCGGCCACCCATACCCATTGCCACCACCGCCGATAACCACCCCTCAGCCTGCACCTCACCGGCCTCCGGCCACCCTCACCCCTCCACCGTCGACCAGCCATCTCACTCTCCCCAACATATACTCACGAGCCTCCCCCCCTCTCACTTTTCTTCCCTCCACCCTCCTTCCACTCTCTCACACTCACCCTCCCAACACACCCTCTCATTCTCTCACCCATCTCCCTTGCCTCGCCGGCCATCTCCCCAAGCCTCCATCGCCCATTTCCGACCACCCATCACCGGAAGCCTCCCCCCTCACCGACGGCCTCCCTCACCCTCCCGCTGCTCCCATCACCGCCAACAGCGAGCAGCCTCTCTCTCCCTCTCTTAGTTGCTTCATCACACACACTTAGACGCGTCACCCTCTCGCCGGCCTCCACAGTCTGTTGTCACCGTCGACCGAACAACCCTCCCCACTCTCCATCTCTCTCTCTAGTCCGCACCCTCCGTATCCCACTCTCTCGCCATCTCTCTCTCTCTACCCACACTATCATCGTCCCCCCTCACCTTCACTCCCTTCACAGCCACCACCTCCCCAGCTACACCTGAAGCCGCCGCCACCCTCCTCACCCTACTTACCATCGCAAGAGCACCCTCCGCTAACCCACGTTGCCATCCCTCTCCCTCTCTCACCCTTTTCTAGCCTTCCCACCTTCGTCGCAGTCCTCACAGCCGCAACACCACAGACCCCCCTCTGGACTTCACCCACTGCCCAGCCACCCTCGGCCATCTAACTCTCACGATCCCTCCCTCCCCACTGCCATAGCCGCCCAACCGCCAGCCAACTCCCCCACAGCACCTTCCCCACTCTTCCCTCCCCCCAACGCCACCATCACCCTCTCATACACCTACGGCAACCCCCAGATACCAGTATCGCGACCCCCAGCCACCTCCGGCCACCTCACGACCTCGCCGTAGTCGCTCTCCCAGTCACCCCCACATCGCCTTCGCCATCCCCGAGCACCCTTCACGTAAGCCGCTGTTGCCCATGCTCTCCGGCCACCTCCGCTAACCCACGTCACCATCCATCTCCCTCCATATATCACCCAGTAGAAACACCCCCATGCACTAACTCCACCTGCACCTTCACCATCACCACGACTCCCTAGCCACTCCCCCTCCTCACACCCGCAAGCCCCCCAGCTGCGGAAGCCTCCACCTCTGGCCACCTCACAACCCCCCCCTCTCCTCACCGCCATCTCACACCGGCGACCCCCCTATGCATGCACGCCATCGTCACCGACCTCCTCGCAACCACTCCACTCTCCCTCTCTCTACCTCCAGCCACCACCCCGACGACCTTTCATTTCTCTGCATACCACCGTCGCCCTCCTCACCATGGCGCCGGCTCCCTCTCTCTCTCACGCGCCCCCTCCATCTCTTTCTCTCTCTCTCTAACACATACACATCCCACCCACGTACTCGTTCTCCATCTCTCTCTCAACCCACGATGCCACCTTCCTCTCTACCTCCCCATCCCTCTGCTCTCCTTCACCATCCACGCCCCACCTCCCTCTCTTCTTTCTCTGCATGCAACTCTGGTCATCCCTCCTCTCTCTCTCATACTCACCAGCCCAACCACCCCCCCTACCACTGTGTTCTCCCTCACCCAGTGGCGACCGAACCCACCTCCGACGCCAACCTACATGACTCACCCCCCCTTACCTTCTCTGCATGTAACCCACCTGCACCCCCTCTGCGACCCATCTCCCTTCGCCACACCCACCACTGCCACCCTCTCAAGCTAGCAATCTTCCACTGTCGTCCTCCACGCCCATGAGCCCGCCGGTGCACCCCTCTACGTCGCCGCTACACCTCCTCCGGCTACCACGCCATCGTGAGAACTCCCACCGGTTGCCCACCTTCGTAGCTCCACCCCACCGGTGTCCGCTTGCCGTCACCCTCCCACCGGTGCACCTCCACCTCTGGCTACAGCCTGTCAACCCCCTGCACCACCGCCTGCGTACCCCACCGGCCTCTCTTCACCCCTCACCGCCGGTCACCACCCACGTCGCCGCGATCCACCAGCGATGCCAACCATCCTCCACCGTCACCACCTCGCCGCCATCGAGCCCATCGTCGCCGGGCACCTCCTACTGCTCCTCCCTCCTTGCCGGTGCATTGCCCCCACCCCCTCTCTCACGGTCTCTCTCTAACTCTCCCTCCCACGCGATTTTATATCTCTCTCCGTTTCTCTCTCTCTTCCCCACTCTCTTCATCTCTCTTGATCTCTCTCTCCCCATTTGTCTCTCTCCCTTCCCCACTCTCTTTCTCTCTCTCGTTATCTCTCTCTTTCTCTCTCCCTCTCTCACGCCTCTCTCTCTCTCTCCCTCTCTCTTTCTCTCTCCCTCTCTTGATCTCTCTCTCTTCTCTATCTTTCTCTCTCGTTCTCTCTCTTCTCTCTATCACTTTCCACCCATCGCACTTATTTTATTTTATTTTTTTGTATATATGCATTCTAATTATTATTAAAGCCTCACTCTTCTCTCCATTTTTATCCTTAACCCTCTCTATCTTTATTATTTATTTTTAAGTTCTTTTTATCCCTCTCTATCTTTTATCTTCACATATAATATCTTTTTCTAAAAGATATCTCTAGAAATTTAAAAATAAAAAAAATAAAAAAGACTCTCTCTCTCTCTCTCTCTACCTCATCCTCCTCTCTATCTCTCTCCACTTGTTTCTCACGATCTCTCTCATCCCCTACCCATCTCTCTCTCTCTTTCTTTCTCCCTCTCTCTCTTTCTCCACCTCTTTTAAAACACACACACACACACGTAAGTTTTATTTTTATTTTCTTTTTCTCCTCATCTTTTATATTATGTAAATTAAACCCCCCCTATCTTCATCTATTTCTTCATATACATCTCCCTCTCTTCTCCCTCTAAAAAAACAAGAGTTTTTCATATTTCTCTCTCTCACTTCTCGTATAAGTACACTCTCATTTTTAGTTTATTTTATTTCATTTTATTTTTCTTCTTTTCTTTCTATGCTTATATTCTATCCCACCTCTCCCTCTCTCTACATATCTCCTTATCTCTCTCTCTGAAAACAAAAAATAATAATAATAATAAAGGCTCTTTCTCCCTTCATCTCTCATCCCTTCTCTTTTTCTCCCTCTCGATCTTTTGGAAAATAAAAATAAAAAAATAAGATAAAATAAAGTAAAACAAAAAAGGTATAACATCAACCAGGGTAACCGAAGGAAGCCCTCTTCGTCGGCCGGCCGACAGGAGAGGAAGAAAGGGCCGCACTGTTTCCGCTCCTGAGGCGGACGTGATCAGACTCTTTCCATTGTGGGGTTCTCAGCCCCTAGCAATCTCACCCTCAACACTGCGCGGAGAGTCATTTCCCGCAGCGGTATTCCTACATCAACACCACATGGAGAGTCATTTCCCGCTGCGGTATCTCTCACCTGTGCAGAGGATCATTCCCCGTGGTGGTTCCCCTCCCCATTTAATTTCTGTTCAAATCCTGTGAATAAAACAAGTTCCTCGCGGAGGTTTCATTCTATAATTTTCGTTCTGTCATTTTATTCCTGTTATTTTTATTTTTGTTCAAACACCGTGAATGGAACAAGTTTCTCGCGGAGGTTTCATTCTGTAATTTTCGTTCTGTCATTTCATTCTTGTTATTTTTATTTCTGTTCAAATCCCGTGAATGGAACAAGTTCCTCGTGGAGGTTTCATTCTGTAATCTTCATTCTGTCATTTCATTCCTGTTATTTTTATTTTTGCTAAAATCTTGCAAAGACTAATGTCTAGTGGTGGTTGACTATATTTATATATATATTTACTACTATATATATATCTTTATAAAAATCTCACAAAGACCAATGACTAGTGGTGGTTTATTATACGTATACATACTTACTACTATATATATATTTCTATAAAAATTCCCCAAAGACCAATGTCTCGCGGTGGTTCACTTTTGTTTATATTACTGTTATGATCTCATGGTGAGTGATATTCGGCTATAATTTCGTGTCCTCACTTTGTTTGTCCCCTTGTTCCTGAACCCGATAGAGACAACCCTCGTCGGGTATTTTTCCAGCGTTTCACCACCCAATTTGTACCCCCCTATTCCCCGTTCTTGTGACGCTACTTACATCCTCGTCATTACTCATGTCAACATCTTGCATTCCTTCGTTGCCTAGAGTCCCAGCATATTTTATCCCAATACCCGGTATATTCAAAGCTGCTCCCGAAACAGCAGGCCACACCTGTTGAGGAGGTAGTTAGCTTTTTTGAGAGGATCTTCGGATCCCTATCTCCGCCTCGTACCGGAGATTGGATAAGTCTAGTTTCTCCGTATTCCACTAGTGTGTTTCCTTCAGGTCGTATTTTCCACCACCTTTCCTATATCACCCAGTAACTCGTCCTCGTCCTCCTCTCTCCTCACCACGATTTCATCGTCCACACCGACCTCACTTGGCCTGGGGAAAACATGCACCGACCTCACTATGGTCTTGGGAAAACATGCACCGACCTTAGTTATGCTTGGACCAAAACATGCACCGACCTTACCTATGCATGGACCAAATGTGCACCGACCTTAGTTATGCTTGGACAAAAAGTGCATCGACCTTAGTTATGCTTGGACCAAACATGCACCTATCTTAGTTATGCTTGGACCAAAACATGCACCGACCTTACCTGTGTATGGACGAAATGTGCACCAACCTTAGTTATGCTTGGACCAAACATGCACCGACCTTACCTATGCATGGACCAAATGTGCACCAACCTTAGCAATGCTTGGACCAAACGTGCACCGACCTTATCTATGTAGATCAAATGTGCGCCGACCTTAGTTATGCTTGGACCAAACATGCACCGACCTTAGTTATGCTTGGACCAAAACATGCACCGACGTTACCTGTGTATGGACCAAAACATGCACCGACGTTACCTGTGTATGGACCAAACATGCTTGGACCAAACATGCACCGACCTTACCTATGCATGGACCAAATGTGCACTGACCTTAGCTGTAATGCCCCGGATTCTTCGGATCCTTTTCGTGGGCTCCGGATCTGGTTTCTCGGATTGTCCAACTCTGTTTTGTCTGAAATTTCGTTTCGGACATCTTTCGTGTTCGGATCGGTGCGATCCGGAGTCGTTTCGGAGGCCCGGAGGCGTTCCGCGGCTTTTTCCGCGTGTGTTTTTCCGATTCCCGGCGTGGGTTTCGGCTTTCCCTTCGGAACCTCGTTGCGGGTGAACCGGGCCGTTCACCAGGGCGCGAGTGGTACCGTTGCGATCGGTGCGTTCCGAGGATCGCGAGGGTGTGATTTTCTATTTTTCTGGATTTTTCCGATTTTCCGGATTTCCCTATAAATAGCTTTTCTCTCTCTCTCCCCTCTCATTTCTCATTTCTCTCCCTCTCTCTTCTCACGCTCTCTCCTCTCTCCCTCTCTCTCCGGCGGCCGACGGGGCGGAGTACGGGCGAGGCGGGGACGGCGCGGGCGAGGCGCGGGCAAGGATGGATGAGGATCGAGGCGGAGGCGGGCGCGATCCCTCGGTGGATTCCGAGATGGCGTCGTTCGCGTTCCGGGCGGTTTTTCGGCGTGGATTAGTCGCTTCGGCGCACGGTTTCTTCGGTGGAGGTAGGGTGACGGAACACCACTGCGTTCTGCTCGTTTCCCCTGCCATTGCACGTCGTTCGGCGCGGAAACAGCTGTGTTTGGGTCCGTTCTAGCGAAACTGTGGTTTTGTGGGTTTCGTAGGGTCGGTCGGGAAACGGCGACGGTTTCCAGATCGGTTACTGTCAACGGATTCCTTGGGGCGAGAGCGTTCTTTTCCCCCTGATTTCGTCTCGATTGGTGGTCCCGTTGGACCGGTAGAGCTCCGAGAAGCTCGGTAACTCTTTTTGGGTAACTTCGGTAGAATCGCTCGTTTCTCGCGATTCGTGCGTCGTTTTGACTCCGGTCGGAGTCCATGTGATTGCCAGGGTGGTTGTGGTTGTATCCCCTTCGTTTCGGCACGAACGGGGCGTGGAAAGGCTACGATCGGGAGACCCCCTGGGTTTACCCGCCGTGATGGTTGGGCGGTCGAACCGGGCCCGTCCATCGCGAGGGCGGTTGCCTTTGGCCCGTTCATTTTCTCTTGGTTTTGGGGTTGTGCGGTCGCACGATAGACCGCACATTTGATGTGCGGCCAGGTGAGAACCGCATGTCTCCCCCATGGACGGTTGGTACCCAGCCGTCTGTCCTTCCGTGGGCTTGTGCGGCCAGGAGCTGACCGCATATCCCAGTTGACCCTTGGTCAACAATTTAGTGTCGGTTGGGTTGTGCGGTTTGGTCAAAACCG